>JALJVW010000011.1:5835259-6307759 GCA_024865655.1 Emberiza elegans
AACTTGCTTTGGGTAGATAGTCCCAAATACTGTATCACATGACAGCTCATCATTCCCTAGGAAGTTTTACTGTTTCTTTACCTCAGATTGCAGCCAAGCTCCTATTACAAAATTAAAAAAAAAAAAACCAAACCAACCAAACAACACAGCAGCTGTAGCCTACAGGTTTTAATTGCCAGGCAAACTTTGGTAGCAACTTTGTACTGCAATTGTCTTTTGTCTGCAAGCAGTATTCTTAATAACACATTGTGAAAGACCAGGGGCTCATAAAAACACTACTATGGGAAATCAAATTACATTCTCTTAATTTGAGCCTACTCACCCTCACTATATGAAGCTGACATCCCTGATAAAAGCTGTCTTTGGTTGATATTTTGAGCAATAAAAGAATTTTCCCAAACTTGAAGGGGCCTGGCTAAGCCACACATCGTTATTATCCAAGCTCTGGTGCAGTATTATGACCTTCTCTGCCACATCTGCTGATTTACTCAATTGTCCCTCACCAGGTGACAAACTTCCCTGTTTTCTCTTTGCCAATGAGCATTTAGCTTTTGGAAGCACTGAGGTATCACACTTCCCAAATAGATGCTATTTTTCTGAATGTTTTGCAAGCACTGCAGAGACGGTGCAAGCAATGACTCAGCTCCATAACACCCACGTGAAATGGAGGGAAAAGGGTTAACCAAAATGTACAGAAACGTATCCAACAACAGCAACTGGCTGCCTGGGCTTTGGGCAAGCTGTCAGAGCGCTCCCTCCAACTCTCTTGTGATATTTAAGACTCTGTGTAATATTTATTGTTGTTATTATTTTGTAGGAAGGGGTTTCATATTAGTTCTTATGTTTTTAGCCTATTTATCGTTCTCCAAGTTTGTCCTTCAGGGAGGAAGAAGAAATGTTTCAAAACACACTGAAAGACTATGGCTCATACCCACCTCATGTACCCAAATTCAATATACAATACACCAGGAAAAAATACTGTTGCTAAGCAGATGAACCCTCTTTCATCTGAAACAGAGTGAAAGACACCACTTCTGACTCTAAATGTTCCACCATGCAAACAAGTTCTGTAATGTGACATACTAGCTAGAAGGTGCACTGTTCTCTCTCTGCTTTTACCCAATTCTTAGCTGCATTTTGAAATAAACATCACGGTTTGAAATTTGTCAATATGGGTCAGCAGAATCCTCCAATTAATTTTTTAATTATTTTATTTCATTATACTGATGAAGCAAACTGGTTTATTTCCCTTCCTCGCTGGTGCCCTGCGGCAGATGGTTCGGAGAAGCTATTTCATTAAAATAACCCCACTAATTCCACATTCTGTTTACAACTCGCACATGGCAAGAGGAGCACCTCACCTGACAGCCTTCCAGCGTGCTGTGCAGGTCAGAATGAGGGCAGTGTGTTTGCATGGGATCTTATCCCTCCATCAGAACATCTGAGGCTCCTTTTTGCAGCGCCCAGCCCTTCAACGGGGATTCCGTGCGAGCAGCGCTGACCTTGCCAGAGCTGAGCCTGCCTGGGGATCAGCCAGGGTCGTGCCCACATGTCTGTCTGTCCTCTCCTGACATCAGCCTGGCTCTCCACCTCCTGCTTCCCCAATCAGCTGCAGCAGGCACGAGGGATGCGTGGTAGCAAGCACCAGAAATGCCAAAAATGCCTCTGGCCCCCAGCTGCCTCAGGGCTTTCTGAAAGTGATGTCATGTGGCTTTGACTTCTCACCAAGAAGGTGTTTTCAGCATTGCTCCATTCACCACTCATTTTACAGCATTCAAACAAACCAGAGGAGGACTCTTAATATTTGAGAATTCATTTAGAAATACATGGCATTCATCTATTTTATCTATGGAATCCTGAAATGCTGTAAAATTTGCCATTTTTTACACAGACACCCTCTGAAGAAGTTCACTGCTGTGATTTTATTGATCTCCCCACCAGCTTAGGACAATGGGTAAAAAGCTGATGTAGCTGGACAATCTACAAAATATTGCTTTGAAAATCATTATCATTCCTCTGCATTTTTCAATTATGACACTACCTTATCCCAAGGACTTCTAAGAGCCAGAATTCATAAAAGATGGGAATGGTTTTTACAAGTAAATTTCTATATTTTTGTTACAAATTTTTATTTTAATTATAGATTTTTAAAAATCTACAATTAAATCTACAATAATCGCAGAAATATATAACATATAATTGATATAACATATAATTAATCTATAATAATCATAGAAAACACCCTTTGAAGTTATGGACATGATGAATTAAATTTGCAGCATTAAAATGGATAAAAAACAAAAAAACCCAAACAAACAAAAAAAACCAAAAACCACAAAAAAAGGAGAAGAGCTTTAATGGAAAACTCATATAACTGACTTGAGATGAAGTAACTGAAATGCCAAAGAAAGGACACAGTAACACTAGGAGCAGCTGATCTGTGCCTCACAGAAGGTAAAATGAGATCCTTTCTAAAGAGTTTTAAACTCACCTGATGAAATACCACATAGAAATGATGTATAAGGCAAACAACTGAAAAGGTGGGGAAACTGTAAGGGAGGGGAAAGGCAGAATTACCATCCTCACCATGGTTTTATTGCCTCAGTGGCACCCTAGAGCCAGTGAGGGCACACAGCCTGCAGGAGCCAGCATTAACTCCTCATGGAGCCTCACCCTTTGTCCTCCCATAGAAACACTGACAAACTCCTCTGCACTCATTAAAAATCCCTCTCTGCTCATGCTCTTGGGACCTTATTCTGCAAATATGGCGCATAGAGAATTTGATGTTATTTGCATAATTCTAAAAAATTAATGATGAAGATGCTGAGAAATGGGAAACAAGCAAACCAAAGCAACGCGGACATGCCACAGATAGGTTCTTCTGTCACTGGGCTGAAACCTTGACTTGGAAAAGCACCTCATCTTCCCTTTTTGTGGGCAGTTGTGCTCCCCAGCAAGGCCGCTTTGAGTTCAGGTTGCCCAGCTCCTTGCTGTGACAAAGGGAGCAGGGCAGTGGGTCAGGCTTGGGGTGCCCCTCCTAGCTGGGCGTGCTGACAGACAGACAGCCACAGCCAGCCAGCTCGGATCCTGACCCCCTGCTCAGAAGTGCCCGGTCCCTCGGGAAGGCCATGCAGAAGGATGGAAAGAAAGGCTCTCGGAGGATTGCTTACCCACACAGGACTCCCCGGCAGGAGAGTAGCTTCCATTGTCATGGAAACCGCTTCTGCACTCACAGTGGTACCACCCCGGGAGGTTAACACAGCGCGAGCGGCTGTGACACGCAATGATCCCCTCTGCACACTCATCAATATCTGCCTCGGAGAAAAACACAAGCCAGCCGGGAAATTAATTTCCTTTGACACCAATACTGCAGCTTTTTTTTTTTTTTTTTTAAATCTTATTGGTTTGGAGTTTTTTTTTTAAGATTTCCTTTAATAGATGGATCAAGGTTTATTACAGTTCCAAACAACAGACATTTAAAGCGTGACTCACGGAACAACAATAAAAAATAACAATAATACATCATGTAATCTGTTACGGACAAGACATTCTTTTACACCATGATTTGCTGAAAATGCAAAGCGAACATGCAGATTTTTTTGTTCCTCGTTCGGTTTTTCGTGTTGGGGATTTCTGTTTGCTCTTTTAACTCAGAAATTACATTTGTCTGTGCATTTAAAGCGCTGCAGAACAGGCTGTCCACTAAAAAGGCAGTTTCAGCACTATTCCTGCTTTACAAACCGCATGTGCCAGGACACCTTGGAAAGAAAAAGCATTTTTTTTCAAGATTTGTGTTTCCAGCACTCAGCTGAGATATTGGCAGCTCTCTGGAATTGAAGGTGCTCAGACCACTTCACCAACACTGCTCAATCTCTTTTGTTTATGCGATCCAAACAAATACCCAGTACAAGTGTAACAGCGTGTGACAAACAGAAAAAGCAATCCACGTTTCAGCTGCAATAAAACATTTAGCTGGAAAAGAGTGAGGCAAATGACAGCAAGTCTGTAGCAATGGAAAGATACAGCACGATGAACACCCTGCTGAGTGTCAATAAATGGGATGTTTTCAGAAAGGGGTTTCTCAAATTTCTGTAACACGTTTAATAGAGACTTTGTAATTGCCAGTAACCTTGGCTAATCATGGCTGGCACCTGGCTGCTTCTCCCCTTTGAGCATTTTTCAGCACATTTTGTAGGCTTGTAATTAAAATTAGCAAATTAATTATATGCTAACCTTGTGGTAATTTACAAAGCCATTATATTTTCATTCCTCTATTCAGCTCAAGCTCTTTTTTTTTTTTTTTTTTTGGTTTAATTTTGGACAGTTTTCAGCTGGGTAACTTATCAATTAAAAGGAGACTCAAATTATTCCCCAAAAATTCCCACTTTCACCCACTGAGATTTTTTTTTTTCTTGGCACACTTAAAATGCACATAAAATTGTGCATAAAAAAAAAAAAAACCTTGGTGAAAATAGGTTTGGAAATGACATTTAGCTCCACAAACATCAAAGGACAAATGTCTCATGATCCTGATGCAAGACTGAGTTAAGGTGATTAACTAACCACAGAATGTAGCTTTTATCTCCATTTCCAAACTGCATACACCAATATGGTTTCATGGACTGCACTGGAGTCATGTTGATGTACATGGAAATCAATTTGAATGAAGTATCCTTCAACACAATCCCATTTTCTTACATCTTCCAAGCAATACCATAGAGAAGTTCGATTTTTCCTCATTTCAGTAACAATATTTGTTCTTGTTGAAATATGGCTGAGAAACCTAAAAAATGCCATTTTCCAAGACTCGTGTTCTCCCCTCGCTCAAGCATGAACCAAGTTATCTACATAAAAGGATCATAAACACTATTTATTTCTAGCTTTATTCAGCTCCCATCTAACAAAAAAGTCAATTTTTAAATGCTGTAAGATCTGTCACTGCTGTCACCTTTTCTGTACTTGGTACCTTGTGGAAGCTAATTTTAGTGTTAAAACACTGCACGAATGTAGCTGTCCATCAACAGTGAGTGCTGCTTGCAAACTCAGACACTTCCAATTCATTACAGCAAATGGAATTTATAACCATGATCTTTTCACATGTCAGGACTGATGAAACAGGTTTAATCCTATTTGGAAAGTGAATGACTTTGCTACTGCAGGTCAATAGCAAATGAATCCCTCTTCTTAATTCCCTTTCTTTCCCAGTGTTGGATTGGAGAATGTTTCCGTTCAAAGACTGCTTTCTTGTGGCAGTCCTGCACCGGACTTCAATCTGTTCAGTTTTTCATTTTTAATTTATAAAATTAATAGAGAGTTCCTAAAGTTCATTTCTAAGCTTAAGCCATTTCAAAAGGATGTGATTCAGGCTCATGGCAAAGCACACTAACTGACTAGCAGTCTGCTTTTCAGAAAGCCTGCCTGCCAGGGTACCAAAACTTTACTAAGCAGCAACAGAAGAAAAGCCATTGGGTTATGCCTCTACATTACATCAAAAAGTAAAATAATACACAGAACTCCCTCAAGACCAGATGACTTTACTGTTGCAGCACCATACCTGTTACAGCTTTTGTTCCCTGATGTGCAGGGAGACACTAAACAATGCCTTCAACCAGCAGAGCTAGGAAAAGAAGACTTGCTTTCAGCTTTACAGGTTCTTCCCTTACTTCCTCCATCTCCTTAAAGCAGTGGAGCAATGCCAGCGTTGTCCTACACAGGCTGGGGACAGGGGGCAAAGGACAAGAGAAGCCATGAGGGCTTTGTGGGAAAACCTGCCATGACAGACACCACTGGTGTGGAAACAACCAGGGAAAAGCTCTTCAAGCTCTACTTCACCACTACCAAGGTTAAGCTCAGTGCGGGACCATTATTTGGCCTGAGTGGTCCCGAAAAAGGTTGGAAAGTCTCTGGTCCCAGCCCGGCGCTTAAAGAAGGAGTCAGGGCTCTTCATTTCACGGTCTCAAGGTTGTTTATTATTTCTTATCTGTAAAATTCTTTCTCCTGCCCTGACGAGGTCAGCTTAGCAGGATCGTCTGAGGCATTCTGACCGCCCACGGGGCGGCTGTGTCTTCTTATACTACAAACTACATATATCATATTTACAATTACC
The DNA here is from genome assembly GCA_024865655.1 of Emberiza elegans. Taxonomy (NCBI): domain Eukaryota; kingdom Metazoa; phylum Chordata; class Aves; order Passeriformes; family Fringillidae; genus Emberiza; species Emberiza elegans. The sequence goes on from JALJVW010000011.1 coordinate 5,841,366, forward strand.
TTCCAATGCCCATCACCCATGCTAGACAGTGAGCTTCTACTCTAAACCAATCCCCAAGTGCCAACATCACACAGAAAATGGAAGACAAGAAGAAGGAGAAAGACCACGAGGTCGGGGCCTGAATCCTCCATCTTGTCTCCCAAACCTCCCTGTACCAAAATCCTAAAATCTACATTTTACCCTGTGAACAAACCATTCAAACCCAAGTGATTCCCATGTCCCCACAAACAGGTGGCAGATCCCTAAAAGGGTCAAAGTCAAGCCACCAGGTGCTTTTGGCAACATCCCAGAGGGATATGCTGAATTCCCACAGCTCAGCACTCCTCCTCGCTCCCCAGCCCAGCCTTCTCCTGCAGGCAGGTGCTGGATCCAGGCTGGGAGGATGATGCAGGGAGGAAAATGGAAAGCAATTGTCCCTCTGCTCCTGCAGCAGGTTAGGATTCCTTTGGGAGCACATCAGCAGCAGCACCATGTGATGGGACGTGCATGGAGAGCTGTATCAACAAGGAAAACCCTTAACAGCAACTCTGCTCATCCAACACATTCCTGTTCCTTGAAATGGGGCACATAAACACTTTTTAAAGGGTTGGAAATACCATGGTGAGCACTGCAAGCTTCTCCTATCATCCTGTGCCTTGTCTGTAGCATGTGTATAAACACAGGTCTGTGGGAATAGGAAAATACAGTGGATGTTTTAGAAATTGAGATTTATGATGCTCAGAATACCAAGAGGGAAAAGCAAATAACAGCTTCATAAAATGGTGTGTCACACACCATGACATTATTTAGTTCAGTTAATAGACCGTTTCCAGCTGGACATCCTATGTCCTCAAAACACCTTTTTTGAGCATTTCTTCTGCACAGAGAAATGTTGATATAGATAAGAGCCAGTTCAGGGAATAAGAATCAATTCACTTCATCACTGCTTTTCCATCTTTAGATTCTAGCACCATATTTGCATATTTCCTTCAGGAATAAAAGTCTTTCTATCCAAGTCTGGTTTGGGGTTTTGCTATAGAATTTGAGTTAGACGTACACACTATTTTTGTGTGTTTTGTGTGTGCAGATGCTTACCAGAATGTGCTATATGTACTTTCTTCTTAAAGGTATGTTAAGCTGAAATAAAAGTGTACAGTTCTGACCTGTGAGGGAGAAAAGTGTAGAAATTCTAATCTTTTTCAAAGGAGCGCATTAAAACCTGATCAGAAATTCTGTCACTTCACACAGGCCAGAAGAAATAATTGGTGGGCATCTTTTGGCTGAGTTGCCATGCTGCAGGTGCTGCTTGCCCTCGGTGCTCCTGGCAGCAGGATGGGCAGGTTTGTCTGGGCTTTCTGCACATCTGCATTAGTGTCTAGGTAGTCTAGAACAGAGTGCTTGAGAGAAACTGCCAATTTAATGTTTCCTTGGGAAGTGGAAAGTTTCATAATCTTAATTTTCCTCTGCAGTCTCTGGCTAAATACCTGCGCTACCTTTCCATTAAGGGTAGTGTTTTTCATTTCTTGCTCTAAGACATGCTGCTTTTACCACCATGATGCTGTTTTTGCAGGTTTTTCTCATTCAAGCCTTGTTATAACATCCATGTAACAGGAGATCTCATACAAACATCCTGTTGCCTGCTTTTACTCCACTCAGTTATTTCACTGCCATTAGTAGACAACTGTTAATGGATCTGGAAATACTCCAATACAGTGGCTTTGCAAATGCCCATGAATGCACATTTTTGCATTGGAGAATAAAGGCATCAGTCGGTTTCATGTAAGCTCTTGCAAGATCCAATCCTGTCCTTTAAGGACAGGTCTGTAATTTTTACTTTTAGCAGCTTCTTGCATTATTCATATAGGTATTTATGCAGACAAGATAAATAGGATAATTTATCTCAAAATAAAACACAATGGCTTCAGACCCATGTGAAAAAGTAAAATTAGAATAATTCAGTCTTTTTTAATGCCCCACCACATTTAAGTCACTGTGTGATAATAGTAAAAGGAAACCTGTTCAGTGACACGTAACAGCCAGAAATCTACAGTTTCAATGGGACAGAAGAGCTTTAGTGTAAAAGTGTCTATTCATCAAACCATTGCTGTATTCTTTTTCATGCAAAAAATATACATTCCTTATCTTTAGTTTCCACTGACTAGGAGACCTATAAACAGGAAAAGTGTGTACTAACAAGAAAGGATCACACAGGTCTCAAGCTTCCTGAATTAAAATTGTACCTTGGAAGCTGACTCCATTGCTTCCAGAGCATTTCAGCTTTGTTTCCCACATCAGAGCATTTTTCAACATAAAAACACCAGAAAAATGCACCCAGACAACTGAGGCGTTAGCTATATTGAAAATACAGCCTCTTCTCATCTCCTGCTCCAGCCTAAGCCTCACATCCACAAGACAGAGATAGCAAGAAAGGGGTGGCACTGACAGCACTATGCAAACAGTGTCCCTGCTGCACAGGGTTCATTCCACTATTTCAAATAAACCCTGAAAGCAAAGACAACTACATTGGATGAGAACAGATGAAAAAATCTCCTGCTCTCTAAAAAACTCCAACAAACCCTCCCATCTGCTTACCTCTTCAGTTTTACATAAACTTGTATAAAGACTGAATTTTATGCTTCATTATTAACCTTTATATTTTTATATCATTAAATCTCTATATTAGCTTTGACAGTTCACTGCAAGAGGGGCCTGCCCGTATTTTTAAACATGTGCAAATGTTATATGCATAATACAAAGCACAAATACAGTGCCAGCCAGGCACCCTTAAAGTCTGCTAGATGTTCCCAGTCCAAGGAGGAGAGGCTAAAACACTCTGACCTTGTCCCAGGTTTGCAACCTAGTGTGCCTGGAACAGCAAGGATACAGCTGGAACTGCAATTCAGCTGTTAAACAAATGGTGACTTAGAGAACACAGATAACTCCTGTAATTAAGCTACATCTGAATAATGACTGGTGGCTGTTGCTCAGCCTCAAGGGGCCACTTCTTAAGACAACAGAGATACTAAAAACCAGGAAGGACAGGAAAGGCATCCGTCTGAGAGCTATCTGCTGGCATTTTGAATCATCACTTTCTCGTTTCACAGCTTTAGGTATCTCAGGTGATAAAGACTGCCCCCACCTCTGCCTGAAGCCAGCAGCAAGCTTTGGAACAACTGCTTAGGAAATTTTTCCTTGACATTTAGCCTCCTTTTTAATTATGTTCATTTTAACTCATTAGGAGACTCTGGGCAAACAATTAACACCAAATAACATATTCCTCTCTCTTCAGTAGTCATGGCTGTTTTCACAGACTGATTTTAATTGCTTTATATTTATATTGGCCTTTGCAGCTCCTTCTCGGGCAGGAAGAGTTTTCCCTGTATAAACAGTACAGGCTTTGGTCCATTTTCCTATTTTGAGGATACAGTGGTAAACCATAAAATTTTTAATTTGTTAAGATAATGAATGAAACTCACATTCATTAATAATCAAACCCACACAAACAGTTTAATAGTACTATATGGCTTTCAGGGATGAAATGTGTGCTCACCATCCTTTATAATTAAAGAACAGCTGTAATTTGCTTTATTGTGTAATTTTGGACTGGTATAAAGATTTTTAATCATTTGAAACTCACGTGCAAATTCAGAATGATGAGCTCACCAAGAATAAATGGAATTAAACTAATATCAGAATAATAACACAGACTAGTTGTACCAGCATTTTTTAAGATTAATTCTTTTAATATATAACATCTAATTTATTGAAATTCATTTTACTACTTTATATACTTATACAGTCCAAGATGATGTCTTTATGATTTTAGTGCATCTCTCTCTCATGCCCTCATATTCATTGATTTCCATGCTAAATATGCAGCACACTTGGAGCATGCAGCTGAAACATCCTGGCTCATTCAAATAAATCTCACTTCACAAGACTGGGGTTGAAAGAAATTTTTTTGTTCTTATATCTAAAGATCACTGGGTGATGTAGGACATAAGAACTGGAACGAGACCATTCAGCAGAAAGCCTGGCAGGGTAAAGAACTGTTCCATATTTAGTATTGCATTTGAGTTTTCATTGCAAGCAGGATTTCAATTATCACTCCACAAGCCAGAAGAAGACTGTCTTCACAATTAGTGGATGAGGTTTCAAACTGAGGCAGAGACTTTCTGTCAGATTTGAGGCTGATGGTCAATATGTCTCTCAAACACACCATGCTGAAAACAGCAGGGCTCCTAGCCCAGTATTTGATGTGCTTCAACAACAGTGCCGGTCAGGCACAACGGAGGAGCTGTGAAGATGGGCAAGGGAATCACACAGGTCACAATAACCTGCTCGCCAGCTCCAGCCATTACTGAACCAACGAGTGACCTTCAGGACAGAAGTCCAGCTCATTGCCTACCTCACCTTGCACCTGCTGGCAGAATCCCACACTTCTGCAGGAATGTGCTCTCTTACCCCTTTTGCCATTATGCTGCTCCTAAACATCCCAGAGCGCTTCGTCAGGACTCCAAACTTAGTGTTCTTCTACCGAGTTAGGAACAGTGTGTGGTGTTCATGCTACAGTTACCCATGAAATCAATCTGGTAGCATTTCTGCAGAGAAACTGATCCACAGACCACTAGGGAATCAAAGACTACCATGATTTAACTTCTAGAATATATATACCAATAATATATATTTATTGGTAGAGAGATATAATGTGCACTCAACAGGTCAGATAAATAAGGCAGAGAGAGATACAAATGCCTTTCCAAAGTTTTCCAAAACTGTGAGAAACCTCTCCATGTTGTAATTCCAGTCCACTGTCCTGCCATTTAGGCCACCATTCCCTATTCCCTATAAAAATGTTCTCAAGAAACCAGGTAGAGGCAATGCCAGCCTTTGCTACCTTCATGATTCATGAACATGAGCTTCATTTTTAAAGAATGTTCAGTGTCTTCATCCACAATTGCTAATTCAATTAAATTGTGGTACTGGAGTTGATATCTGCATATATTATATCTAAGCAACTATTCAGAATATTAGCTGTGCATACTAGAATAAAATGAAAACCAAGATCAATAGGAGAGGTCTGTTATGTCAAGGAACTTTAAACAAAACACACAGTAGGTCTTCTAAACAGCCAGGATTATACAATTTTTTTTTTTAAAGAAAGTTCAAACCCATTCCTAAAGCAAGCTACTTTCACATAGACAGCTGCTTTAAGCCTACTGAAAGCAAAACTGCTGTAAATTCAGATTCATTGAATTTCCAATGACTGGTAAAACCAAACCAAAAACTTACTACAGATTGCACAATTACATTTCAGAAAATCTGCATGGCAAAATCCATTAAGTAGCTCATAAAAAGACTAATATATCAATGAGAATAAAAAGTGCTCTCGGCAAGAGATTTTGGCATCCTGCAATTAAGGAGTTGTGCATTCTTTGCCAAGATCACAAAATTTAAGAATAATCACCTAAAGGGGAAAGATGTTAAGACAAAATAGCTGCTGGGTGCCAAGCAGCCGGAACACAGCTTGGCACAAAAGGAACTGGGGCTCCTGGTGGACACCAAGGTGCACATGAACCAGAAAGATGACTCTGCTGTGAAGCAGGTGGATGGTGCCTTCAACTGCAGTAAAGAAAGCACTGCCAGCAGGGTGAGTGAGGAGCTGGACCCATTCTGACCTTCCCAGCACCACAGAGAGATGGAACAGCAGTGGAGAGACCACCCTTGGGACTGAGGGTGAGGTGCTGGACCCATTCCGACCTCCCCAGCACCACAGAGAGATGGAACAGCAGTGGAGAGACCAACCTTGGGGAACAAGGGTGAGTGAGGGCTGGGGCATCTCTCACAGGAGGAAAGGCTGAGAGGGCTGGGCCTGGTTAGGCTGGAGAGGGGAAGCTCAGAGGGGTCCTGCAGACACAGGTGAGTACCCAAGGGTGCCAAGAGGAGGGAGCCAGGCTCCTCTGAGCAGGGCCCAGTGACAGGAGCAGGGCCCACGGGCACAAAGTGAAACACAGCAGGGCCCAGGTGAGCACCAGCAAACACTCCTGCAGTGTGGGGCTGCCCAGGGCAGGCTGCAGGCCCAGGTGAGCATCAGCAAACAGCCCTGCGGTGTGGGGCTGCCCAGGGCAGGCTACAGGCCATGGGAGCATCAGCAAACGCTCCTGCAGTGTGGGGCTGCCCAGGGCAGGGTACAGGCTACAGGCCCAGGTGAGCATCAGCAAACACTCCTGCAGTGTGGGGCTGCCCAGGGCAGGCTACAGGCCAGGTGAGCACCAGCAAACACTCCTGCAGTGTGGGGCTGCCCAGGGCAGGCTACAGGCCAGGTGAGCACCAGCAAACACTCCTGCAGTGTGGGGCTGCCCAGGGCAGGCTACAGGCCAGGTGAGCACCAGCAAACACTCCTGCAGTGTGGGGCTGCCCAGGGCAGGCTACAGGCCATGGGAGCATCAGCAAACACCCCTGCAGTGTGGGGCTGCCCAGGGCAGGCTACAGGCACCTGTGAGCATCAGCAAACACTCCTGCAGTGTGGGGCTGCCCAGGGCAGGCTACAGGCACCTGTGAGCATCAGCAAACAGCCCTGCAGTGTGGGGCTGCCCAGGGCAGGCTACAGGCCAGGTGAGCATCAGCAAACAGCCCTGCAGTGTGGGGCTGCCCAGGGCAGGCTACAGGCCCCTGTGAGCATCAGCAAACACTCCTGCAGTGTGGGGCTGCCCAGGGCAGGCTACAGGCCATGGGAGCATCAGCAAACACTCCTGCAGTGTGGGGCTGCCCAGGGCAGGCTACAGGCCCCTGTGAGCATCAGCAAACACTCCTGCAGTGTGGGGCTGCCCAGGGCAGGCTACAGGCCAGGTGAGCACCAGCAAACAGCCCTGCAGTGTGGAGCTGCCCAGGGCAGGCTACAGGCCAGGTGAGCATCAGCAAACACTCCTGCAGTGTGGGGCTGCCCAGGGCAGGCTACAGGCCCAGGTGAGCACCAGCAAACACTCCTGCAGTGTGGGGCTGCCCCGGGCAGGCTACAGGCCCCTGTGAGCACCAGCAAACAGCCCTGCAGTGCGGGGCTGCCCAGGGCAGGCTACAGGCCCAGGTGAGCATCCGCAAACAGCCCTGCAGTGTGGGGCTGCCCAGGGCAGGCTGCAGGCCCAGGTGAGCATCAGCAAACAGCCCTGCAGTGTGGGGCTGCCCAGGGCAGGCTACAGGCACCTGTGAGCATCATCAAACACTCCTGCAGTGTGGGGCTGCTGTGCAGTCTCCATCCTCGGGGACACTCAACATCTGGACGTGGTCCTGGCTCCAGGTGGCCGTAGCTGAACAGTGGGGCTGGACAAGGTGACTCCCAGAGGTCCCTTCCAGCCTCAGCCATTCCCTCAGCCTCTGATTCTGCCTCAGAAGGATTGCTCACTTGAATGAAAACTGATGAACTACACGGGCTGCAGGCTGCAGATTGTTTCATCAAAGAGCCACAAAAGATGAATGAAACCCCTTATAAAAGAGGACACTGACAAACAGCATTCTCCACCCAGCTTAGCAGCTGCCTGCAAGCCAGTGCACTGCACAAAGGGAATCACTCAGGTGACACTGGCTCTGTGTATGAAAGCTTCATGGATGAGCCTCAGCATTATTACCCAGCGCCATCAGACATCATGCACAATCTCTAGGTACAATGCATAAGCAATATATCACTCCATCCAGCACTTGAAATGCTAAGTTTCAACATCAGGGATAGAAATAGCCTATTATCTTACCTAGAACATCCCATGACAGAGAATAGATGTTCCCTTCCATAAATTCTTTGGTGATTTGCCTCAACCAATTTTAGAACAACTCACATGATGAGTCCTCCCCCACTTCATTGAGATTATGTTGCAGCCCAATAGTGCACAGTGGTAGGAAGTTCTTTTGATTAGTTTGAGCCCTTCTATAAATGAGTATATCAAAACAGCACTTGTAAAAAAATTTCACTGCTAACAGGAGGCAGCAGCTGATGAGAAAATAATAAAGAGCACATTTTCTTCACTGTGGCTGGGGTGGCTAAATGTCAGTCATTCTCCTTAAAATTCCCATGCATACCATTGTGCCAAAGGGCACACGAAGCAAATCCAAATTACAGGTTTAGATTATAATAGTGTGCACACCCTATAGCACCCCTGAGAGTTTAATAATAATGAGAAATAGTCTCAATTAGTTTTTTAAAATCTTGAACTGATTAACAGCTTCAGAAAAGCATTTTCATTCATACAGTAATAAATCCTCCCAAGGAAGCAAATCCCCAAACAATCAGTATAAAATGAGCTCTTGAAATCATAAGCAGAATAATGTAAAGCTCTCTGCATCCTTAATTAGGGATGAAAATGGTTCAGGAAGGGCTGATCAATAAAGTGCAAATGATAAAAATGCATACTTTTGGAGAATGTGTGAACACAGTTTCATAAAAAGATGAAATCTGTGGTGGGTCTTCCACACAGCACACTGAATTGCAACTGCTCTCATCAAAGGAAGATCCCCAGCCACCCTGGAATATAAATATTTATTTCTGATAGTAAGAAGGGCGCACAAAAAGACCCTATAAGGATACCAAATAACAGAAGCCTGAAAGAGCTGCTTAAGAGAAATCAAGGCTCTTGCAGCACTTTGCCTATCTCCTTGTGCTCATCATGCAAGTAAAGACATTCTCTATTTTCGTATTTTCATCTGCTTGAACTTTCTCCAGCCCCAGCACCTTCCATCTGATTGTATTTGCAGCGTGCTCTGCGGCAGGAAGGAAGGATGAATCTGACTCTCTGTTCTCAAATAGCTAAGTTATTATTTTATAAATAAAATAGTATATTTCACACTATATTTTATAAATAAAATAGCATATATTTTATAAATTATTATAGTATTTTATGATACTATATTATATTAAAAAATACTAAATTAAACTATACTAAAGACTATAGAAAGGATACTTACAGAAGGCTAAAAATATAATAATGAAAACTTGTGACTCTTTCCAGAACTCTGATGCAGCTTGGCCCCAGTTGGCCATTGAGTCAAAACAATTCACATGAAACCAATGAAACAATCACCTGTGGGTAAACAATCTCCAAACACATTCCAAAAGAGTAAAACACAGGGAAAGCAAATGAGATAATTATTGTTTTCCTTTTTCTCAGAGGCTTCTCAGCTTCCCAGGAGAAAAAGATCTTGGCCAAAGGGATTTTTCCAGAAAATATGAATGCCACACATCTGTTCCCCACCACCCCCTGCAGTTCCATTTCCCCACGTTCCCAGCCCTGTCACAGCAGGGGCACAGTCACAAGCTCCATGCACAATCCATGAAGTTTGAGAAACACAGAAAAAGTGTGTTAGAAACACTTAGAAAAAAGTGCTCTTTCCCAGTTAAATCTGGGCAGTGCTATGTCACTGTGATATTTTCTGAAAAATCCCTTCACCAGGATTTCTTCTCCTGGGAAGCTGAGAAGCCTTAGAGAAAAATGTAAATAATAATTATCTGATTGCTTCTCCTTGTGTTTTGCTGCCTTGGAATGTGGTAGGTGATTCTTTCATTGGTTCCACGTGAATTGTGTTTTCTCAATGACCAATCACAGCCAGCTGTGTCAGACTCTCTGAGGAGTCACGGGTTTCTATTATTCATTCCTTTCTAGCTTTCTGATGTATCCTTTCTCTTTCTTTAGTATAGTTTTGGAATGGAATGGAATGGAATGGAATGGAATGGAATGGAATGGGATGGGGGATGGGATGGGATAGGATAGGATAGGATAGGATAGAATAGAATAGAATAGAATAGAATAGAATAGAATAGAATAGAATAGAATAGAATAGAATAGAATAGAATAGAATAGAATAATAAATTAGCCTTCTGAGAACAAGGAGTCAAATTCTCCTCTCTCCCCTCATCCTGGGGACTCACAACACAACAGTGCCACATTGCACTTCACTACATAATCAGAGTCAACATCTTGCAAAAAAATCTAGAAAAGTTTACTAAACCAACACAACATATCCACTGACACCTTCAGAAGGAAGGTGAGAATTCATCCCAGATGCTCAGCTGTCCTGTGCATCCTCAGGAGTCAATGAGTTGATGCAGACTTTAAAATGCCAACTGCTTCATGTCTTCTGTTTTCTTCTGCACCTCAAATCAAAATTTGTTCCAGTGCTAAACTTATTTGTTCTATATAATACATTTAAAAATGGTAAACATTTATATGTACTTTCAATCAAACTAGAAAGATTTCCCCCAAGAAGACTCAAAATTCCAAAAGTCTTCGAACCCTTCTTAAAGTGAACTTCCTATTTCACATGCACTTCTAAACTTAATGAAGGAGAGTGAAGTATATCAGTGTCTGTAAAAGCACAGTGTTGCATCCAGTGTTTCTTCCAGGTGAAAACTCAGTCATTACTGTTATCCTTCTTTTTAAATAGTGTAATGAATATTTCCAAATAAATAAAAAGTGCATTCTTCCTTAGTATAAAATGTGCTTTTTGAAAGCATATGCTTTCTCTTTCAGTGTTAATTACAGATTGAATTTTTAACTCCACTAAACCATTAGTTGTGACTTTGATCAGACCCCAGTTCCCCCAGCCTGGGTGCTGCTTCAGACATCAATAATTCTAATTAAACCAACTCTGAGATATGACTACATCATTTCTCTAAGCAATTAAAAATGTGCAACTGAAATAAGAAGAAAATCTTAAAAGGAAAACCAGTGGGATAATAATAATAATAATAATAATAATAATGATGATGATGATGATGTTATTGTTATTATACATTGCACTTCTACATTGTCCTTCATCCTTGGATGTCAAAATATTTCTTAATAGCATAATACTTTGTTAGGAAAAGAAAAATATAAAAAGCCTCTATTTATTTGCCAGTCTGAAAGGGGTTTAATTATTCATGATGAAGATACAGTCACTGCTTGCTGCATGAATAAACCTCCATACACTAAACTCACACATTTATCCAAATTGATTTTGTGCCCTTCATTTCATTAAATTAACAAAGTTTTATTATACCTAAGTTGAATTCAATTGTTTTCAATAGCATTTCCGAAGGAAAGGGCTTCCTCATAGCAGTTGTTTTTACAATTTGAAGACTACAATATAATTTACTCTCTTCAAATGCACTAACCTATAGAAGAAGTGTCCTCAAAAAATACATCTGCAAAATCTGGAACGTAAGATTTTCCTGGACTAGGAGGATGACCTTGAACTTTGCAGGATCTCAAACAGCTACATGGGCTCACCATTAGTGCTTGAGGGCTTGGGGTGCCTGGAAAGCCTTGGTGAATCTGGCGACATGAGTAAATTTGGGATTAGAAGCAACAGCTACTTGGGGTCCAACAGTGGTGCTACTACTGTCACTGTGTTGGATTGTCACCATCATACTGTCTGAGGAATCCTCTTCACTCAGGATTTCTCATCTGGGAAGCTGAGAAGCCTCAGAGAAAAAGGAAAACAATGTTGTCTCATTTGCTTCTCCTGTGTTTTGCTGCTTTGGAATCTGGCTGGAGATTGCTTATCCAACAGGTGAATTATTTTGACTCAATGACCAATCAGTGCCAAGCTGCATTGGGACTCTGGAAGAAGGAGTCATGAGTTTTCATTATTATCTTGTTAAGCCCTCTGTCTGTATCCTTTCTTAATATAATTAATAGAATAGAATAGAATAGAATAGAATAGAATAGAATAGAATAGAAGAATAGAATAGAATAGAATAGAATAGAATAGAATAGAATAGAATAGAATAGAATGGAATATAATATAGCCTTCTAAGAACATGGAGTCAGATTCACCATTTCCTTCCTGCCATGGGGCACCCCAAAAATACCACATTCAATCTTAAAAAACTTCTCTGCATTTCTGTTTATCTGCAAGCAAATATTTTTGATACTCCAAAAACCTTTAGTAGCTCTTCGTGCACACTTCAGACAGTATGTAGATGAAAGAATGAATATACAAAATGCCATCATTTCACAAAGAGATTTCATATATGGATATAAGTACATGCACAGTCTGTGTTTCAGAGCTTCATTATCAGTGAAATGAGGTTGATCTGCAACACAGGGAATACCAAAACATAACAAAAATCCCAGATGCCCTATGCATATTTATGCATTTAGGAGCAAGAATCATTTCAAGGTGGGAAAAAAAAGTCAGTGTAAACAGAGCACTTATCCTGACCCTTTAGATTTCTTTCCCTAATTGTATCTTTCTTCAGAGACTGGTCTCCATGCTGCACATAAGATCCAGATCAGACTGGGTGAGCTGAGCTGCTCCAGACAGGGTGGCAGCTGTGACTCATGTCACGAACGAGGACAACAGCAGTGGCGGCTCAGCCACGAACATCAGAGGATGTGAGCAAGGAAAGGGCTCTAGGGGAAACTGTTCCACAGTAGGAAATCTGACCTCAGCTAACAAATAGCAACGGACAGTGGAAATCACTCTTAGGGCCACATGGAATCACCTAATATGTCTCAGTCTGTAAGATTTAAATCACTTGAGAGTCAGTAAAAAAGATGCTTACTGCCCGACAGTGACTTAGGACAACGGTGGCTCTAAAACAGATGAGCACTAAGTACCAGTAAAGCATGTGGCGTGCAACTGGCAAGGAACCTGGGACCACCAAAGCAGAATATAAAACATCTGGCTTTCCAAAACAAGCTTTTCACAGATTGTGCAACACAGCAGAGAAAAGGCAAAATGAGAGATGTGCATTTTATTTGGCTCTTAATGTGTGCCAACTTAGAAATCCTATAGACTGTCACGCAAATTTATGCAATACAGTAAAAGAAGATGCCTTCTTTACTTATCCTTCAGTTATCAAACATATTACCCCAAAACTCACTAGTCTTTTAGATGCAAATCTTATTTTCTGTAATATCTAGTCAAAATATCAATTTTGTATTTTTCTTTAAGATGGGGTCATTTATTATACCCCTATGGATACTTTCTTAGTAAAACTACATTATTTTCCAGTAACTGAAAATTTGGTCTCTCACAGATTTTCAGGTTTAGGAATAATTTTAGTTCAAACCACATCACCAATGAAGAGTTGGGTTGCTTTCAGGCTATAAGTCATCTAACACCTCCTTCAGATGCTGCCTTAGGAGAAGCATCACACATTAGAAACCCCATTTCTCTCCACTCCCTGTAACATGAGGTTTAGCTGACTACCTCAAGGCAGACAGCCATGATCTCTCTCATCAGAACAAGGTAAGAACAACTCTGTCTCAGCTGGCAAAGCACGAATCTGCATGAGAAAGACTCAGTGAGCTGCGCCAAAGGGGTCTGCAAATGTAAATGAGGTGTCAGAATCTCAGACTAATTCAGACTGGCTGGGGTGTCAGAGATCTCTGGACCAAGCTGCTGCACCCAGCAGGGCTCATGGTGACGGTAAATTGTCACCCTGATTTTTTAAGTTTTTCTAAGCCTTCTTGAAGGCTTTACATTCTTGTAACGAACCTTCTCACACGCTTTCTGTAAATAACTTATTGGTTTGCATTCTTTTATAGAAGAAGAAAAATTTAACAAACTGTTGCTTTGTCCAGTGTCATTGGAGAGGTGGCACTGTCACCCTCCAATCCACTGTCACTTTTGGAAATCTATAAATGTTGGGAGTCAGAAATTAAAAATTCTCTTTTCGCCCTGGAAGAGCTGTTCATGTCGAGTTCTTTCATGTCCTATGGCGACATCAATCCAGAGCTGCTCTCTCAGAGCTGGAGGAGGGGAAAACCACCCTGTTCCAGTTCAGACGTGTCCCCTGGAGGCATCAGGCCCTCCTTGGCTGGTGCACTTGTGCAGGAGCAGCAGAACAAGCACGCAGAGCTCACCAGCTGTGAGGAGCAGCCCCAGACACCCATGGGAGGCACTCCTCAGAAAGCTGAACATAAATTTGCAGGGCTCATCTTCAAGGCATGGAGACAAGTAAGCTACTGGGGCTGTTTTGGCCTCTTTAATGGCCCAGTGGGAAAACTTGGACAGAGGAAAGAGTTTAAAAAGCTATAAAAACAGGGTTTCTAACAGTGCTTTAAGGGAGATATATTTTACAGTAAGCCTGCTTTTTATTTTTCTTTTACCCATTTTTATATCTTCCTGCTTTCTTCCTTCCTTTTTATTTTCTGATATAGAATAAAAAGTTCGTGTGAGAATATAAAGAAAAGTCGGCACAAGGAAGAGTATTCCATGCACTGAGCAACACAAACTCTGCCATTTTACAGACCATGCTTTGAGCTTTGTCCTAGGCTGGCTCTTTTTTGGTTGCTTTGACTATTCCAGAAAAGTACTCCTACCCTTTCAAAGTCAAACAACCCACACAGGCTCTGGTGGCAAAACCCTGATCAAGTTTCTTGCCTTCTTGCACCTGCCAGTGATTATTCACCACCTCCTTTGAATTCTTTTTTTTTCCCACTAACACCTATGTAACAGAGTTTTTGGCCTAAGAACACATGGAACATTCCTCCATTTCCAAGATGGGATTAGAATCTTTTGAACTGCTTTAAGAGTTTTCATATTTTATTTTTCCATCACAGTTTAAATTTTTACCTTCATTTATATTGCTTTATAGTCAAAGGCGTCTCTTTTAGCCCTGTTAGAATACTGAAAATATTAAATGAGAACTGGGTTTCCTAGGACGAACTGAATATTTGTGTCTTTATTTTTCAAGTTCACTATGATGCTTAAAAATATAAAAAAAATGAAATTGCTTTCTCCATTAAAGGCCATCAAAATAATACAGAGTGTACAAAGAAATCCCTTTTCCAATCTCTGCCAGCCCTGGAGCGATCTACAGCAGCTTTTCCCTGACACACAGTTACACAGGCAAGGACAAAGAGAGGTGTCCTTGACCACAAACATTAAACTTACTTCAAGGATCAGAATTTTCCAGAGAGAAGTTTGCCAAGAACCCAACCCTGGCTGTGTCAATACCAGAGAGCATCTTGTGGTGACAGCCAGTTCAGCTTCTGATTTCAAACTGCTGTGCATTCACCTTGACATAACAATTGCAAAGGCACCATTTTCCCTAACACAATTCCCATCCTGATGTGGAGATACAGGATCACATTTGAGCTCCATGGATTGCAGTTTCAGGAAGGACATGCAATCCCTTCCAAACATCTCATGTCAGAAAAAATAAATACAAAAAAGTCAGGATAGAAAATTAATTCTGAATGAAAATTCCATCTTTTTTTTTTTTTTTTTTTTAATCTTCATCAAAGCATGTCCTGTTTGTTGCAAAGGTGCAGTTTGGCACTTGGATCAAAGCATCTCCTGGCTCTATTGTATTAAAGCTGAAGTGTCAAACTGTTCCTCTGCAACACTAATAAGAAATGCTTTGATGTACTTACATGTGTGTGTGTGTGTGTGTAAAGCACTTTAGTAATTTCTAGTAATCTCTAATATTTTAAGAATAGTTTACCCAGCTATAATTTCTCATGATGGTACATCACTGAAGTTACCCCAACCATGACATGACTGTTACTGACCTCTTATCAGGCAAGATGGAAACAAACTCTGAAGTAACCTTTTGAAATGCAGACATTTCCTGGGGAGGGGTATTTGGTGTGTCCATCAGAGAATGCTGTGCAGGGAACAATGACAGGGCTAAAGAATATCACTCAGGTGCCTTCTGATTAAATTAGAGTTGAGGGACGTGCTCATCCAGAGTCAAGTATCAAGGAAAGAAGAAATGGTGCTTTGAGAAGAGCTGGCCTGGAGCCTGCCATGAGATGCCCATCAGAACAAGGCCACAGAACGATCTTCTACCCCTGGTGAATTGTGTCTCCACAGGTTAGCATCAAATCCTGCTGATCTCATTCCAAAACAAGTACTTCCAAAAGATGACAAAAAATGGGGATCCCCAATTCCCCCCTGGATAGCAGAGTCCTGGCTCTGCTCCCCAGCACCAAGAGCAGCTCCTGATCCCCCCAAAGCACAGACATCTTCCCAGCCCCTCCCTGCTCTGGGGGGCCATTTGCCTTCCCATCAGGGCTCTAGAACAGGGCACATGTTCAGCTCCACTGGGATGTGCAGAAAGGGAAATCAAAACACTCAACTGAACGTGGGTCAGCCCTGGATCTCTGGGGAGAACTGTGTCCCTGGTTTTTTAAGATTTTCTAAACCTTCTGATGTTTACATTCTTGTAATGAACTTTCTCACACACTTTGTGTAAATAACTTCCTGTTTTGCATTCTTTTATGGAGGAGGAGAAATTTGATGGACTCTTGGTCTGTCCAGTGTCATTGGAGAGGTGGCATTGTCACCCTCCAATCCACTGTCACTTTTGGGAATCTATAAATGTTGGAGTCAGAAATTAAAAAACTCTCTTTTTACCTTGAAAAGAGCAGGGTGTCGGTGTCGTGTTATTTCATGTCCTAGAGTGAGAGAGAACAATTTCCAAATATGTTCTACTGGGTTTGTGTGGCCAGGATTTGGTAGTGAGGGAGATACAGGGGTGGCTTCTGTGAGAAGCTGCCAGAACTTCTTCCCCCATGTCCAGAAGAGCCAATCCCTGGAGACTCCAAGATGGATGTGCCTGGATCCTGCTCTGGTTTTATTAGCAATAAATTCAATTAATTTCTCCAATTCAAGCTTGTTGAACCTCTGCTGCTATTTGGTGAGGGACCTCTCCCTGTCTTTATCTCAACTCACGAACCCTTCATCACATTTTCTCTCCCCTGTCCAGCAGTGGAGGGGAGCAAGAAAGAGGCTTTGACTCAGGGGAGCTCTGCTGGTCAGAGCAGGTGCTGGTGACAGCCCAGCTGTGGGTCCGACCCCTGGGTGAACCCTGCCCTTGAGAGCTGGGCCTGATGGCCCTGGTGGGTCCCCACCAACTCAGAATGTCCTGTGACCACCAGGGTCAACCCAGTACAGACAAATCTCTTTGCAATCTCGCATTTTTCTCTGTAAAAATGATTAGAAAGTCAATTTCAGCCTTCAGATTAATAGTCTTGAAAATTTTATTAAAAATAAATCCAATATCATTATATTGATATTGATAATACTATTGATTGTAATTCTCCTAATTTTTTTGGTTCTGCTTCATAGTTCCAACACATGGCTAGAAGTTGAGGGAGAACAGAGTGCATTCTTCAGGACTCCCTCTGAAGCTGCTGAGAAACAAAGATGAAGCTGACAATTTTTCCTTCTAACCTGAAACAGTTTTTACCATTTCCAAGAAAACAGAATAGGCTTTCACATCAAATTATTCAGTTGGATTGCTCAGATACACATTATTGTTCTCATTATTCACTACCTTCTTATTTGTCTGCACCACCCTTTTTAGCAAAACACAATATAATTTTTCTTCTGATTTTAGACATCCCCTTTGGTTCTACAGCTCATAAAATTCTGCTTCTTGAACAGCATAATGGGATTACTTCATCTTTCTCTCTATTTCTGCATAGCTTATCTCTAAAGCTTGTGGTCTCCATTGATTTATAATTGCTTACCATTTACTATACTGATAGTTAGAGACAATTTACTGATACACATTAGCACAAGGACAGAAAAACAGTTGTCTATGTCAATAACTTACTGCAAATATATCTGAGGAATGTCAGAAAATAACTGATCTATATTCTGAAGCACTCATTGTCAAATGCTGCTTCTGCTTACATTAAAAGGATTGATAAATCATGTATCTCATCTTTACCTTTTATAAATTTATTTTATGATTTTAAACGTTCATGTTTTCTTTTTTCATATTACTTCTTAACACAGTATGCAGTCTTTGTGCAGACATAAAGGATTTTAATTAATTTTGGTTTCTTAAGATAATTTGGGCTGTTGCTACTTGTTATGGTTTCTCCAATGTGTACTATAATTTCATGGCTCAACACTGATATCTCTGCTAGTACCACTGTTGAACCATGAAAAGCCACATGACAAGAAAGAAATATATACCAACAGCAATACTGGAGATGAAATTTTAATATTCACATCCCTGAAGAACTTCTAGAAGTATTTTCAGATTCACAGGACAAAATACTACAAAGCATACCAAAACTTATCTTTTGACACATAAACATTTTCTCTAAAAGTAAATTCCAGCTTAGCTGCACCAAGAATCTATCATTCACTCAACATGTTATAGGTACTTGCTGCAATGTACATTTCACAGACACAGAAAAATGAGCCTGGAGTGATGAGGGAAGCACCTCCAGTCACTTAAGTTAGTGGCCTAGTCAGGACTAAAATCTATATTCCATGGAATTTATTTCCTGACAGTAGACATTAAATTACACCACGGCAGCAACACTTCGTAAATATGACAGCCTGGATCAAGCTTAATAATTAATATATGACTTGAAACTCTATTAAGCAGCCTGAACAAAATTTGTTATCCAGAAAAGACTGAGCAATTTCATAGATAGAAAAGGGAGTACCTTTCATTCCTGCTATTTGGTACTAAATTAAATGCCTTGTCTTTTCTAAATACAAGTAGCTTCCTATTTGCATTATAATTATACTGTGAAACTTTCTGTGGATAATGAAGTAAGTTTAGGGAGCAGCATTTTGGCCCTTTAATCTCTTGGGAAGCAGAAAGATGGAAGCAAGGTGGCAGGAAAGAAAAAAGAGAAAATGAGAGCAAATGGTGAGGTTACAAAAAGCACGTGTGAAATGATGATAACAGTTCAGACCAGCCCCAAAGGGCTGATAAAGACATATTTCCATGTATTAGTACCTCTGATAAATAACAAATTTCAGCTCTGAAATGAACCTACTTGTAAAACTTGCTTTGAAGACTGTTCCATGTCTCATAATTTTTCTTCTGATTTTAGACATCCCTTTGGTTCTACAGCTCATAAAATTCTGCTTCTTGAACAGCATAATGGGATTACTTCATCTTTCTCTCTATTTCTGCATAGCTTATCTCTAAAGCTTGTGGTCTCCATTGATTTATAATTGCTTACCATTTACTATACTGATAGTTAGAGACAATTTACTGATACACATTAGCACAAGGACAGAAAAACAGTTGTCTATGTCAATAACTTACTGCAAATATATCTGAGGAATGTCAGAAAATAACTGATCTATATTCTGAAGCACTCATTGTCAAATTCTGCTTCTGCCTACATTAAAAGAATTGATAAATCATATATCTCATCATTACCTTTTATAAATTTATTTGATGATTTTAAACGTTCATGTTTTCTTTTTTTATATTACTTCTTAACACAGTATGCAGTCTTTGTGCAGACATAAAGGATTTTAATTAATTTTGGTTTCTTAAGATAATTTGGGCTGTTGCTACTTGTTACGGTTGCTCCAATGTGTACTATAATTTCATGGCTCAACACTGATATCTCTGCTAGTACCACTGTTAAACCATGAAAAGCCACATGACAAGAAAGAAATATATACCAACAGCAATACTGAAGATGAAATTTTAATATTCACATCCCTGAAGAACTTCTAGAAGTATTTTCAGATTCACAGGACAAAATACTACAAAGCATACCAAAACTTATCTTTTGACACATAAACATTTTCTCTAAAATAAATTCCAACTTAGCTGCACCAAGAATCTATCATTCACTCAACATGTTATAGGTACTTGCTGCAATGTACATTTCACAGACACAGAAAAATGAGCCTGGAGTGATGAGGGAAGCACCTCCAGTCACTTAAGTTAGTGGCCTAGTCAGGACTAAAATCTATATTCCATGGATTTATTTCCTGACAGTAGACATTAAATTACACCACGGCAGCAACACTTCGTAAATATGACAGCCTGGATCAAGCTTAATAATTAATACATGACTTGAAACTCTATTAAGCAGCCCGAACAAAATTTGTTATCCAGAAAAGACTGAGCAATTTCATAGATAGAAAAGGGAGTACCTTTCATTCCTGCTATTTGGTACTAAATTAAATGCCTTGTCTTTTCTAAATACAAGTAGCTTCCTATTTGCATTATAATTATACTGTGAAACTTTCTGTGGATAATGAAGTAAGTTTAGGGAGCAGCATTTTGGCCCTTTAATCTCTTGGGAAGCAGAAAGATGGAAGCAAGGTGGCAGGAAAGAAAAAAGAGAAAATGAGAGCAAATGGTGAGGTTACAAAAAGCATGTGTGAAATGATGATAACAGTTCAGACCAGCCCCAAAGAGCTGATAAAGACATATTTCCATGTATTAGTACCTCTAATAAATAACAAATTTCAGCTCTGAAATGAACCTACTTGTGAAACTTGCTTTGAAGACTGTTCCATGTCTCACAGCTTCAGCTCCCACAGCCACACAGAAAGGACCATACTTCAGGGTAACTAGGAGCACCCTCTTTTTCCAGCCCACTGGATTTTGTCAACTTTTTAAAATGAGAAAAAAGCAAAAAAGGAAAGCACTCTGGTGCTTGAGTCCTACAGTGGCTGTGCCACTACCTGCTGGTGATGATGGACATATTATTTGAATTTATATCCTGCCAAGACGATTTGGGGATGGGGAGAGGAGCATCACTCTCAATGCTCCTCACATCCAAGGATGTGAGAGACAGGGAGGTGTAGCCACCCCTGGATCAAACATTTATTGCTGCTGGAGGCCAGGAGAGACACCCCACCACCCTCCTAGGAATCCGTGTCCACCCTGATCGCCCTGGGCTAACCCTGCTCTGGGAGGAGGGGAGATGTGCCGCACCTCCAGCACAGGGAGTCACCCTAAATCAAACATTTGAGATTAAAAATATCCGTAGGCACTCTGTAAGCCACGTACAACCACAAAGAGAAATGCCCTGCCCAATGCCTCTGAGCAAGAGCAGCAGCTACAGCTGGGTCAAGGGTGTGCTTCCAAGAGCCCAACTCCAGGCAGGATTCTTGGAGCACTCCAGATAGCTGGGGCTCAAAAAAGCTTATTTCAGAGTTTAGTTAGGATGGCTTTAGCATGAAGCACAGGGCTGGCCATCCCTGATCAGGCAGATAAATTGGATTCATACAGAAGCAGAACTTTTGGCCTCCAGGACATTGACCATGTGAATGTAGGAGCATTCACAGACATACAATTAGAGAATTTAATGAGGGGCTACGCAGCAGGACATCCACATGCTTCACAGCCCCATTCCAAGTGACTCCACTGCCCTGGAGATCCATGCTTTTCCAACCATGCCATCTCACTATGCTCACCAATAAAAACAGAGGAACAGCACCCTTAAAGTTCATGGAAGCTTACTGACTGAAAAAAGAAAAAAAAGAACCAGGGAAGGTAATTTCTTTAAACATTTGCCTTGGAGCTCATCTTGTATTTTTATCAAAGACATGAAAAAGGAGGCACAGCTTTGCTTGGTTAGACTGGTACAACTTTGGAAAGCACTGCCAATGCCAGGAAATACTGGAATTTCATTCTGAAAGAAAGGAAAAGTCTTGCCTAATAGAAACTGAATGAAAAGTAATGATATCATGTGCTTTGTGATTCTGCTCAAGAGCCTAGCAATAATAAGTATTTCTACTAAAAGTAGGGAAATTACCACTGAGAAATTACCGGGGAGGACGAAGATCATGTTAATCAATCAGAGGACAACAGAATAAGGAAGATTAGCTTTGTTGAAAAAGGCAAAAGCTATCTAGAATTTATCAACAGAAGCATTTGTAACAACAACATAAAGCTGTTAATGCCATGAAACAAGCCACAGTGATGCTTATCTCAACACAATTCTTCTTCAGCTCTGCTCAAGAACAAAAAAAAAGCAAACCAAGAAGGGAAGAGAAGCACTAGGACAACCAACAATCTGTTTTAAGAAATGTAGTGTTTTCCTCACTTATTTTGCCTGGCAAATTCAAAGCCAAGAGGAGATATTACTCCTTTATGTAAACTCATTTGGACCAGTAATAAAAAGGATTTTTTTTTTCATTTAGGAGGAAGAATGACAAGTGGCAGAACACCAATACAAGTGAGTATTAACTGTCAGGAGTAAGTCTTGAATAGAAATCAGTGGAGGACTCCTAGCCATAAGAAAGCAATGTCTGAAATATCATTTTAAACTGGGGAGCAAGATGGTAACTTTTTATTTTTAAAGAAATAGCTATTTTTAGGACAGATCTGACAAATCCGCAAAGAGGAGTATGTGACACAGTCTCCCATGGTAAGTGGGAACTAAATTAGATAATCTGAAAGCTCCTTACACAGCTGTAAAATGCTAGAGACTTCCTTATTTTATTAATGATATTTGTTAATATGCAATATAATTCTAAAGGAGACATCACTGTTTATTCTTCATGATATGAGATACCACATGGCAAACTTTCCCTTCCCAAAGCCATTTTCCCTGTCTTGTCTAAACAAAACTTGCCTGATTGCCGTTGTAATTTTTTATTATTTTTCCATTGTAATTTTTTATTTTTAGTTATCAAATCTTGGCGATCAAGTACCAAGAGCCCTTGCTTCTTGCCAGACCAGCCAAAGAGCACTCTGAGCACAAACCATGGGCTGCCTTCAGACAGCAGGACTGAGGAAAGGAAAAATAATGATGATTTAACACGTATCTTTCAAAAATGTTTGTTGCAAGTGCAACTTCTGCAATGTTGCTGGGAACCAGCCAGATCTAGCTGGATATAAACCTCACCTCCTCCAAGGAACTACCTTCTCCTTCACATACGACCCAATAGATCCTGAGAGCTAATTTAAAAACATTACAATTTCTTGTTCAAATGTGCAATTAAGAAGAGAAATGAAGACTGAGATTAGCAATGGCAGAAGATCTCTAAACTTTATATTACACAATTAACATTTTAAATAGATTGGGTCAAAATAACTAGGCTTTTTAGTTGTTTGCAGCGTTGGAAAGTGAAAAGAGCCATGCTTCAGGTCAAATAATGCTTCCCTTATTTTTTAGCATTAAAATAATGTTTTCAAGTGTTTGTAAAAGCTGTTTCACACGGAAAATGGGAAACATTTGCAGAGGTTTCCAATGCTGCTCCCAAGCTTACAAACAGATACCAAATCACACCCGACTCTTCCATCTGGAATAGCCACACAGGAAATCTCGGTGCGCTGTCAATTACTCTCTCTGTGTGTGCAGGGAGATTCATTCTCCTGGAAACAGCTCATTTAATCAGCAGTACCTCTGACTGCTGAAATTAATGAAAGTTCAGGGCTCGGGGTTACAAATGATCGTCTCACAATGCTCATTAAGAGGAGTGCTGAGCAGCAGCGTCACACAGAAATATTCTGATTTATTTAGCAGAAAGTGGGTAAATAATGCAGGCCAATTTCCAAGAAATTAGTAGAGATGAATTAGAGTTATTATGCTCAAGGCTGCTGCTCTACCTTGAACATTTCTGCTGGCCCAGCTCCCCTTCCCTGACCAGCCCTGCCAGGAGAACCAAGCAGGAGAGCAAGAGCTGGAGCAGATCTCAGCCTGAGCGTGATGCCAGAATGAAGTCACAGCCATCATCGCCTTTGGAGGGACAGACAAAGCCCTGTGTATCCTCTCCTGATGTTCACATGCCTGGGGGTCTCACCCACTGCAGCATGCCCACCAAAGAGCAGGTAACGAGCTTAACTGCAACGGGGATCAACTCAAGATCCAGAGGAGAGGACAGCAAAATAGATGAGAGGTCTAGAAAACGTGGATTGAAGGCCCACCAAAGAGCAGGTAACGAGCTTAACTGCAACAGGGATCAACTCAAGAGCCAGAGGAGAGGACAGCAAAATAGATGAGAGGTCTAGAAAACGTGGATTCAAGGCCCACCAAAGAGCAGGTAACGAGCTTAACTGCAACGGGCATCAACTCAAGAGCCAGAGGAGAGGACAGCAAAATAGATGAGAGGTCTAGAAAACATGGATTCAAGGCCCACCAAAGAGCAGGTAACGAGCTTAACTGCAACAGGCATCAACTCAAGAGCCAGAGGAGAGGACAGCAAAATAGATGAGAGGTCTAGAAAACATGGATTCAAGGCCCACCAAAGAGCAGGTAACGAGCTTAACTGCAAGGGGGATCAACTCAAGAGCCAGAGGAGAGGACAGCAAAATAGATGAGAGGTCTAGAAAACATGGATTCAAGGCCCACCAAAGAGCAGGTAACGAGCTTAACTGCAAGGGGGATTCAAGAGCCAGAGGAGAGGACAGCAAAATAGATGAGAAGAAAACATGGATTCAAGGCCCACCAAAGAGCAGGTAACGAGCTTAACTGCAACGGGCATCAACTCAAGATCCAGAGGAGAGGACAGCAAAATAGATGAGAGGTCTAGAAAACATGGATTCAAGGCCCACCAAAGAGCAGGTAACAAGCTTAACTGCAACGGGCATCAACTCAAGATCCAGAGGAGAGGACAGCAAAATAGATGAGAGGTCTAGAAAACATGGATTCAAGGCCCACCAAAGAGCAGGTAACAAGCTTAACTGCAACGGGGATCAACTCAAGAGCCAGAGGAGAGGACAGCAAAATAGATGAGAGGTCTAGAAAACGTGGATTGAAGGCCCACCAAAGAGCAGGTAACAAGCTTAACTGCAACGGGCATCAACTCAAGATCCAGAGGAGGGGACAGCAAAATAGATGAGAGGTCTAGAAAACGTGGATTCAAGGCAATAAAGGGTGGGGGGAAATAACAGACAGGTGAATATAAACTGAAGATACAAAAATAGGTCTTAATTCTGAAGAGAACTGCAGTAGTATGCTAAGCTGCAGCAAAATAGATTTAAGATATTAAGTCTCGAGTTCATATTCTGTCACTGACTTCAGCAAACTCAGGGAGTGAGAAAATTCTAATTTCCTTACACATCTCTCATTACTTTAGTGCTCTGGTAGATGCAGCTAACTGGGGAAGGAGAAGAAGAAGCAATAGAAATCCCTGAATTCAGATTGAAGAAAGGAGGAGCCAAATGCCCTAAATACTGTGTTTAAAATTCTCTCTGGCCCACTGGGAGATACATTTATATATCCTAGGATGAATTTAAGCACAGTTTGATACTTGTAAAAGCCTTCCTAATCCTCTTCCTGGCAATAACTCAGTAGCCTACCACAGCCAGCTTGGCAGGGTTCTTTTATATTTCAGCTTTTCACTTTGGTTTTCCCAAGGTGTCTCACAGATCACAGAGCATCTGGAATTTTGCCAAAGAACCATCCCAATAAAGAGTTTTACCTCCGAGAACTGGAGTTTGCCAGCTCCCCAGAATCAGCACCTCAAAAATTTCCTGAGCAGAGGATGACACTTTGTTCAGCCAGGTTCACAGAGGGAGCATTAATTGTGTCAAGGAGAAACATCAATAGAAGAAAGAAAAGAATTAAGCCACAGATTCCAAGGAAATGTACTCAACTCCAATTCATTACTGCCAAGCTACACTATGGTAAAACCAGTCTGAGGGAAAGAATTGGATTTTATTCTGATCGAAGGCAGCACTATGTTTGATCCCATTTTAAGGCAGTTCTCTACATTTTTTATTTGGTAAATAGCAATTTTAAGGGCATTAAATGCCAAATGCCACAAACCATACATACATAGAAGAGAATATATAAATTTCATCACAAGCTATTGGAGGATATCTCCAATACATTTTCACTGAAGAAACTCAGAGCTGTGTTATTGCCTTGAAAGCTATCTGTTAACTCCTAGGTAACATCTGATTCATAATTAAAATAACACAAGCAGATTCCATTTACGTTTTTAGTGAATCTCCAAAAACACTTTGGACATTAGCTAGGAAGGTGATATTGTGGGGAAAGAAACACAAACTCCTGTACACGAGTAGCAATGAGTGAGAAGAATCAGACAAGAGGCTGAACATTAACAACAAACCTGGCCAGCACAGGGGCAGCGTGGAAAAAGGTAAGGAAGAAATCCATCCCCCGTATTCCCAGCTATATTTCTCAACTGCTAGAAGGCCACTCGGATTTTGGAGCGCAGCAATCCTGTAAAGGTGGTGTTAAGCATGAGTTTATGCCCATTCTCATCACCACTCCTGTGAGGAACATTTGAGAGTTGAAGTTGCTCAGCCTAGAGAGGAAAAGCCTCCTGGAGGATCTTATTGTGGCCCTTCAATAATTGCAGGGGGCCTATAAGAAAGATGGGCATAAGCCTGTTGTGATAGCACAAGGAGTAATAGTTTTAAACTAAAAAAGGGCCAGCTCAGATTAGGTAAAGGGATAAAGTCTTTGATGCTGAGGATGGCAAAACACTAGAAGAGGTTTCCCAGAGAGGTGATGGATGCCCCACCACTGGAAACATTCAAGATCAGATGGGACAGGGCCCTGAGCAACCTGACCTAGCTGAAGATGTCCCTGCTCATTGCATTGTCCAAAGGACAGAAGGGCTTTAAGGACCTCTTCCAGCCCAAGGCATTCCATGGTTTCCCAGTGAAAGCACTCAAGCCAGACTATGCCTGCCAAGCAATCCTAGGCTGGCTGAAAAGGATGCCTTTTTTGAGAGGGGCTTTAGGAAACACCTCTTGCTGCTTCTCTACTGTCATTTGTCTCCTCGAAGCACTGCCAGGAGGGGAATTCAAAATTCTTCCCCTCCCTCCCATCCCAGAGAGGCCGCAGATGCCTCGCTTGGCTGCAGAGTGCTGCTCCCAGAACAGCTCCCAGAGCATCCCCAGAGTGGCTCTGCAGGGCAAAGCAGCCAAACCTCCCGAGCTGTCACCTCCAGCTGGGCTGCCCTCACAAGAGACAGAGAGAAAATTCAGTGTAAGAGGAAGCACAACCAGCTACTGGGGCCGCTCCTATAAAAGAAGAAGCGCTGTTAATGATCAAACCATCAAAACTTGCGCTTACAACTTGGCAGTGGTTTGTATATGAGCAGGTGATACCTTAAACACCAATGTATTTTATTCTTTTATTATGGAGGTTAAAAAGGTGGAAGTACATACTTTGGACTTTGTATGAGTGAAAGAAAAAAGGGCTCTCAGGCAGAAATGGACCTGAAAACCTGAGGGTTTTAATAGAAGTGTCAGTCACAGTCTGTAATTACTTCCACTCCAAATTATGACCCAGGTGCTGACTGAGATTTTTAAAGCAACATATGCAGCAATACCAGGTGGCTAATCTGCAGATTACTAGGACCAAGAAAATGAATTCAGGAACTCGGGATATTGCCACCATTTATGCCTCCTACTGTTCGTGAAGTGAACTGAACATCTTGTAAATGAGGCTCTTGCTTAGCCTTATTTTAATCCCTTCTAAATTGAATACAGTTCTCTCTTCACCTTGTCCTTTTACAGTATTACCTAGTCTACTAAAAATCATCATAAATCACCTGTGAAGGTTGTGCACAAGAGTGCTTTCAGAAGTCAGACTCATAAACCTTGTCAAAACACGCTGCAGGCTGGTATTTTGAATTAGAATATAACCACTGCCTTTTAATCACAAGGCATTTTTCTAAGTAAGTGTTCTATGTGAAAGCACGGTGCTCACATATGAATTAATAGCTGAATTTCTATCATATCTCTCCATGTTGATTTTGTCAACAGAACTACATTTTCCTTCAGCCTATGGCTGAATGGTCCTAAATGACAGTAAAAAAAGGCCCTGATTTTCCCCAGACATCTGGCAAGATCAAAGGAGTGGGAAGGTCAGCTTTCATGAACGTTTCCATGGGCAACCCAGAAGTGGAAGTAGGGAACCTTGTGGAGATGCTGATTTTTAACAGCAGTAATGGTAGCACTGCTTTCCCCTGTAAAGAAGCAGCACTTCTGACCTTGCTCATTTTTGACACCTAAAATGTGTCAACACATTGCTCAATGCAGACAGTTTTGAAATACTCACCAAATCAGGACTGACACAATTTCTTGTAATTAAAGGAATGAAAATATTGTGCAGCATTCCAAGCCGTCAGAGCAGGTCAGACCTGTGGAACTCGAGCTTTGTGAGCTGCCCAGAAAGCAGCTCTGCCCTTTCCCTGCTGCATGCTCAGGACTGAATTTCTGTCCAGCTCACCCAGGGACTGCCAGCCTGCTCACACACTGAGCCTGAATTTGAAAAAGAAACGGGGTGAGCGGGGGAATAAAACTGCACTTAGTCAGTGGCTGAGCATTCTGCACAGAGTGCACAAAATTCCGTTGAAATTCTGTAGAATTTTCAAGCTAAAAATAGACAGATGGCATGTAAAGAGTGACAAAATGTACTGCCAAATCTCCACTATTATTAGCACACTTAATAGCCTACCATTCAGCTAAAGTGCCTGTGTTGACCATGATTTCCTAAGGAAGTATTTGTATTTCTCCAGCACAGGAGGAGATGAGGTTGGAACCCAAGCCATCCATTCACGCTGAGCAGCAGCTCTTCCTTTCCCTCAAGGTCTGTGGGGCAGATGGAAAGAAGATGCAGAAAATGCAGAATTGCCCACCTCAGGGAAGGCAGCACGTTCTTTACCATTTCTTTGGCTCTTCTGGCGCTCAAGTGCTTTGTTTAGGGCTTCACTAGACTCAAAAATCTGCCCCCCCAAAAAAAAAGGTGTTTCATAGCAAAGGTTAAATCACCCTGTGTGCTCTGGGAGAGAGAACACACATAAAAAGAACTCCATTCATACCTGCCATGAGCAAGAACAACAGTATTAACTGAAGAATAACATTTTAGCAGCCAAAATATTTAACTCAAGGCACTGGGAGAAATGATCTAATATATTCAGAAGATTACATATGTCTTTTGATTAGCACAGCCAGTACTCTTGTTTCATATCCTGGACTATAAAGACCAAATCAGCATAATCTTATAGTATACATTTAAAAACCTGTAAGGCTTTTTTTATAAAAAAGAGATGCAAGTTTTGGCTTTCCATAAATCTGAGATCATTCTCCTTCCTCAAAAAAATGTATTTAACAATGATAGAGTAATGTGACATGGCAAAATACAGAAATAGAGCCTTCTTTTCTTTGAAGGAATGGAATTCATCTGGAATGGTTATCAACAAGGAAGACAGTGCTTCCTGAAACTCAAGACCTACAGATCAACTGGATATGGCCATTTTTCTTCTCTGTTACACTGCCTCACACCAGATAGGGAAAAAACAAGAGAGAACACGGGGCAGTCAGGGAAACACACAATAATCTTCAGCAGAGGATCAAAACAAGCTTTGAGAAAACTAACTCTGGGCTTCATTTTCTCATAAAAGAAATGCATTTGTTTCCCAGTGTGCTTGAGCAGCAGGAGATCGGTGAGTAACCAAAATAATGTGCACCTCAAGCCCCAAAGTGCCATTATTTATTTTAGTCACAGAGTGTGAGAAGCTGTCTTCACAAGGCAGCCTCTTTCCACCCTTCCCCAATCAGACTGCTTGCTGCATTTCAAGAGCAGACGCACAAACCCACATGGAGGATCACATCTAATTAGCTCTTGTTGAGTTGCATGTAGCATTCCCTGAGCATTACGTGGATTTGACACACTCTGAGACTCCAGTTCAGCTGCCTGTTCAAGTTGAAAATATTTAAGGTCTCGCTCCCTTTTTTCCCTTTCCATATTGATTCTGTAAGATAAGTGCCAAAGAAAACCACTGTTTAGCTACAGAGATTAACAACAGTCAAGGGCAAGGAGGTGGGAAAGAGAATGAACAAAACCTCAAATGCTCTGGCTCACCAAGAATAAAGCACAAATAAAATCAAGCAAAATGGGCAGCAAGAGTTATCACCACAAGGCTCTTCATGCAGCCCCAAGCAGGCTCCACTACAGTTGAAGGCTGTCAATCAGAGTGCTTTAAAGCTGAATAGGATCCTCCTTTTATCAGGCACACCCCAACCCACTCAATCTTTTTTCCTAAACCTGGAGAAAGCATCTGTTTTCTTTCCTCTCTGGGCAAATCCATCTTTCTGCACCAAGGCACAGAAAAGGGAGCCACAATGAAGACTGTGTTGTTTTCTCCTTATCTTGTTTTTTCCTTATCAGCCCCAGGAAAAGCCATGGCCTAGCTCTAGCTCTACCAACAGCTTCCTTTCAGTAAAGCCAACAATTTCAAACAACAGCTGAGAAATTCACGATTTTCAGCTGCTCAAAACACGGCACCTGACTGCCATTTGATTTATGAGATGCTCAATTTCCAGGTATGTCAAAAAACCCACCACAAAGTTTGCAGTACCGAGAAACAGGGATAGAGGCTAAGAGACCTCTGTTGACCAAGCAAATTGCACAGTCTCATTTCAATTGTGGGGCCATCTTTCATCTATACTCACAGAGGAAAGCAGGAAGAGGTAAAAAAGACCAATTATCATTCATGCTTGTATCAAAGGGTTTGATACAACCCATTTGTGTTTGTTTGCCTCTTTCTGTGGATTGAAAGAAAACCAAGAAAAAGCCAGTATATCAGAAGTGTAGCTGCCATCATACTCATGGAGGTGCATGATCTTGTTTCAAAGAATTAGGACAGTGAGAACGGTTCCAAACTTACTGTCCTTATGCAGACTGCCAGCAGTGAAACCACTGATACATTTCCTACAGTTTACTCCTCACAGCATCCTGTTATGAGTTCAGAACAGACAGTAACATCTATCTCTCACACAATAAAAATTGGAAAGCAGAAAGTGGTTTTGGAGAAATACAGTTTTAAAGACAAGAAAATACTTGAGCATTCTCACTGGTATTCTGTAGGCGGAGGCTCTTTTGTTTAGATCTCTGTTATCTCTCACTCACACATATAACCCAGAGCAGACTGTAACAGGCCTCAATGAACAGAAGGGGTGACATGGAACATGCCTGAAATTTACTGCCCCATCATTTGTTACTCATCCAGCTGTGATATCAGAGGAACTGGACAACAACAAACACTCTTCTCTGCCAATATGGTGGAAAGAGGTCACAAGAGTTTTCTTTTGGAGAGAAGTAAAAAATCTTCATATTGGAAACCCCGAAGTTTGCTCCAGCCTCTCTCTGCAGCCTTGTTATTTAAAATTCTTTCCCTTTTGAGCAGAGATTTATTCAAGAATTGCTTCAGCCAGCTTGCACAGAGCAATGCATGGGCAAGGACAGCTGGTTTCTGTCCTCAGGGCACAAAAACAACGAGTACAAAACGTGCCATGAAAGAGTGTCAGAGGGATCTGATGGCTCAGGTGACAAGAACCATGTGCAGGATGTCCACCTGCCACTTGTGCACATTATATTCACTCCTAACCATTTCCAGGGCTACACTGCTGTCAGAAACCTCAGATCTACTCCAAACAACAAAACAAAATGTGAAGAATAAGGAAAATGAATCCAAGCAACTGCCTGCACTCCCTGGAAAGAGAGGTGTGAAACAAAGTGGTTTTTTCTCTCCTAAAAATATGCAGTCAAAAGACTACAACGTTTTCTGTGAAAAATGATATTCTTTTCAGAAGCCCTGGAAGTCAATTATACATTGTATTTTAATATTACGAATCATATAGAGTATTTGAAAGCATGACTAAGTAATAATAGATGTCAAGAGCAAATCACGTGGAGTAAGAAAATCTGCCACAATAGCTTGAAGTCAAAGCGAAGGCTAATCAGAGGAAATGCACGCCTTCTAATTGTCAGGCCTTGAACATTCCCTGCAGAAGTGTCTCCAGCACAAACTGCTCTCCTGGCTTCTGCGCCAAAAGCAACGTGGGCAGCGTGACAGGAGGGTGTAAAAGGTCATAACAAAGATGTACACACCAAACTGCCTTTGCTGCTGACGTATTTCCCATGACGTGAAATTCTTCATCATTTTTATATTGTTTTTATATTCTACATTTCTTTTTATACATATTTTTATACTTGTGATGCAGGCAGGCTTCAGCAATGAAGACACCAAGCAGGAAGGTCAGTCGCAGGCTGGAGCTACGTGCGTCTCTCAGAGGGACCTGGGAGAATCGCATTCACTGAAATAAATTGCATTTCAGTGTAAACTACATTTAACCCAGGTGAAATGAATAAAGCAGAAAATGACTGAATTAAATGAAGATGACAGAGCGGAAATGTTTTCTACGAAGATATAGATCCATAATATATTCATAGCCAGAGGCATTAGGACAGTTTCACACCAGTGGATTTTTTTGATTTTTAAAGCTCTTTGCTAAAACAAATAATCCCATCTACTCCTTGATTTTTAGAGAAAATACTCTCATTTCAAATTTTAATAAGTTGAGGTTTATATTAAATTTTAAATTACAATAAGAAGTCCAACATAGGTGTTGTTTTTGAAAAATCTCAAATTATTTCCACAGTATTATTCACCTGATAATTCTTACAGCTGCAATATGTTTACAACATGAAGCCAAATTTGCAGTACATAAATTTAAAAAACCTCACATCTAAATGCTGTGATGCTGTCAGAGAAAATTAACAATGAAATAAAGAGCCTGATCTATGAAGCATCACAAGAATATAACTAGCTATGCTACATTATCTACCATGACCCACATCCATTAGAGTTTGTTATTCCAGCACAGATATCCGTTATTATAAAACACATGAAAAATACATGGAAAATGCATAACTATTCATGGCTGGGTTTTTTGTTGCTGGTTTTTTTTCTTACTTGTCTCCATAGAGTAAGTGCACACAAAAATCACAAATGGTGGTTTAGAATCAGTAATGTACAATTTAGACACAGACATCCTTGTTTTCTGAAAACAAGCAATGACCTGCACCCCACTGTACACATATAATGCTATATTAGTCCTGAAAGCATATTTTAGCAGTATTTACAGTTACACTGAATTTAGATTACATGATCTCACTTTCAAATTAATTTCTGGAAGTAACAGAATGCTCACAACAACACTGGGTATTTTTGAGAGGGAAGTAGAAGAAAATTAAATGAGAATTCATGAATACTGTGATTATCTGCCAACATTTACAAGCAATTTTGGCACTCCTTCCTTGGGTACTCTTAAAAGACATCACTTGAGGCACATTTAAGCTGTGGTGTACACGTATAACATATCCACAAAAATATATAGGTGCAACTAAAGAGGCGCATGTGATTTTCTTTCTATAAGTAGGAGGAACCATGGACGGCCAAGTCAGCCCTTAATAACAGAGCAGTCATTTCATCTTCACAGTATAAACTTGTCTTTTAAGGAGGCTTTACCTTGGCTTTTAATAACCCAAGGAATAAGATCTTCTCTCTGCCTGTTTTAGGGCAGCTGTATCCTTGGAGATGACTTTGCCAAATTCTCAGGGTCTTTACCCATAGAAGGGAACCTGCTGGGACCCAGGGCATTGCTCTGGCTGCCCTGGAGGGCTCCAGACCCTGGCAGGGGCTCAGAGACCTTGGCACGGAGTCACACACACCTGTGCCTTTGATTTTAGCCCATGGAAACAATTACCAACTTTGTGTGAGGAGTTACAAGCCACAAGGGTTTGAGTAGAATGACAGTGAATGTGTCACAGGGTGAAAAAGTAGAATTTTGGGGATTTTAGAATGGGGGTTCAGGAGGCAAGATGGAGGAATCTGGGCGTGTCCTGTCCTTCTTCTCCTTGTTCTTGTCCTCCATCTCCTGCTGGGATGGTGACACTGCTGGATTGGTTTAGAGTAGAGACAGACTGTCTGACATAGGTGATGGGTATTGGAAAATTATTGTAAATAAAGTACAGGTAATTCTCAGTATAAAAAGCCAACACCACCCCAAGGGCAGGGACTGTGCCACAGCCCGACCTGCTGGACAGACCTCAGCAGGTCAGAGAAGGAATGGAACAGATACAACCTTGAAAACCAAAGCTAAGGAATCCTGACTTCTTGAGTTGTGGGGCTGGGGAAAAAAAAACAAAACTCTTTAATACCTCAGGGGCCATTTGAGCCACACAAAACCCAAGAGAACCCAAGACTTGTGCTGAGTTTATACCAGGTCTTGCCAGGTTTATCCCTTGCCTTACAATGCCTGTGCCTGGTGTCTTGGGGAACAGCTGCAGCAGATTTCCTAAAATAGCTGATTATTAAGGGTAAACAACTATAATATCCACTCTTTTTATATGACAAATACTTTAACAGTTGTTGCCAACTAGGAAACAATCTCCATGGCCACAAATTACCACTGCCCATCATATTAGTGCTATTTTATACAGCGCCACAAAAAAAGATCCTGTTTTAAATTAATTACATGACAATTAAGATAGATTGTTATGGTTGACCTGCTCAAAACTGGAATCCATTAGGGTTTGTTAGAATGACATAATTGTCAATGTATTTTTTCTTGCTTGTCCTCCCTCCACTGGATTATAACCAAAGTATATATTCATATCAGATGCAATGCACTTTATAAAACACATTCTACAGTAACTCCTCAATCAACCTTCAGGATTGTCAAGGGGTTTTTTTTGGTTTTCCCCCTGCTTCTATGCTGGAAAAACGAACTAAACACCACGTACATTCAAAGACTGTATACTTTCCTACACAACCTAGAGAAAAGATGCTCTGTGCTAAGCAAGTTCTGCTGCCTCCCTTGTGGCAGCATTCCCAGAAAGTACAAACATTCCCACCTTATCCAGTAAGGCACACACACAGAGAAAGGCTGGAATGACACCCTCCATTCCAAAGCTTTGTTTCTGTGCTTACATCCTTCACATTTTCTGCATGTGCATTATCTGATATGTAGGACTGCCAACATTACATGGCCTTTGCTCTATCCACCCTAAACATTCTATAACACTGTACACTAATACAAGGGATTTTTTCCTGGGAAGATTAAAATTCATCCAGCCAGAATCTTCAGATAAATACATATAGATAATATAGAAAATAAAGATATTTCTATCCTTCTAGGTCCCACCAGGGTTTATTCATTCACTGGAGCAATCTGGAACTTGAGGATTGAACAACAGCTTCATCCTGAGTCCAGAAATTCAGAATCATCTACTGCTCTGCAAAGGAGCCAACTATAACTCTTATGTGTTATATTTATTTTTTTTTAAATAGACAAACTACAACCTTATAACATACCCCAATATTTAAAAAGCTTTATAAAGCCTGATGCCCACAATGTCAGATGAGTGACTCATGTATTCTGAATCAAATATTGCTTTCAAAATGCTTTCTGGATACATATTTCCTCTTAATGTTCCTTTCATTAATTGCACTTTTTGGATTAACTTTCCCTGGCCAGCATTACACTGAGCTGTATTTTACATCATTATCAGACAATTGAAATCCACCTGACTGCTCACAGTGGAAGATAACTTAGTGGTAAAGACTGACAAAGCCTTTTATCACTCTGTCAGGTAAATCAGGTTCTCACAAAATCCCTTTTCCCAAATTTAACAGGTCAAGGTTTTCAGCCTGTTTCAGCACAACTAACAGCATCAATGAAAAGCTTATGAAAGCAGAAAGCCTATAGGTCTTTACAGGTTGATAAAACATTTTGATTTTTACCTTATGCTTCTGATTTGGTCAGTCTTTCACATTAGGTATCATTCTTAAAATCTATATTCAAAAGTAAGACATTCTAACAGTGAAAAGAAAAACATTTAGGGAGTTACTCCCTGGTTGGGTTGGACCCTTTTCTTCACGACTCTAAAAAAGCTATTTTTCCTTCAGTGGAAAACAGAAATTGGTTGTTGCACATACAGGCAGTTATTTTTAGCTTTGACTGACAAAATTCTTCCCTCATTTTACTTCTCAATTTGGCTTAGAAAAAATGTCTATGCCCTTTAAGTCTGGCACTTAATATACAGAAGTGTAAGGAAGAGTGGAACATGAAATCTAGAAATGTGAATACAGTGTTTGCAAGTTTCTTTAACTAGACTGAATTTAGCATTCGTGAAAAATCACATTAAATGCAATGAGGCGACATGTCTTCCATTTTTCCTCAAGTTAACAGAGTAGCAATGTCAACCATATCACATTTCTCGCTTTGGATGTTCCTTCTCCCTGGAAGAATTTCCTCCAAAGGAGCAATTTCAATTTATTTTTACAGCGAATCAGTTCCCAGTTGAAGCCATACAGCAAATGGACTAAGTGACCGATTTAATTCTGTGGATTGCAGCAAGAAGGTGTGATAATGGATTTAACACAGCAGTTAATTTATTTAACACACTGTAAGGAAACTTTTAGCCCAACCAGGACAACCTACAACTGTAACAAAGAAATGTGTCTTGTTGTAGGGGCTGGACCAGGCAGTGGTGGACTGCCTCCTTCTGTAATGCTGCATTTAATTCTTTTCACATTTGCAAATTATACCTATCGTGGAGAGGATCTGAAAAAATCTCCTAGAGTCAATTCAGTGAGACAGACATCAGACACAGAGAAATTCTGCTCAGTATTGATCACATTCTGCGTCCTCGGTGACCCACCACCATCCATCCGCACACTCAGCCTGCTTTCATCTTATTCAGTAATGTATACACCCAATAAATATACCATTAGCTGTATATAATATACATCTCTGCTGAGAAAAGAGAAGGGGAGAAGAGATTGGAGAAACAAAAACCAAATCTCTCTTCAGAAAGAAAGCTGTGTCTCAAGCCATGTCCAAAGGGGACTTAGGAACAGCCAGGCACTGTCACACCATTTGTGACCCCCAAGTGCAAATGGTTCATGGCATCACTGAGGGACTCGTTACTGCTGTCAGCACACACGCCTCAAACAGCATCAGCTGGGACTCTACCAAAACCGGAGATTTCTCTGTAAAAGAACAAGATTTCACATGGGAAAATGGAAGGAAACTTCTGAGGGATGAATAAAACCTTTACTTTCTCCACACATGGAAAGCGCTGAAAAACTCTGTGTTGGATATTCCAAGGGTGAAAACCAAAACAATAAAAGGTGGGGGACAGAAAGGTTTGTCTAGAAAATTAAAGTGCCATCTCAAAAAGCAGCTTCTATTCACTTTAGAATTCACAACCGGCCAGGGTTGTAACAGACAAGAGCCAAAAATCTCTTGAAATACACAGAGATTTTCCCCATTTTTAATTCATTTTGGACTGACTGATAGGCTTTCCAGAGCTCTGGCTGTCCCAAGCTGTCCTGGGAGAATGAGCATCAGGGAAAAGGCCCCTGTCTGCTCACACTGCTGAAATGGGGACCCTGACTGGATGCCAGACATGCTCCAAAGCCTCTCTATCACTTCCCTTCTTAGCTGAACAGGGAAAAATACAGCAAAACTTCAAGGGTTGAGATAAGGACAGGAGAGATCACTTACCAAATACTGTCATGGACAAAACATACTAGAATTAGAGATGTTAATTGAATTTATCAATAAAAAAATCAGAACAGGATAGTGAAAAGTAAAATAAACCTTAAAAACACCTTCCCTCCATCCCTCCTTTCCTCCCAGGCTCTACCTCCTCCCCCTCAGCAGCACAGGGAGACGGGGAATGGGAGCTATGGTCAGATAATCACAGGGTTTTTCTGCTGCGGGGAAAAGCATCCTGCCCCTGCATCCCTGTGCCCTCCTCCCTGGGCTGCAGGGTCACAGCTGCCTCACCAGGGCCTGCAGGGTAATCTCAGCTCCAGTTCCTGCAGCAGCTCCTGCCCCTCCTTCTGCCCTGCCCTGGGCATCTGCAGGGCTGTTCCCCTCATGTTCTCAGCCTGCTCTTCTCTGGCTGCAATCACTTCTGCACAATACATTTCCTCCTTCTTCAATCTGCTGTCAGAGGCATTACCCCCATCACTGCTTGGCTTTGCCTTGGCCAGCAGCAGGTCCACCCTGGAGATCTTCATAAAACATCTGTAGATTGGAATTCAATTCTTGTAAGTGGTCATGTAAGCAAGTAAATAAACACACTGGCCACGCATTGCCTTGTGTGATAAACAGCGCTAATATTTTGATAAAACTCAAGAGAAGATGTTGGGAAGGATGAAAGTTTGACAAGGAAGTCTCACAGGTATGGATGCTTGGCAGAAAGATTTTTGAATGTAGAGTCTGAAGAAGGAATAGAGATAGAAGCAAGTTTTGATAGAGAAGGAAAGAATTGCTGAGCCAGTCTCACTGCATAACCAAGGAGGCAAAGGGTGTGTTAGTTAGAAGGGGTTTGTATGGCTTAGAGCAAAGGATAAACCCACCTCAAACAAGAAGATGTTTTTACCAAGCAGGAAGACAGCACAGGCAAACAAGGCAGCAAATGTTGTAAGTAGGAAAAAGGTCTCAGAATTTTCCACTGCAAGAAAACTGAAAAACAACTTCTAGCTTAAACTGTGATGTACTGACTGTTAGTGACTGGAGAGCAGTGACATGAATGTGGTAATTACAGCAGTTATGATGGGCTAGAGATAATAGTTAAGGTAGAGATTGGTTCTGCTGTATGAAGATGCTCAGCAAAGAAAAGTATAGAATGCATTGTAACCAAAAGAAAAGTATAGAATGCATTGTAACCAAAAGAAAAGTATAGAATGCAATGTAACCAAAAGAAAAGTATATAGTGCAATGTAACCTAAACCAAAGGGTTTCCAGGCCTGCCTGCAGCTGGAGCTGACAGCTGTGGGCACAGCTCTGTCACCCACCACCCTGGGCTGCTGTAACCTCTTGGATACAATAAACTGCAATTTGGAGAGCCCCTGGAGTCCCACATCTCTCATTTTGGCTCTTACAAGAAGAACCAACCTTCTCCTCATGACTACAAAGCAACTTCTGAGCCTGAAAACTTCCATTGGTTTTCAAGGTCAGTGACTCAAATGCAAAAGGAGGACAGACTCATCCTGGCGACTTGTTGAAATACTGTCTTGAAAATGAGAAAGATCTCTTTGATCTCTCCTGAACTGAGTGTGCCTACAGCCCAGGTTGGCAATGAACAGGCAGGCTGATACAAAGAACCTGGGTGGCTGCAACACATGAGAGCGATGCAGGGGATCCTGATGAGAATGTGAGTGCCCCCCTGCTTTCCTCAGCTCCAAAAGCACCTCTGCCCACCAGCTGTACAAGCAGAGGATGTGGCAGGGCTGCAAGAACCTGTACACAGCCTGGCTGAGCCCTGCTGCCCAGTTCAGAGACAGCTCTGCTTCCAAGACAGGGCAACGAGAACATCGAGGAGCTCACCCTCACACACCCGGACTCCACCTAAGAGTCATTCACATTCAAAACCACATAATCACCATCAAAAGCTGCAAGGACCCATAACCCATCACAGAAACATGGCCATCTATGACATTTAGACACGGGGGCCATTCTGCATGTTAGCCAGACAGCTATTTCAGTTGAGTGACTCCTCTGACATTGCTAAAGGAGGCAGAATTCAATTACACGGGCTGAAATAGGATACAGGTTCAACTGGGCCTTTGATGGCCAGCAGTGTTTAGGGCTTTCATTTCACGTCTCATTCAAAAGATAAATGAGTACCATTCCAAAGATGAGATTGCCAACAAACAGAGAATGTCTCTTCAGAAAAAAATCAGCTAAGAAAGGTAATTTCACTCTTTCACATATAAACTTTACCATTCTGTTTGTCTCTGAAATGACTGATGTACTTAGTAGATACTACACACTGAAAGAAATAATTCAGATGTTGCACATCTTAAGCAGTAGAAAACTCCAGCTATTGAACTGCCTGAATTGCTAAATCAGAAGTTCCTTTTTAAAAGCAAGAAAATGATTGATGTATTTAGGAAGAAGTCTATTTCTGCAAATGTGAAGGACTGAACCGATTTTTATCATAACATTATAAAAAGTTTGAAAATAACTCTGACATGCAGTTGCTGGAGGTTGAGCGTGACTGCTATTTTAAAGTTGCTTCAATTATAATGGAACTAGCAAAGGAAATATTCCACCAGAACCATCCAAGTTTCCTTTTATGCTCCATACCTACCCTACCTCAAGCACAGTATTATTTTAACATCTTGCATATTCTTTCTCTGGGGAATGAATGCACGGAAAAAAGCCTAACAAAAAGCCTAACAAAAGCAACAGGAATCTGCAGAGTGAGTTAGTGAGCACTGAAAATGGAATGGGCTTTAATGCAAAAATGACAAATTAGCAAGCTTCTTTCAAACACAACAGGTGTTACTCTATTGATTTTACTCACTTATTTTTTTAATAAGTTACCAGGTATGGTGTATTGGATTATCCAGAAAAAGTCTACTGTGAAAGGAAGTTTTTGGGTACTTTCTGCAGAAAACTGACACATCACTACCAAAGGATAGACTACAAAAATGTTTCACGTGATACACAAAAAGCCTGGGAGGGTAAAAGAAAGGTTCTAAGGTTCCATATCAGCAAACCTTCCTATTTCAGATCTTCTCTGCACATACATGTGAGTACAGTCCTAAGGACAAACTTGTTTTCTCAGCTCCACACGCTGCAGGTAATTGAGCAGGTTCTGCCAGGAGTCACCTCCTTTAGCTGAGGCTCCTTCGCTGCACTGTAGTACTCAACAACTCATGAGCTCTTCCTGGAGAACACTGTGGAAAACCGTGGGTGTCACCCTTGCAAAAGCAGATATACTCTGACTGAAATTCAGCAGAATTGTGGATGTTACAGGGGATATGTCAGTACAGAGGGGATGGCACTGCCTTCAGCACGGGTTTAACTCACATTTTTCACCCTGACTCCTTAAAGCAAAATAATTGGCTTAGTTATCCTCATTGTACATAAGCTACAATCTACATAAGTCACCTAAGAAAGTGATTTATCCCATTTTATTCACCTTCCAAGGATTACATGAGTGGGGACGTGATCTCTTCCTCCAGATGTCAGCCCAATACTTTTGTGGCAAGTAATTCTGATCAAAATGGGAAAAGCTCTCACCCAAGAGCTCCCCAGCTGTGTGTTCTCCCTCCCTCCAGCCCTTTCCAGCTTTATGCTGTGTATACAGGAGCTCAGAAATAGAAAAAAAAAGATAAATGAGCTCCATAGCAAATTCCTGGAAGAAAAGTCCATCAAAGGCCAGGAGGCTCCTGTGGTTCCTTCCTGCACAGCTGGACCTATAGGGAGCATGGGGTGGGAAAGGTGGCCTATCCCACTGAAAACCAGTACATCAGCCAGTTCTTCACCCAGCACACCCTGTCCCTGCTGAACTCACACCTGGACACCTGCTCCAGATGTATTCTGTGAGGGACTGGATCAAAACGCCACTTAAAATCCTGAAACAGAACCTGCATTGCCTTCCCACCATCCATGAGATGGGTGTTCTTATGGCAGCAGGATAATCCATCAGTCAGACAGGAATTTCCCTCTGCTATCTCAGCTGCCCATGGCTGATGCTGGCACTGTCCTTCCATCGCTTCCCAGCAGTGCCAAGTATGACCTTCTCCATCATTTTTCCTGCTATCAAGACTAGATTAACAGGGCTGGAATTTCCTGTGAATTCCAAGCCCCTCCTGTGCAGTCAGACACAGCTGGAGAACACTGGGCCAGCATGGACCTCCTTGTCCTTCAGGACCCTGGGCAGATGATTTAGGGGCTTCCTGTTGGGACATATTGGCATGCATCCCATCCAACGTCACAGCCTCACAGACATTGTTCTGGTCCAAGTTGTCCCAAGCAATTCCAAACAGAAGATCAATGGAATGCTTGTCCCAAGCAATCCCAAATGGAAGATCACTGTCCCTCACAGCACTGTGCCTCCACTGCTGGACACCCTTCAGCACCAAGAGAAGCCGGTGGGTGGCACTTGGCAGAGCCAGGGTCTGTGGGACAAGGGCACTGGGAACAGCCAGAAGCAGAGAGGATGCCCAGAGAGCCAAATTCCCATGGGATTCTGCCGCCCTGAGTGGGCCAAGCCATGCTTGGCATAGCTTTGGGCGCCAGGGTGCTGCTGGCCCTGGTGGGCTGCACAGCCACAGAGGGCTGAGCCAAGTGTCAGACACACACACAGAGCTGCGACAAACCTGTGGGCAGGCGTCCTGGGTTGCCAAGCAAATTGTGTTCTGTTTGCCATCTGCATGGCAGCTGTCTCCTGTTCGGTGGGCAGTCTGCCTTTATCTCCTCCACAACGGGGAGACACCTGCTGATAACAGCTATGGAATGTCCCTGCATGGCTGATAAGGACTACAGCATCCCACTGGGAGATGGGAGCCCAGGGGGAGGAGCCAAGCATTCCTGCCTGGATATAATCTGGAGATTCTGGAACACCAGCCAAGCATTCCTGCCTGGATATAATCTGGAGATTCTGGAACACCAGCCAAGCATTCCTACCCGGATATAATCTGGAGATTCTGGAACTCCAGCCAAGCATTCCTGCCTGGATATAATCTGGAGATTCTGGAACACCAGCCAAGCATTCCTACCTGGATATAATCTGGAGATTCTGGAACACCAGCCAAGCATTCCTACCTGGATAGAATCTGGAGATTCTGGAACACCAACCAAGCATTCCTACCTGGATATAATCTGGAGATTCTGGAACACCAGCCAAGCATTCCTACCTGGATATAATCTGGAGATTCTGTAACACCAGCTAAGCATTCCTACCAGGATAGAATCTGGAGATTCTGGAACACCAGCCAAGCATTCCTACCTGGATATAATCTGGAGATTCTGGAACACCAGCCAAGCATTCCTACCTGGATATTATCTGGAGATTCTGGAACTCCAGCCAAGCATTCCTACCTGGATATAATCTGGAGATTCTAGAACACCAGCCAAGCATTCCTACCTGGATAGAATCTGGAGATTCTGGAACACCAGCCAAGCATTCCTACCTGGATAGAATCTGGAGATTCTGGAACACCAGCCAAGCATTCCTACCCAGATATAATCTGGAGATTCTGGAACACCAGCCAAGCATTCCTACCTGGATAGAATCTGGAGATTCTGGAACACCAGCCAAGCAATCCTACCCAGATATAATCTGGAGATTCTGGAACACCAGCCAAGCATTCCTACCTGGATAGAATCTGGAGATTCTGGAACACCAGCCAAGCATTCCTACCTGGATAGAATCTGGAGATTCTGGAACACCAGCCAAGCATTCCTACCTGGATAGAATCTGGAGATTCTGGAACTCCAGCCAAGCATTCCTACCTGGATAGAATCTGGAGATTCTGGAACACCAGCCAAGCATTCCTACCTGGATAGAATCTGGAGATTCTGGAACACCAGCCAAGCATTCCTACCTGGATATAATCTGGAGATTCTGGAACACCAGCCAAGCATTCCTACCTGGATAGAATCTGGAATTCTGGAACACCAGCCAAGCATTCCTGCCTGGGAATTCTGGAACACCAGCCAAGCATTCCTACCTGGATAGAATCTGGAGATTCTGGAACACCAGCCAAGCATTCCTACCTGGATAGAATCTGGAGATTCTGGAACACCAGCCAAGCATTCCTACCTGGATAGAATCTGGAGATTCTGGAACACCAGCCAAGCATTCCTACCTGGATAGAATCTGGAGATTCTGGAACACCAGCCACATTCCTGCCTGGATAGAATCCATTCTGGAACACCAGCACGGCTTCTCCACAGGAGAGAGCAGCAGCTGCCTCTTCCCTGGATCTCCAGAG
Source organism: Emberiza elegans (assembly GCA_024865655.1). NCBI lineage: Eukaryota > Metazoa > Chordata > Aves > Passeriformes > Fringillidae > Emberiza > Emberiza elegans. Next base: position 5,884,578 of record JALJVW010000011.1, read on the forward strand.
GCAGAGACTGCACCTTTCTCCAGGATCCCTGCTCCAGCAGAACCACCCCTGACACTGCAGGAGGGCTGAGCCACAGTTCCAATGGCACTGCTGCCAACACCCTGACCCACAGGGTGTCAGGCTGGGTTCTGACTCTGGCAGTGTTGTTATACTCCACTGCACTGTTTATTTTAATTTTTTTCATCCCTGTTAAAGAACTGTTATTTCCTGCTCCCATATTTTTGCCTGACAGCCCCTTCATTTAACATTTATAGCAATTCGGAGGGTGGGGGGGTTTACATTCTCCATTTCAGGGGAGGCTTCTGCCTTCCTTGGCAGACACCTGCCTGTCCAAACCAAGACAGCAGGACATGGGATCCCAGTGACCTCCCGTCCCCAGTGCCAGCTTGCTGCTTACATTTACTTCATTTGCTTAAAGCATTCTTGTACTGTAATTTTTTCAGGGGAAAACCATCATATATTTAAAAAAAAATTCAGGAAAACTGACTTTATGTCAGAATTAAACACACAATAAACTGTACAACATCAGCGTGATTTTTCTCATGTGGTTTTCTCCAGTCCCTTCACTTGTCAGAGTATTTCTCAAAAAGAAATTGGTTTCTTATGGTTGTTTTGATGAATGAGGCACATTTTCCCTCACTACATCTTGATTAACCTCAATGAGATCACTCATTAAATATGTTACCATTCACTATTTTGAACTTCAGCAGAAACATGGCTCCACACAGTATAAGTCTCAGTTGTACACATTTTCTTAAGAGACTGAATTCTCTACTCAGTGTGAATAGGATTTTACTCTTACAGTAGCTAGTTAGATTAGGGAGTTAAAAATGGCATATTCATCATTGGCAGCTTCACTGGTTACACAGATTGTTCCACACAAAAACCCTACTCTAGATGCTCTTTCATTTCACTAGAGCCATTTATTATTCATTTCACCTAATTTGGTTGCACCAGATCCTAAAGGTTCCATTGAGGTGAAATTCCCATTGAAGCCAAAAGGACTCCTGTGTTAAAAATTTTAAGTACCTCTCTATGCCTGCTTGACTTTTATTGAGTCTGGATTTTTATTTCTAGGTTATCAGCAAAGTTAAATATTCATGGTTGATTCTCCAGTCCAGAGCTGGCTATTAATAAGAAAAAGTAAGGTGGCAAAGAGCTTATTAAACTAGGTGATGTTCCCTAAATACTGCCTGTGGCTGGAGAGTTTGAGGTAGTTTTTAGCTGCTCTAGGACCTCATTCTGGCACTTCTCTGTAGAATTACTGTTTTCCACTAATGTAGGCATCTGCCTGGAAAAAAGTTTTAAAAAACCAAAGGGGTCGCAATGTCCTGGGAAATAAGCTGTAAATTATCACTACTGCACTCAAAAGCAGACTTGCTGGGTTTGGGGGTTTTTTTTTTTAAATCACAGTAAAATGAGATGTCATTTGTAGTTAATTCACCATGAAGTTGGTATTTTAAAGGAACTGTCTTTTCTGTACAGGTCACATCACAAGGAAAGCTTCATATATGGAAACTTCTTAGTTGCAAAATGGAAATTTCATTAATATATGAATATTTCTATTTGCTCAAATAGAAATACTTGCCCAGAATTTTGAACACTTTGTAGTTCTGTTTTCTTTAAGTAGATTCAATGGTGATTCTGCCACTTGAAAAACAAATTTAAATTCCACTGCTTGAGTCCTCAGAGTCCAAGAGGAACCTGAAGCAGAGATATGGCTGCACACAGAACGTGTGAGAGACGTTCCTGGTGATAAACTGGACAGATGCTAAATTAGGGACTGAAAAGTCTATGAAGGGACCAAAACAACACAGCCTCTAACAGAGAATCAATTCCAATGCCTCAGCCTTTTGTACAAAATTTGGCCAGATAAGCTTCTCAGCTGTAGGTAGTTCAGCAGGAACATTGGCTTTTATATTTAGAGTTCAGAGTTTCTCCTAATCTGAACTTGATGATCCTCCTGCAGCACTTAAATTAGAATTTATGGATGAATAAATGTTGTGGTTCGTGTTTATTTCATTAAGTTATTGTTAAATGGTTCATTCTGTTATCCCCCCACATTTTCCCCAAGCTTTTTCCCGAAGTTATGCCCTCCCTTAAAGCTGTCCCTCAAGCTATTTCCTTCCCTTCGTTCTGGTCCCTTCCCTGCCTGTCCAGGTGATTCTGCCCTTTTTCCTGAATGTTTCCTACCACTCACCCCTGGTCCAACCCCTGACTGAAACACCCACATGGAACTCCCCTAATCCACCATGCCCCATTGGCCCTCTCTCTGTGCCTTTTCCCTCCCTCCTGCCCCTATCCTGACTGGTCCCACAGTGTTGATGCAATCCCCTTGCTCCACCCTTGAAATCCCCCTATTGGTTGTTTTCTGCACCCACCCCCTGGTTTGCAGCTGTATTTAACTCCTTGCAAGGAGGTGCTTGGGGCTCTTGTGCCTTAATGCCCTCAGCAGAAAGAAATTTTCCCTGTGGAACCTCAAGACAAAGAGCCTCCTCCTTCCTCCGTTGCCTGTTCCCTGCTGTGGCTGTAACAGCGTGCACTGCACAGCTTGCAGCTCTTCAGGTTCAGCTTTGGCACACCCCATTCCCAGCTGTGCTCACCCCATTCCCCAGCTGTGTTCACCCCAGTCCCAGCTGTGGGCACATCCCATTCCCAGCTGTGCTCACCCCATTCCCCAGCTGTGTTCACCCCAGTCCCAGCTGTGGGCACATCCCATTCCCAGCTGTGCTCACCCCATTCCCAGCTGTGCTCACCCCAGTCCCAGCTGTGCTCACCCCAGTCCCAGCTATGGGTACACCCCAGTCCCAGCTGTTCCCACCCCTGCCTTGGCTCCCAGAGTGTTCAGAGCTAGCCCAAGTTCCAGTGGGCTTCAGCAAACAAACATGCAGCACAAAAGGAAACAGGAACAAACCAGCCTCCCTTGCCCAGGGATTTCCAGCTGCTAAGTACATGGCAAAGAGGGGTCCCAGCATTTTGGGGCCTGTTCAGCTAGGATAGCCTACATTCCTTGTCTCACCTGGGAAAAACAGGTGCCTCTGCCCATCCTTCACTGACCTGGCTGTCTGCAAAGCTGCTCCCACGTTCTCACTCCTCTCTCCAGCTGCAATTGCTGGTGTTCAGTGACATTTGGCCTTTCTTAAATACATTATCCCAGAGGCAACACCAATGTCACCGACGGGCTTGGCCTTGGCCGGTGTTGGCTCTGTCTTGGACAGGCAAACGCTTCTGGCAGCTTCTCCCTGCTCTCCATTCCCTACCAACACTGAGCCACACAGACCCAACAGGTATGACCACAAGTCATACAAATAATACAACACCAGAACGTTAGAACAATTTGTTACTTGTCAAGGTGCCATCTCAGGTAACTTAAAAGATTAATACAGCTGATATTCCTTTGGTTAGAAATAAAGAAAAATATACAAACTCAACGACCTGCATATATAACAAATAAACTGCACAGGAAGGTAAAATGTCACATAAAAAACCCAAAAAAACCCCCACCACAAAACCCCCCACCCCAAACCCAGTCAGTCAGCTTAGTGCTTTCTCCTGGCTTGTAAAATCAAACTATTGCATGTACATGTATAAGGCAGAATGAACACTGCTGAGATGCCTCCTCATGTGAGGGTCAGCTGGGTGATGAACAGTGTTCTTGGTCTGGGAGATTGACACTGAGATTAAACAACTTTTTCTTCCACTGACAGTTACTTGTTGATTTGCAGACAGATGTCCCCTTGATCCTCAGAGATGGCTTTACTCCGATTTTTCTGGTAAATATTCTTTGATCTATTCCCTGGTATCTTTACAAATGACAGCTTTGTTTTTCCCATCACATTAAGATGTCACCCTTGCCATTTTGCAATAAGCACCGCTGGGGCAAATGCTGCAAACAGCTTGGCAGCAAATGGAGCAGGACAACCTCAGCCACCTGGAACATCTGCCATGCCCAGGTCTGTCACACCCTCAGGAGTGACACATCAACCACGGCCGCTGTTCTCTGCGATAAACTGAGCGTCACTCGCTTCCCCCCTCTTGTCTCACTCTATCCTGGCTTTGCCTCACTTTGAAATTAGAGGCTTTAGGAAGAATCTCATGCAAAGCCTTGTGCCCACAGCTGCACAGCTGGTTTGTTTCCCAAAATAAACCTTATTTCTTGTTTTACAAAAGATCATACATAGATAGAGAAAGGCAGGGAGCTCTGACATTTAGCTTACTGTACTCATGGCAAAATCTCTTTCTCTGCTTGGCTTTGGTTTTTGTTTGCTCATTTGTTAAACCAGGCTCCTTGACTGAGAGGCCTTTGATAGATACACACCTAAAGATTAATCCAGCTTAAGAATCAAAGGAACAGCACATTTAAATACAATTCTCCCATTTTTCTAACTGTAGGGTCCACAGGAATAAAGACTCTAGGGGTTTTACCCAAAGGGCTGCAGAAGACAATGTATTCCAGAAGAAACAATTTAAGAGACAGGAACACAAAGGCACTCTGCAGCTTCTCGGACAACAACTGCACGTACTGCCAGCTATGATGACACAAATCAGCTGAAGACCTCCTGATTCCCATGATGTGCCATCACATAGTGAAGATGTGAGCACAGCAACATTTCATTACACCCCTGTGAAATCAGGGAGGTGCTGAAGAGTCCCCATGTAACTACTGCAACACAGCAAGTCCTGATTTACTTACTTGCTTGCAATATAATTAATGGAATTCAAAGCACATTTCTCAGCCATGGTACATACTGAAATATTATCTAATATTAGATGATTCTTTGCAGGCCCAGCCCAAAACAACATGAAAAAATAACCCTGGTAATTATCACATCCTGGCACTCTGCTGCCATAACTTACCCTTGCTTTTGTTCATAATCAGCAGCTAATTCTTTGACATCTGTCTATCATTCTGTGTGAGGTAAGAGCATATTTTTCAGTGCTTTGTAAAGACGAAACACACAGGTACTGCTATCACAGATACATCCACCTCCATGAGCTCTGGCCCACACAAAGCCCTTCTAATGTACCAGAAACATATTCCCATTTATTGTTTACCCCTTCAGACAGCAGCTGTCACAAGACAGGGGAGAAAAGCTATGGTGCACTTGTGTTTAACCTGTTTTGGAGGCAATGCTCTCCCATTGCCAAAAGCCCTCCTGCAGGCCCTGGAAAAACACTGCACTTTCCTTTCCATGCCCCTAGTTGGGAGCCCACTGCTTCAAACCCTTCTGCAGTTTCCAGCTCATTGCCCAAAATGATAATTTGTACAGACAGACACTGTAAACAAGTCCCACCACTGGCCAGATCCCAGAGGGTTCAGACGCATTTCTGAGACCCACACACAGGACTCCAGCACATGCAGGCAGGTGCTCAAGGAACGCCTACAATTTCCAGGCATTCAGTCATCTGTTTACTCCTGCCTTTGACATCACAGGTTATCCTGTCTATCCCATCCTCACCAGCAGTGACTGCCACTCCACAAATACAGAATTACTGGGAACCTGTCCACAAAACCAGCATTAAAACTCCACTGACCTGTCACAGACAGAAAAAAAAACAGCTCAATGAATTCTCCAGAGTTTTTCTGTTTTAAAGGTTGCAAAAAGATGAGACGGATGCAAAATTGGGGCACTTGAGTTCATGCTGCCAGGAATCCTCACAGAGTGTATTTGCACTCCTCTCTGCACATCAAAATGTCTCTCAGAGGCCTTTAACAGGGATCCCTGCCAAGGATGCACCTGGGTTCAAGCCCACAGTGTTACCCACGGTTACAGATGCCTATCTCCAGCTCAGCCACCGTGCTGCAATCACACGGCAATGTCACTAAAAATTCCAACAGCAGAGGTTTCCAACACGAGTACCGCAACTGTGCTGTGTTAAGTACGATCAAATGGTAGTGATCACAGAGCTCACAGATTTCAGCCCTGGCAGAAGAACACAAAATGAACAAAAAAGAAGTGATTAGAAGATAAAATCAGATCCTAAATATTACAGAAATTCAGTTAGAAGCATCAAGCACATACTTGAAGAAACAGCATGATAAAGAATGGATGGAGAAAGGAATTACTTGACAGTATCTGTGAATATCAATTTGCAGTTCACTTTCAAAAAGGAAAGGTAGCCCCACATCTGTTATGATGATTTCTCACGTCAACCAAAGCGAATGGCAAGAGGTAATTCTTCTTAGCAGCATGCTGAATTATGTATCTGTACATAAGCCTTCAATGTGTATTTTAATTTCACCTCAGTAAATTACTGGTATAAATCCTACCCTTCTCAAATATCTCTGAATTTTTAATTAACTTAATATCACAATTTCAACCAGGCAGTCAGAAACTATGAGTAACATATGATTCATATTCAGAAGTAAACACACCTGCTTTTCAACAACATCTCTAATTACTGGCTCATTTTACCCTTTACATGGCATTGAAGCCAATTTGGGTCATACTGTTTGTAGCTGGTGACGAGTCCTTTCAGCTCACAAATAATGTATAAGATGTTGCTGTGTTGTCAGTTTGAAGGACATTTTCAAATGCACTGTGGCAAATTTAATACATGACCAAAACACATCACTTTACTTCTGATACGCCTCACTTCACCACGAGCTTCCACCAGACAAGGTTTTGCCAAGAACATTTAGGCTTTGATTTGAATCATTGCTCCACCACTTTATTGTCTTAGGTCTGTGTCATAATTGAGGGAGTGGGACCATACACTAAATAAAATAAAGTGCTTATTTCTAATGTTAAAGGTAACAGGAGGACAAACAGACATGGGGTTGGAATACTTAGTGTGCGAACCCAGGGCACCACAGGGAATATTTCTGTGTCTGCTTTGGGTGCCCTGACCCCCAGGGCAGCACTGACTCTGACCCTCATCCATGGAGAAAGTTTCCCAGACTTCAAGATAGGCTGGAATCCACAGAAGTGTGAAATAGATTACAGAGAGTAGTGTGGGTGTGTCACTGGGTGAGAAATTGAGGGTTTGGGATTTTTAGTACGTTGTGGATGGCAGCAAGATGGAGGGCACAGGGTGTCATCCTGGGTTTCTTCTTCATGCTTCTTCTTCCTCCTTCTCCATGGGTTTGGGTGGCATTTTGTAATTGGGCAGAAAAGTCCCCATTGCAGCTCTGTGGGATCAGTGATTGGGTTAAAAGGGAAAATAATCCAGGTGTCAGTTCTTAATTGGATAGTTTAGTCTTAAAAGCCCTTGGAACAAGAGATTGTTGGCCATTTTGTGCCTTCTAATGAAAAGCTGCAGAACTCACAGCAGTGAGACTGTTTTACTGATAAGAAATAATAAACACCTGAGTCTGAACATGAATTTCTGTCTCAAGTGCCTTCAATCCAGACCCAGAGAAACCCACAACAGGTATCCCCATAACTTAGGTGTCCTTTGGGAGACAATGAAGACAGCCTTCCCTGAACTGCCTCCTGCTCCCGAAAGCACCGTGACTGTTAGGGGTGGTCAGTGAAGCAAAAGGAGCCCTGCTTCAAAGGTGCCCATCACCTCTCTCCTCTGAGCGTTTAGTCTGGCCGGCACATGCACCTTCAGAAGGCTGAAGCTGTTCTCAGAGATCTGATGTGCACTTAGCCACTGAAATATGCATATGACACAAGATGTATCTGCTCAAGTTTTTAAACCCTCCAACACCACTAAAATCTGACAAATTCTCATACACCAAGCCCTGCTCATTCTCAAACCAGCCTGTATGTCAGACTTCTCAAAGTTAGCATCATTATCTTGATTTGTAGCATACTAGTAAAACTCTATACATCTTCAAAGAAAAAAATGAACTGCCTTCTGGTTCAAGTTGTATAGATTTTATTCACAGAAGCTACTGCCTTCTGACATCTACCTCTAAATTGCTTGATAGAATGAGAGTACCATACCTGCCATGCTTCCTTTGCCTGGTGTGCTAACTCATACCGTAGATCAAAACAATACAAAAGCCGTGAAAAACACAGGAGTCAAAAATGGTTATGTCCTCCATTTATCAATTTTAAACCATCACTTCGGCAGTTTGGAGAATCTGTGCTCTAGATAGGAAAGTCCATTTACAGCTCTAAGAAAAAAGAACGTTCTGAGATGCTTGGCTGAAGGAATCCCAGGCAGAGGAGCTCAGGTGTGGCCTGGGTGGGCAGGGCCCCTTTGGGCAGTGCTGGCAGCACCATGAATAGGGGTTTTCCTATTTAAAACAGCGCTACAGGCAAAAATAATGAAGTACTCAGACTTATTCTGGGTGAGATGAAAATATTAATGTTGTAGTTCATTCTTAAATAATCATAAACAATGCTGACAACTAGAAACGACGAGCTTTTAGTGTACACTAATAGACTACATCCACAGAAGTATTTAGTAGTTTTCAGAAACTATTTGAAGCAGATTTATTGACAACTGGGCTTAAGTGACTTTAACAAACACACAAATTACTGCACAATCTCTGGGTTACAAGTGGTTCCACTTATTCAACTGTGACAGTTATTTTTCTGTTTTCATTTATTTCTTCCTTAAAAAAATTCACCAATTATGATCTCCTCCACACAACAGTAACAATCCACTTCATATCCAAAAATAAATACATGCAATAAATACATAGTAATAAATGTGCAATGCAAAAAAATCTCCCATCATTGAATTCGTTAAGTAATACACAGCCTCAATAAATACAAACCAAAATAAAATCCCAAATCTGCTAAATAAAGAAAATAATAAGAGTCCTATACGGAGGTTGATAAGATCCCTTTCTCCTCATTTAAGGTAGACAAGGAACCAGCTCTTTGTGAAACAAACTGAAAGGTAGAACTGTGAGGCTGGCAGAAGCAGATTTGGAAAAAAGAAAAATCTGGGAACAGGCAAAATCTAATCATGACTAGTGAGATATCTTTGAATAGGCTGTGATTCTATAAAAACTGTGACTTAGAAACAAATCAAATATTAATAATTCAATAACTTGAAGTGAAAAGCAATCATCTGAATTCTGGTCTAATTTGCACAACAGATTTAGCAGAAGCAAACCTTGAGCTTGCACCACAGGAAACCAGTGGAGCAAACATTTTTCATTTGATGTCCCTTCTAATTAACTAAAAGTGCATGCTGGAAGCAAAAGCAGATCCATCCCTGATAAAATTCAACATGGGAAATTTCAGACAAGACAAACTTTCAGCGCAGAAAAGGCAGAAATGGAACAGTTATATCTTCACTGGAGAGAAAACATCAAGCAGAATGCAAGAATAGAAAGGAATTACTTCTTGCACACACCATACTTCCCATTACCTACAAAGGTGGTTTTCAGGAAAGCTTTACCTTTCTCACAATGACTTCCAGTGAATCCCGAGGGGCAGAGACATTTGTTAGGAGCTACACAAGTTCCACCGTATCTGCACCCTTCTTCACAGAATGCTGCAAGATAAAAGGAATATGTGGGTAATGCTTCATTTTTTAAAGCATACATTTGAAGGATAATTAGAAAACATTTACATTCTAAGCAATGAACAGAATTTAGCGTATTTAAATTCAGTCCACCTGCAAACACAGAGAGGAACAACTCACTAAAATAACAAGAAAATCTCAGATTACACCATAGGCAAACCACCTCACCAATAAAAGATTAGTAACCATCTGGAAAAAGAAGAGAGGAAAAAATCCATCATGTGGTTTTAATGGGGCTGATCATCTTTCCATGATATTGAATATGCAGATGACAATGAAAATGCTCTGCTAATCCACAGAAAACAGGCAGGTTGGATGGTGTTAAATACCATGTTCCTCACTTCTATCAAATACTTCCTTGAAATGGCTGTAAACACGTAATATGTTGCTTTTTAATTTTTTATTGTAAGGGGTAAAGTATGTTTTGTGGAATTAAGAAATTAAATAGGGTGAGGTTCATGACTGAAAATACGAGAAGGGCTCAAGCCCAGTATAAATGTGATGTGATTTTTGATGGAGCAATGCTGAAGTTCTCCAGAAGTGTATGTGCCCAATAACTGGGATTTCCAACAGCTGATGGATCTCATCTTTTCCTGCCAGCACTGGGTGATGCTCCTCCTGCTCACAGCCAGGCTGGCACAAAGTGCACTGAGCGTGCAAGAAGGCTGCTCACTGTTTAAAGTTACTGCTTTTATTTATTTCTTTTTGGGGGAGAGAGGAGAGGAGAGGAGAGGAGAGGAGAGGAGAGGAGAGGAGAGGAGAGGAGAGGGAGGAGGGAGAGGAGGGAGAGGAGAGGAGAGGAGGAGGAGGAGAGGAGAGGAGAGGAGAGGAGAGGAGAGGAGAGGAGAGGAGAGAGAGGAGAGGAGAGGAGAGGGAGGAGAGGAGAGGAGAGGAGAGGGAGAGGAGGAGAGGAGAGGAGAGGAGAGGAGAGAGGAGAGGAGAGGAGAGGAGAGAGGAGAGGAGAGGAGAGGAGAGGAGAGGGAGGAGAGGAGAGGAGAGGAGAGGAGAGGAGAGGAGAGGAGAGGAGAGGAGAGGAGAGGGAGGCATCAGGACCCTTCTGTACTTTGCATTGCTGCCCTGAGTAGGACCCTTGCTACAGCTAAGAGCAGCTCCTACCCCTGAAACTCCATCCCCCTCAACATTGAACTTCCCAAGTGACTGAGTGGGTCTGACTGCACTTTTGAGAGGAGTTGCAATTAATATTTAAACAGCAGCGCTCTGCATCTAAGCTAATAACAGATTTGCAAAGTGTTTCCTGCAAGCTAAAATCACAGATGGAGTGTTGGCAAAGAGATGTTACAAATGCTATGAAAAGGCTTAAAGTGCTAAATAACAGAAGAAATGTTTAAGATTTATTTTCCACTACACTAAAAAGAAAAATAGAGTGAATAGATTTCTAGGCACTAAAAAGAACCTTTTGCAATTGTTAACCACTTAGAGGCAAAGCCCCACATCACTGTATCTCGTGACTGAACTGACAGACACATCTGCCTTACTGTAAATATATAATTCATAGCATGCCACACTGTTTTATGGAGGAGAAGAACGCTAAAGTGTTTTAGACAAGATCACAGTAGAATATTGTAAGCACCCCTGGAGCAAGGCAGTGGTGTGGAGAAAGCACAGTCACACTTCCTCCCCATCAATGCACACACTCCATATGGGAATCTTCTAAAATATATCCGTTTTGAAACCAGCCAATTTCTGAATGAGAAGAAGAGAAATATGGTGTAAGAGTAGATTGGGTATTTTTTTGCATATAAATATTTGTAAGAAAGTATAACTGTGCAGAAAGCTGAAAGTACTGCTAAGAAATACAACTCAAAGTATACAAAAACCATGATGAGAATAAAAAAATTCTTTCCAGAGCCATTGAAAGAATCTCTAGTCTCAGCATTCTCAGAGAAGGTGCAAGTTAAATTCCACATCTACATGTTTTCTGGTTTGAAACAGTGAGTAAACAGAGACTTTTGCGACGTAGTAATTCATTTCTGCACAACATCAAAAGAAGCAGAATTTGTGGCAGAGCAGATATAAAGGAAAAATTAAAAAATATATTGGCAAAAAAACCAAATAGCTCATCCTTAACATATCCCATATTACACTGGGAAAGAACCACATGGGGCTCTTGAAAGAATTCATCAAGGGGGAAAAAAGATGATGTTTATTGCCTATAAAATCATGCATGTCCACTGAAAGTCATTAGTGCTGCTAGGGACAGGTAGGTAGGAAGGCTGCAAAGAGAGCTCTCAGGCACTTTTCTGGCCACCACAATGGACAGCACTAACTTGGTACTGTGAAATACCTGCTTCTTACAGTAAATCCTGTTAGGAGGTCAGCAGAGTGAGGTGGCATTTTCTTCTGTTCTCTTAAGAAGATTTCTAGCAGGGAAAGACGATGTGACAGGGCTGGTGATGTAAAAGGTTCCCCTTGGAACCTGAATGTTGTGTGAGTGCAGCAGCCAGACTGACAGCCCCAGCCAGGTGTGCCATTCACATCTGGGGGAAAGGCTGGCATGCCTCTCGTGGGCCAAAACTCCACCTTTCCGTTCCTTCCTACACCTGGACCTCCTATAGGCACATTCGTCACTGACGCATTTTCTGAAAATCCTTTCACCAGGATTTTTCCCTGAGAAGCTGAGAGCCCTCAGAAACAAAATGCAAACAATAATTATTTGATGGCTGTGGAATGTGGTCTCTGCAGATGGTTTACCAACAGGTGCATCTTTGATTGGTTGCATGTGAATTGTTTTTAATTAATGGCCAATCACAGCCAGCTGTGTTGGACTCTGAGTCTGTCACGAGATTTTATTATTCATTCTTGTTAAGCTTTCTGATGTCTCTCTCTTTCTTTACTATAGTTCTAATATATAATTTTCTTTTAATATGTCATAAAATAATAATTCAGCCCTCTGAAACATGGAGTCAGGAGTCTCATCTCTTCCCTCATCCTGGGAACCCTCAAACACCACCACGCCTGTTCAAATGTGCTAGCACTTACTTGTCAAGCAATTCCAAGTGTTACTGTCCTTTATATTTCCCGTCTTAGCAACTTACAGGGAAAAAAACCAAAATCAAAATGTTCGCTCCGGGACATCCTAAGGACCTCCTGCACTACAGGCTGCTGGGAGAAAGGCCTTTGTACTGCCCAGGAGTTACCCAGGCCCCAGCTTGTTCCACAGATGTTGGAGGATGAAGCTGAGGAAGCAGCTGAGAAAGAGCTGCAGGAGGAAGGAATCCAAATCTCCTTTTCAATTTTTGTAGATGCTGAGAGATCCTCTGCAGCACAGACTAACTGTGCTTGTCTTTGTCACTCAGGCTTTGCTGGATTGATGGGATGTGCTTCATCCTCCCATTTTTATGCAAGAGGAGAAAACCCCAAGGAAGAGTGCCAGCGCTGTCGTGCTGTTTCCCAGATGGTTCTTGTACAAACCATCTCACTCCTGCAATGTGGAGGCTTGCAGGATATAGAACAGCAAGCCCACGACTCTCAGAACACAGTTGAAAAAATCCCACTGAAGGCTACTGTCCTTAACTGCTAAAAAGGAGCTCACAGGAAGGACTGTGTGCAGCACTGATAGCACTACTCTGAATAATAAAAATGCTCAATACCTCTAATAATAGGTTTCAATTACATTTCAATATACAGTTCCAGTTGCTAGCAATTTTACCAAACTTCATTTATCTGAACTCTTTTCTCTAATAGTCCTGCCTCTGGCTGCTGCCTTTGAACACATTTTCTCAAAATTAATTCATTTCCAATAATGAGATTTTTTTTCCTTTACAGCATTAGCAGAAGAAATTAAGTACAATCCTTGCATCCCATCTGTACCTTTGCCTTATGGACACGAGGACCCAACAGGGAGCTGCTCAGCAGCTGGGTAGGAAACCAACTGGAGTGCCCATGCTCTCCTGAAAATACCTTGCTCTGGGGCTTGTGCTTTCTTGTACCTCACAGGGGCTCTGTGATGCAGATTTCCATCAGAAGTCGACCTGGGGGGGATGGAATTACCAGTACCACAGCACCAGCAGTTCTAAATGCTGATTGCAGACTCCCTCCTACTCAAAGTTAACACAACAAAGACAAATCATGCCTGGATCAAATATTGCTAATGCATTCCCATAAGGAGATCATGTCTCTGAAATCATTTGCAGGCTGGCAACCTTGATAAAAAGGAGAGGGGTTACTGAATTTACCATTAAGGTTTTGCAGGAAAATTAAGTGAAGAGGCCATTAGGGTAAAGTCTACACAAGTAAACTTCTATTTTTTAGAGGCTTATTCAGTGTTCTGTCTGTAAAAGAAACAACCTGTTGATTTCAGGAGGCTTCTGCCAAAGTCATCAGATCTCTGTAATGCCAACAGATTTCTTCCTCCAAAATAAAAGCCTTTATTATATAAAGATCTTTCCTAAATAGACATAATTTCTCTATAGAGGAGGAATTTTATTTCTGATGCACAAGCTACACTATTTTGGTTTTTGTATGGCATCACAGTGCACTACCTCACTGGGCTACCACAGGAAAGCAGATACTGCAGCACAGAACCCTCAAGTCAAGCAAATACCTCTCACTTTTAAGTACAATCCAGTAGATACTACAAACCATTTATACTTGAACATATAAAATTGTTTTTGTAAAAGAAAATAAAGAAATAAAACCAAATAATTACCCACCAAATTTAAAGGAATGTTAGTTGATTCTGAAGAGATACAAAGGTCTTTCCTTTGTATCCTTCCCAAATATTACCTTCCCAAATAAATATTATTACATTAAATAATGTATTACCTTCCCAAATAAATATTATTTTTTGATATACTAAATGCCTGTGAAGTTAAAAAGTGGACATTAAGGAAAGGCAAGGAAGGGGTGAGGCACAGACTGCCTGGGTAAACAAAAATATGCAGAGTTGGAAGAGACAGGCTGGTGTGACTGTACAAGGAATTTGATAATCAGCTGATGGAAGGAGCAGGATTTCATTAGCTGATTGGATTTACTCAGACAAGAGCACACAGAGGTGCACTGGTAACAACCCAGCTGTGTAAGCCGAATACCAGAACAGTCGGGTGGCACCAGTTGCTCAGGTGGGTTGAGAGCACGGCTGGGAAAGGGGAGAGAAAGCACACAACTAAAATAAACTACAAGAAGGGAGCAGCAGGGGCTCTGCTCCTTTTCTCTGCACTCAGGTGGGACACTGTCACCTATAAAAGAACAAAACCCTTTTTGGTTCAGCGAGCTACATCCATTGGACACAGGGTGTGATTTATTTCACACACAGTCTGTCAAATGCCACTGGAGACCTCCCACAGCTGGCTGCAGTCAGAGAAGGACAAATCTGCCAGGAATGAATTTGGGCCAAAAGAAGGGCCCTGGAAAATTTTCTTCCAAGATGTTGAAGCCTGAAAGGGAGTGTGGGTCAGTCTGGCACCCAGGATGCAAACACATCCAAAAGTGGAAGACAAACTCTCAGCTGGGCGCCTCTCCCTTTTGTGAGGGGCTTGCAAGCCAATTTGTGCTTCAGATTTTATGTGCAGTATGTGGGAGGGTTATGCAGCTTGGGAAGAGTCTATCAATTTCAGATTTTCTATCAGCTGATCATAAAGCTGTTATTCCTGAATTATTTTCATAGAAATTTCACATACAAAAGATACTTTGCAAATGTAAGTAGCATAATTTCTGCCTAGTGTAGTCAAAATTCCAAATCCTGGCAGTACAGAATGTGCAAGTGTATGAGAGCTAAATTTGAATAAAGATCAATGAATTCAGAATTTAAGTTAGGAGATGTGGGATTTTCAAAGTACTCAGAAAAGCAGGAAGGAATTCCTTCAAATTTGGCAGGCAACACGCAGTGAAAGACAGAAAAAAGGGCAAAACAGAAAATTCCCTAGCAGGGTTATGAAGAATAAAAAATACATCAGGAAGAAATGATGTCGAACATAATAAACATGCACGCATACTCTGTGTTAGTTTGCGTATCCATGTATACCTCTGCATGCTACATAATATTTACTGAAGTGGTGAACTAATATTTTAGAGTTTGTCAGTGGGCTATTTGTGCTGATAAAGCAGTGAATCTTTTCAAGTCCCCAGTGCTCTGTCACACAGCACTTGCACAATAAAGATTTAGGTGAATTTGGAAGGCTGAGCATATCTCTCTGAAGGCTCTACACCCTGAGCCCTTTCTTTACTGTGGTATGATGCTAAATTCTCTTGTTGCTTGGTGTTTTGCTTGACTGATATGTGATCAAGCTGTGGCCATTTGTAGGCAGGCCATTCATCTGGATGCTTTCAGGGTGGGCTCAAGTGCTCTTTAGCTGGAAATGCTGAATTATTTTGAAAAATGAACCCTAAACTCCCGAAAATTAGTACAATGAATCACAGTGATAAATACTAATAATTTCCTTCGTACTACCCCATTAATGGAGCTTACTTTTGAATGTGCAAGTTACCCACCCTGATAAATACACTTTCACCTAAAATCTTTTCTAATGAACAAACAATCTATATTTAATTAAATTAATTCAAAAGGCATATTGAATAGACAGAATCTGTCCCTTCTGCTCTCTTGGTAAAATGGCATCTATGAAACCCTTATTAATGTCAACCTTATTTTATGGCTCTGAAGACAAGATATGTGACAATTTTGAAAAATTTATTTGAAAAATGATCAATAGAAGCAGTAAGGGACAAAAGCAATATAATAAAAATTGTCCTGTGATCTATTATGCTCTTGAAAGCATCTCTCACATCCCCAGATAACTGTGCTAAATGAATATTCTCGTTGCCATTTTACTGCTCTGCTTCCTCAAGGCCAGACTCTCAAATATTTTTAGTGCACCATTTAAAGCCAACTGCAGCTGTCTCTCTAGTAAGCTAATAATGAGCATGACAAAATAGGGCAGAATACTTCTTCCACAAACCAACCCAACATCGCCTTTCAAAATTCAAGTCAACAGTTTAAACTGCAAAATCCAACTGAAATTTACTTTGAGAAATGACATGACACATGGTACTACTGCAGTTTTTCTTTGCATCACACAAATATGCTTATTATACCTGCTGTTTGTTTTAACAAATGGGTGTAGAATAATTCATATTTACAAACATCACAGTTTCTTTAGAAACTAGTAATGCTTAAAGAATCCTAAGTTAAGGATAAAGAAGCATGTTCCAGAAGCACAACAGTGTGGCATTTACATTTTCAGAAAAATTAGGATTTTTCTCCTGGGAAGCTGAGAAGCCTCAGAGAAAAAAGAAAACAATTCTTATCTCATTTGCTTCTCCTGTGTTTTGCTTGTCTGGAATGTGTTTGGAGATTGTTTACCCACAGGTGATTGTTTCATTGGTTTCATGTGAATTGTTTTGACTCATTGGCCAATCAGGGCCAAGCTGTGTTGGGGCTCTGGAAAGAGTCAGGAGTTTTCATTATTATCTTTTCAGCATTCAGTAAGTATCCTTTCTGTATTCTTTAGTATAGTTTAGAATGGCATCCTTTAATATAATATAGTATCATAACATAATAAATTAGCCTTTTGAGATCATGGAGTCAGATTCATCATTCATTGGGGCACCCCACAAATACAACAGAAGCATTTCCTCTTGCTTGATCTATTACTAGAACTTTGGAAGGACCTTACCTCAAATTTCATTGAACTCACTGAAAAAAACCTGAATTCAAAACCAGCAAATGCAGTCTGAGCTCTGCTTGGCCCTAGTAGAGTATATGGGATATACAGACAACGTTAAAATAATTTTCCAGCAACATACATGTTACTGATCTCTCATCCCAGTGTTCCAATCCATACAAGCACACTCTGCAGACACGTTCAGCAGAAGAACAGCTGGATTACCCCTGATGTAACAGGAATACACTTTTAATTCCCTCTCCTTGCCTTGCCCTGCAGCACTGACAGGCGTCCTCACCAGCAAAACACAACCCTGGTTACCAGTGAGAAACATTCCCTCTCAGTGTGAGATTTACTCTATATTGCTAAATAAAAAATCTATCCAAGCACCCTCAAATAACTGTGTGTTATGAAAAACACTGGAATGTTCAATAAGCTATAACAGAAATGCCTACAATGTTAATAAAACATTGGATTGAGGTAATTCTCTATATGAGAAACACTATCTTTTGAAATTGCAGAGAAACTTTAAGAAATCATTTTCAGTCACGGCTGGAAGTGAGGGTGTTGACTGTGTGCAATCATAGCCTCTAAAGTCTCAAATTCAGCAATATTTTTTTAAGGTTGCTTGTACCTTATTGCAAACATAATTGAATCTGAAAAAAAAAATCCCTTGTTTTGATAGCTGCACAAAATACGCAATGGCAAACCAAGGAATTATTGATACCATTTAACTATCTGAAGGTGACATTACTGGGAGGAATTGGATGAAAATGGGAAATAAAAGGGCAATGGGACTTTCAGGTCTGGATGAGGCATGTGTAAAGACAAGTGATCTACAAATAATTTATAAAGACATTAAGGGACCTTGAGGTGTTTCTTTTTAAACAAGCACACTAAAATTCAGGTGCTCTCTCTCATTGTCTTTGTATTATACTTATGCTGCAAGTAACAGCAACAGTGGTGTCTCTGAAAACATTTTCTAAAGGGCTTTCTCATCCCCTTTCAAATCTCACTCATTCTGCCAAGATGCTCCACTCACAAAAAATTTTCCTTTTTCAAAGCTGGATCCCATTGGAGTGACCAACACCCGAAGGACAGGAACCGTCAGCCCCAGAGATCAGAGTCCTCTGCTTGCACGACAGGAAGGACTTCAGCAGGTGAAACTTTGAGAGCTCGCCTCAATACCCTCCAGCCCTCACTCCTTATCAGGAGAGATGCCACGGTAGATACAGACATTTCCCCATTAAGGAACAGAATGAACAGTTAATCTCAATTTACAGAACCTACCTCGCCTTGCAGTCTCTAACAGATAGAGGTCTGAATTCACTAAAGGTGCTGCCAAGAAGGCAATCAAGAGATGAAAAGCCCTGGATCCCATGAGCAATGCCCCAGGGCATTCTGTCTCAGCTCAGATCAAGTTTATATAAAGGAAAGAAAGAATAACAGAGAAAACAATGAGGAGGGGCTGCAGAGGTGGAAGAAGAGAGATTCAAACACAGTGCTAAAACATACCACACTAAATAATGAATTCTCCCATACAGGTCTGGATAACTTTTGCACTTCTACCTCTTCTGACTTTTGCAATTGATGAAAAGAGAATGCAAAATAACCATTAACTGGATAAAAAAGAGAATGCAAATAACCATTAACTGGAGACAATTAATCTCAGTTCATATCTGCACTTTTAAAGATAAACGTTTTCAGTAGCTAAAATATTACCACAATAGCAGATTCTTCTCAAAACTTACAAAAGTATACTTTTAGTAATATTTTAATTTTCCCAGTGGCAAAAGACATGTTCATCTCAGTATCAGGGTTCACCTGATAAAATCTTACCAAATTGGTTTTATCCATTAGAAAAGAGACCAAACTTTGATATTTTATCTTCTCAAAGGGACACCAGATTTTTTCAATAGCAAAAAAAGAAGCCCTGGAAAGTGATATTGTTCTCACCATTCCAGAGAAATTTCATTAAAAGCAGAGATTGCTTTTGCTCAAGCTAGTTGACAGCAGGTGTTATACACATCACCATCAGCTTTATAATCATCATAATATGTTGCTCTTAAATAAATCCTTTCATCTCAAGCCTTTATACATTATGAACAATTAAACTTTACAACCCCCCAGTGAGGAAGATGCATTAAGAGCCTGAACCTGCCAGGCACTTCTACAGAACAGAGTTAACTACAGAAATATAATTTAATAAAGAATGCATTTAACGAGTAAGAGCAGAAAAGCAAATATAATCTTTGTGTGTATAATCTTTGAATCAGCCAAGAGCATTTCAGAAACCCAAGGGGCCACCCTCTCTGCTAGTGTCAATTAGTAATCTATACCAATTCACAGAGAGTCTAAGAATTTGCCCTCTAAATTCTTGGAGCTGCAAGACTCCAAGGAGTGCATCACTGTCACTGCTTGTAAGACCAAACTGCCGACTTGTGTCTTTGCACGCACATGTCATCATGCAAATATTTCAGCTTATACCTAGAAAACATGCAGAACTTTGACCTGATTTTGCCACCTATTCCCTGTCTCCATTTGTATTTTTCCGTAGAGAACTGAGTAGTAACGTGTCAGGGAACAGCAAACCAGCATTGGAAAATGATGTACAGATCCTTGGTTGCTTTTTACAGGGCAGTGACACCTTGGTCACCAATCTGACTTCAATGATTCTGCATTGTGACGGTGTTCACAGGGGTCGTAGGATGAGGGAAGAGACGAGGATCTGACTCCATGTTTCAAAAGGCTCGATTTATTATTTTATGATATATATTATGTTAAAACTATACTGAAAGAACAGAAGAAAGGATTTCATCAGAAGGCTACCTCAGAACAGAAAAAGAAAGAATGATACCAAAGGCGTGTGTCTTGGACAGAGAGTTCGAGCCAGCTGACTGTGATTGGCCATCCATTAGAAACAGCCACATGAGACCAATGCCAGATGCACCTGTTGCATTCCAGGGCAGCAGATAATCATTGTTTGAATTTTCTTCCTGGGGCCTCTCAGCTTCTCAGGAGAAAAACATCCTAAGGAAAGGATTTTCCATAAAATACCATGGCTACAGTGCCTCAGTGCAGTCTCTATTTTGCCACGTAGGCTCCAGCACAATGCCTTGTACTTCACAGAACTGAAGTTATGAGAAATCCCTACAGCTAGCTCACGTGTGCCTCTGGACTGGATATACTGGGGGAAATTTCTTCACTAAAAGGGTTGTCAAGCATTGCAGCTGGCTGCCCAGGGCGGTGGTGCAGTCACCATCCCCAGAGGTACTGAAAGGACACGTGGATGTGGCACCTGGGGACATTGTAAGGATCTTGTAAGTCTTTTCCAACTTTAACCATTCTGTGATTCTACCAGAGGTGCTGGAACTTTCCAGAAGCGCAGTACTCCAAAGCTTGGGGTGTCTGGCCAAAATTTTCTTTGCCAACACATGCAAAACACTCCAGCTAGTGTTTGTTTGCCTCCCAGACTGATAATGGCACTTCAGGAGCACCAGGGGACAGATGCTGCCTAGGTCTTTTTAGTACTTTGGGATCATTTAGGATGATTTAGTTCAACATCAATTTGAAATACCTTTCTTATGCATTAGTCTGCTAACGGTACACAGTTCAGTCTTGGTGTAGGAAAAAGAAAGCACCATAAAAGACAGCTCTAATCCTTCCATAAAGTACAGTGTGCCTTCCTAATGGAATATGATTTCAAAACAGATTTCCAGTTCTACCTTCCTAGGGGAATCTCGTTACAATGTTTAGTTTGTGAAAACAGACTATAGGAATACTTCCTATATATCTTGGTAATGCAGCATTTAATTTTATGGTGCATAAAATGCATTTCTCTTAACAGATGTATCCATTCCCTGATATCATGACTAAACTGCTTCATATCCATAAACGCTGTGTGGGGAACTAGCAAAGCTATGGCATTTATCTTTGTTGTTGTGGCACACACTTCTGCTTGGTCCTAACATCCTGCTCCCCTGAAGAACAACAAATTTCGTTTTGAATGCTCTTAAGAGATTTGATCACATGCATCCCATATATATTCTTACATATATATTTTTTGATTATGCACACAAAGTGTCCCAGCTATGCATTTTAAAGTCTGTAAAAATTACAATACTGTTTGTAGATAAGAAATTACTAAAATAAATTTTTTTTTTAAAGCGCAATATCAAGAAATTTTCCACAAAATGAAATTCAGCCTTTAGCTTGTCAGAGGTTAGCCCTTTTCCCAAATTACAGTTAACATCCCATTTAATCATTTCCTGTCAAAAAAAAAATAGATTTTGCTTTGCATTGAAAAATTTTAGGATGGAGAAACATAATTGCAATATTCCTTAATTAATACAGAGAAAACCATGGGCATATATTTCGCAGCTACATCTGCACAGATCCCGCAGACAACCTACAAACAATACAGCCCAAGGAGTGATCTGGAAGAAGAGAAAAGGACAGTTATGAGACCTGGTTTGTGGAAATTATTCCCTATGTAAGTTGTGCCACGAAATAAGGTAAGATTCCTTTGATTGTCGGCTTTCTCCAGTTGCCTGCTATGACCGGCCTTGGCGAAGGAGAGTGAGGTATTTCTGAATATCTGCATATGCACGTTCCTGTTCTCAGCATCTTCACACTGAGACTTTCTGCAATCTGGAAACAGCAGCTATGGCAGATGATGAGCGCCTGACTTTACAAAACACAAACAATTTTAATGCCCCAGTCCTGCCCTCCAATGCAGCTCACTTACTGGATACGTCAGTGGTTTCACTGAATCTTCTAAAAATAGCTTCCAAAAACATATTACTGGAATCTGCAAGTATCCTCTTAAAAGAACAAGCAAATGAGCTCCACAAAGTCCATGTTCTTTGAAATAAGTCACAAATCATAGGAGTGACTTCTGTGAGAATTAACTTTTCTGAAATACTTGGGTTCAAGCATAAACAGACAGTTACAGAGGAAAATATCTGAAGACCAAATTAAAATTATTAGATTGAAGGGTTGAAGCAAAGGCATCTCAACTGTTTCAGCACCATGAGCAACCAGGATCTGGACTGGAAAGGAAACTGCTTCAGGCCACGTTTATTTTATCAGTCAAGTATAAACTATGGTAAATGAGAATGTTCTTTGCAGTGCAATGGCACATTGTTTTGATACTCTTGTTCATATGAAAATATCACTCAACAGGTATAAGAAACAAATCAATGCCATGTCGTGGTTCAATAAAATAATCAAAATATAACACACTGTATTATATTCTCTCATGCAGTACCTAGTCTTCATGTGCCTTCCTGGAAATCAGGTACACTCAGCAGAATTTTGCATGACACTTTGGTTAACACCAAAGCATGCTACTCAAGCCAAGAATAAGATATATATATATATATATATATGTGTGTGTGTGTGTGTGTGCACGTGTAGTATGGAGATGGATACATCAGATAAACTATTTTGCTTACTTTGAAAACATTCGTATTTATGTCAAAGATATTCATCTGACCTGCTGGGAAGCAGCCCTGTGGGAAGGAGCTGAGCATCCCCACGGACAACCAAGTGTCCCAGAGGCAGCAGTGCCCTGTGGCCAGGGAGGCCAAGGGGACCCTGGGGTGCTTTGGGGACAGCACTGGCAGCAGACGGAGGCTGGAGATCCCGGCCCTCCCCTCAGCCCTGGGGAGCAGCCCTGGGAGGCACATCTGTGAGAGCCTGGATGAGGGCTGTGGGACTCCAGGGGCTCTCCAAAATGCAGTTTATTCCATCCAAGATGTTACAGCAGCCCAGGGTGGTGGGGGACAGAGCTGTGCCCACAGCTGTCAGCTCCAGCTGCAGCCATTCTATACTTTTCTTTTGGTTACATTGCATTCTATACTTTTCTTTTGGTTACAATGCATTCTATACTTTTCTTTTGGTTACATTGCATTCTATACTTTTCTGTGCTGAGCATCTTAATGCAGCAGAACCAATCTCTACCTTAACTATTATCTCTAGCCTATCATAACTACTGTAATTACCATATTCATGTCACTGCTCTCCAATCACTAACAGTCAGTACATTACAGTTTAAGCTGGAAGTTGTTATTCAGTTTTCTTGCAGTGGAAAATTCTGAGACCTTTTTCCTACTTGCCACTTTGCTGCCTTGTTTGCCTGTGCTGTCTTCCTGCTTGGTAAAAACATCTTCTTGTTTGGGGTGGGTTTATCCTTTGCTCTAAGCCATAAATCCCCTTCTAACTAATACACCCTTTGCCTCCTTGGTTATCCAGTGAGACTGGCTCAGCAATTCTTTCCTTCTCTATCAAAACTTAATGTGAAGTTGAAAATATGCCTAATTAAAGCAGGTAGGAAATAAAAGCAAAGCACCACAAGTACTTCATTACTCTACTGTTTCACTCATACAAATTCCAGCAGACTAAAGGAACTTTTCAAATATCTTCCTCTCCATTCCAGTGGGAAAACAAAATCACTCCTGACAACTTAAACTTTACATGTTCTCACACACGTGGCTATGTACAGAAGTAATTTCTGTTTAGACACTTTTAAAGTAGGATTTGACTTTAAAAAAAAGTATATGCTTTCACTGAGCAGTACCAAGTGGTCATTTCTAATGTACACTGACAAAACAAGTCAAATTGGGGGGAAGAGGTGAAACTTTATGCACTCTAGTGTTATAGCGTTGTTGTTTTCTTCTTTTTTCCAAAAAAATCTCCCAGTAAAATTACCCAGAGTGTTCAACACTATGGATAATAGTGCATAGCAAAAAGACAATAAATCTTTTACAGTGTACATAATCTGTCATTAATAGCAAACAAAACTACTGCTGCTGGATAGCACTGGAATAATATTTTCTGTTGCTGTATAAACAGAAAACTTGAAATAAAAATATAGACTGAACAGAAAGCAAGCTTCTACTTAAAATTACTACCACTCCTGTGCACTGCCGCTAACATGTTGACATTGCAGGAACTGACATTTTCTTATCAGGCCAGAAATCTGATAATTCCACAGCCACCAAATGGGCTTGAAGAAAGTAATGGGCAGCAGCACCCATGCTGTACAGAGAGAAATCTGCTGCACAGGAGGAGTGCACGGCCTGACAGGCCTGTGCTTCCGAGAGGGAATCCAGAGTCTGAAGTCAGCTATTTAACCACCAAAGAGTCTGCAACAGGGAAAGACTCCTCAGCCTGCCCTGCCTTAGTGTACTGCCAAAGATGTTGCATCCGTCTAAAACAGACCTTTGAAATTGTGGTCTGTATGGCACATCAGCCAGCACAGTCATTCCCAAGCTCCAGGGGCTGGCACAACATCCAAAGCTATAGGGCAAGATAAAGACAGTGCATTTTTACAGTGGAGTGTCAGACACAAGTAATACTGGGGTGTTGCTATTGCCATGAAAAATCTCTTTTTTCTCAGGGTCCACAACCCCATTTACTCAATTGACCAGTGTCGGGGTATTTAAATACACATTACATTAAGAAGCTGAATGAAGACACTCAAGAAAGAATTGATTTTTGTTGTTGCCAAAAGACACATAAAGGAATAAGATACTTCTATATCAGTTAAATATCGGGGGAATTCAGCCCAGGTAATTCACCTATTTGCTCTTGTGTTTTGTTATTGTTGAATAAATCAGCAAATCCAGCATCACATTACCAGTGAGTTAGTTCTACCTCTGTTGTGCCCCTGAGGAGGTGCTTCAGTGGAATGGGAATGTTCCTCAGAGCTGTGTACGAAGTTTGGTGAGCCAAATGAGATTACAAGATTTGCCATTTGCAAACTTGTAAGAAATCTGAGTCAAACTAAAAATGTTATGACAGACCAGGAGCAAGACAAATAAACAAGGCATCCCCTAGGAACAATAAACAGTCAAAACATTGAGGGAAAATGATCCTGTTCACTCATGAAAAAGCAAAACTTCTCAGGGAAAGAACAAAATGTAACAGCCCCCCCAAATAATTTAAACACAAAGATAAATAGAGACAGTTTCTCCAAGCTGAAACATCTTAATCTATTCTCTAGCATATAAAAGTCCTATATTGAACCTTGGTGCTTCAGTAACATGCATGTGCCAAGTAAGTCTGTTGCTTTACATTGATAAACAACTTGGTGCTGCCAGTGTGTTTGAGCAGAGGGCAGGAACACTTCAAAATGTGACCTAAAACAATGCTAAATATACCAGTTTTATACCAGTATTAGAAGAGTGCTGCAGTAAAATCCATGCTTTACATTTGCCTACTATAGCAAATACCTGCCTAAAAAAACCCCAACCGCACCAGCACCAATAACAACAAAAACCAGGCCCTACACGGGGGCCCCGAGAGCCAATGGAGCACAAATGTGACACACGAGCACCTTGATGCTGTGCTGAGTAAGGTCGGGCAGGTCAGGCTCAGAGGGGCTCTCTTCTCTACTGTCCTAACCCCCCTGGGCGTTTGATCTCAAGAAAAAATGTCAAGGTGCTTACTGATGTAAGGAAAGCCGAATGTGATCTCAGCTGCCTTCTAACAGCACTGCCATCACACCTGGAAGTCTCTCTAACTCCCTGCAATATTGAAGAGGGTTTTTGCTGGAGTTTTGTTTTGTTTTGTTTTTTTTTCCTAAAGAAAACCTCTACTTCTATTACTATTAACTTGTGGGTAACAATCTCTGTGAGAATATCCATATTGAGGGGGAAGAAATCCTGAAGCCAAGATGTTAGTAGAAGAAACAGTTTGAAAAGTCTCCAGGGTGACAAAATAAGTCCACAGGACAGCTACTCAACATACAATTTTTGTTTCCACTTGGCCAGCCTCTGAGATTTGCCATTTGGAGCAATCAGAGTCTTTGGAGGAACTCCAGTTTCTTTAATTCACTGAAAATCCATCCTGTTGTTTCTCCTCTTTTAAATAGGCAGAGACAAATAGTGCATCATCGAGTGTCCTAACTGATGCAAGTGCAGTCCAAACTAAATCAAAGGGGTTGGAAATGCTGGGAAAATTAAACACAGCATTAATAAAGATGGAAATAGTTTAATAAAGCTGAAAATAAGATCATAACAACCTAAGGCTATTTCTGATATTTCTTTACTTCTCTTTAAATAGATGTCTTCCTGTAGACTGTTATCAGCTCAGCAGGAGCCTTTCCAGAGAGGCATTTTTCTCATTCTGTGCATTTTAAGTTAGGTTTCTATGAAATTCAGCCTGTCCGTAAAAGCTGCTGCCAATTCATATTAAAACCATAACTGCAGCTATGTAATGATAATGTGGGAGCATGTGAGCTGCAAATTCAATTCAAGCCTTTATCTGAAATTCAAAATCTGCTAGCTTATCTTGCAGATAGGGAGTTCCAGCGCACAAAGGCAAGAACACATCTGAACGAACAGAAAGAATCAATCCTCATTAGAAGGATTCTCCTCTATATAAATTGATTTTGGAGTCCTTGGCTGGCAGCAAGGCCCTGATTCCACCTTCCTTCTCTGTTGCTGAAAAGGGTGGCATCAGTGGAAGGTGTGGCAAGGGATGGGGTTGAAGAGAGCACTGCTTGGTGAGCACACCATAAATGAGATGAGAGGGGATGGAGCACCCCAGGGCCAAAGGACAAGGGGCCAAGGGGCCTCTGAATAATCTCTTAATCTATTTCTGACCAGTGCCAGAGTGAAGGAATGCCAGCTGGGCTGCAAGAGGAGGGACAATCACCAGCAGGAAACTTGGAGCTTTACTCAAATGCCATGGGAGAGAAGGGACAGATGCATTTTATCTTTCTCGTCTAGAAGTTCTGGGGAAAAAAAAAAACCACAAAGGAAAGTAAAAAGGAGCGGAGAAAGAAGAAAGTAAATGAAACAAAACACTTGGGATATGTGAAAGTGTGGAAGAAGTGAGAAAGTGAAAAAACACCCAGAAAAATGACAGCATCTCTAGATGTAAATCTCATTGACAACCAATCACCCGGAAAAGGGAATGCTGCTGGCTGCACAGGAATTCTGGCCACATCTTTTAATATTTAAATTTTAAAAATCAAAAGACAAGTGCCTGCTTACTTCAAAAGGCAGAAGAAGCCTATAAAGGGAAGTACTAGCTTTCAACACCTAAAACTACAGAAATTAAAAGAAAAAGCTGTTATCATTGGAAAAGGCACCAAAGTCACTGTGTCATTAGACATATGATGCACAGAAGAGTCTGAAAACAGATTCTGATGACTAAAAGGTAACCTTAACAAACACAAACCCATGGTCCTGATTCAGTTTAAAGCCAGAATTCTTAGCTGTACAGGTTGTGAAAGGATTTATGTAAAATTAACAGTAAAGATACTGTCTCGCTACTTCTAACACAAGCTGATCATTCAGTCCGATCATTACAGCTCCCCAAGATATTCTGTAGCAAAATTGTCACATGTACCTGAACTCCACGAACCATCAGTGCAAAGGCACTTCAAGTCATTGAAAAAGAACATTCTGCAGGTCTGGTGAGAACAAAGTGTATCAGCCCAAAGAGCTGAGAGCTCTCCCAGACAAGCATCCGAGCTGGCAGAGCAGTCCAAGGCACAATGCTGTTAACTCCAGAAGGCTATTACATGACATTGATGCCCCTGGCACATCCCCAGCACAGTTACAGCACTGTTTAGTTACAGCTTGGCCTTTTGCACATTTAACAATGGCCACAGATGTAAGGGGAGGCAATTTGAGTGGTACAGCTCTGCAATAAAGCTGACATCATCTATTTCCAATATTCATCACAGCTTTTCCCCAAAGTCTGCTGCAGCTTTGACAAGTGCATGTATCCTCAACAGACATTTCATGTCTAATGTAAGTCAGAATTGAGACCCAAACACCAAAATGTTTAAGTTGAAAGGAGAAAGGCTAAATATTATCTCCAGAAGTCTACAATCCAGCTCATTCCCTCCTAGAAGAATTGAGGGGCCAGAGGGGAATCTTGAGCCATTAGACAAGAATGATTCCAAGCGGGAAAACAAGGCTTGTACAGAATTCTGCTTGTCAAGGACTCCCAAGGTCACACCTAGAGCAGCCCTGCCTGCCCCAGCACAGACCACACACCGGGGGCCACTTTGCACATAAAGCCACATGAAACAGAGGGCACAGAACATCCTCTGACTGCACAGGGATTGCCTTGCCATGAAAAGACACACGCCTCAGAAGAACTACACCCAGGAATAAACAGCAGCAAATTCTTAGTCCCTAACACACAGAAACAAAGACTCCCAACTCTCACAGCATGAACTTCAATGAAACTGAACAAAATGCTCAGTGAGACTAAAGCAAAGTGGTATGGATGTAGGCTGGTATGCTGCTATAAACTTTTAAAAGCAGGAAAGGAGTCACAAACCACAGTTCAGCTAGTTCTAACCACTCTCAGTGCTCACAACCTCTTCTGCTACTTCCACTCTGACCTTGCTTCAACAGTTAAGGCTTTCTAAGAGGGGCTCTCATTTAAAGAAAATTTTCCTTTCTTCCAGGACACAGCTGCTGCCCAAACAAGTCAATCATACTGTCAGCAGAAGAATGAACTAAAGCCTGGCAGCAGCAGTGCTCCCAGTCCTGGAAGAGACAGGAGCTGAAGAGATGCTGAAAGGGCATCTCTGAGACATTCATTAACTAAAGAAGTTCCAACAAATTCAGCACATCATCTTAGCAGTGTTTCCATTGAGGTTACCAGCTGCTCTGAAAATGAGAGCAGTCACTGGGAAGTAGCCAGAGCACTGATGAAATGCTTCAGTTCCTCTCCATGACCAGAATACCCAGGACAAGCATCATCTCCCCAGCAGAAGTATTGACCAAGACAATCAATAAGGTTATTTTAAAAGGGGCTTCAAAAATTGATTTTTTTCCAAGGGTCCTTCTAATTTGCTTCTCTGATGTCTCTCAGGGAGCTACATTTTTTTCTACCAAAGTGGTAGAGAAATTACACAGAAGGACAGGCTTCAAATGGATATAAAGTCAAATGGATTCCATCTTACTGTCATGGAATGTAAGTGGAATAAAGGAGGGTATAATCTCTGAGTCTCTATTATTTTTTGAAAGGTGCCCTTACTGAACTGGTTTTGCATTCATGGTTTGTCTCACCTTGGCTAGGCTCGAATCTTTTGAGAAGATGGCACCTGGAAATCCAAGAAGCTATCAGTGTGTGGGTAACCCTCAGGATTTGCTGTTCCCCACACAACTTCCAAGGAGCCCATGGGCCAGACACAAGAGGAAGACTCCACGGGTTAATATTACAAGCCAAGGAACTTGTAAATGCGGCAACAGCAAAACCACAATTAACCTGTAGAAACTACTCCTATCGTAAAATACTCCTGGTAATGCTGCAGAAAGGCTGCTTGTCATCTTCTCAAGTCCAGACCTGAAACTTCACTTGGGCTTTTCCTCATGCTCCCAGAAGGGAATGCAAGGAGGTTCCCAACTTGTGACGGCTTTGCAGGGTCGGGCCAAGGTCAGGTTGGAATTAGGGTTGGAGAGGAAGAATTTTGATGCTATTTGGCCAATTCCTGTCACTCCTGCCTCAGCCCTGCTTTTCCTGCTGCTTTTCTCCCATGGTTTTCTCCCAGCCCATCTGCTTGAGAGCACTACACACTCAAGTGCTCACATTCCTTCTGCTCAGGTGTGTGTTGGAGCTGCCATGACATTGTGTGAAGCAGAAAGGGAAATCTTCCTCTAAGATGGATACTGTCTTTGCAGGCTTTGAGCTCTGGGGGAGAAGCTGTATTTCGAAGGGTGACTGGAATTATACTAAGAGATTTGGCTTATCCAGTCTCTTAAATAGCAAAAATGCATTTTTCTGAACACTGACTACGTTTTTTCCCCAAAAGATGATGGAATCCTCCGTTAACCCAACTGCAGCTGCAGAAAACACCGTTGGCTTTTAGAATTTCTGTACAACAATTCTGAAATCTCTTTTCTTGTCACTCTGCCGCAGCAACATTCCATTTAGCAGATATTCACTTGATAGTCTCTATTGCAAGAGACATTCATTTACATCTATTTTACATGAACTAAATTTGGCACTGACTGCAGCAGACCAGATGCTTAAATGATACAAGAGCTAACTGCAGTGCTCATCTTTATTTACTGCTCTGGCTTAAGCTGTATAGATTTCTAAACATTTGTATATGTGCTGCTGAGATCAGAACTGTTTTCATATTAATTTAATTTTTCATCATTCAGGTCCGGTCACTGACCTGATTTTGATTTCGGATTTAGATTCTCTTTATATAGTTCAAAATAAATTTCATGGAGGAGCATAAATTTAATCCATACATTAAATTGGTATTTCAGGTACAAACAGGAAGGATGCAGGGGGTTTGTTTAGTGAGTTTTTAAGCTTTTCTCAGACAGGCCACTTGTCCTCATGTCTCTCTTTCAAGGCTGGTGCATATGATGCCATGTATAAAAGCTGGACTTTATCAGTAGATAAGTGAGGCTTTTCTCACTGAGAGCTTTCTTTCAGTGAAAGAGTACAATAAGCATTTCCTTACAATATTTTTCCTTGCTTTTTCATTTATCCACTTGGATACTGAGATCCGTGTGCTGATCCTGGAGCACAGACACACAAACAGTAACAGCACAGACCACAGCTACCACCACAGTGATCAATCTGAGTTAATACACAGAGCACACCCTGAGGGCAGAGCCAGAGCTCTGTTACATGTGTGCTTGTGCTCCCTCACCCACACATTTGTTTGTGCCATGAAACCAAACCTCTGTATCTCTGAACTTCTAGCTTCTGCCTGGAAATAAGATATTAATGTTCTTATCTCTTCATTTACTGCTTACCCCAAATAGTTTCAACTCTCCTTTTTGACTCAGTGCATTAACTGCTAGGTTGGATTTCTTATTCAATAATCCAAGTATTAAATGCACATGGAGATTTTCTGGTTTTGATCCTTTCCATTGAAATGCTAACTGTGTCTTTATTATGTCTTTAAACACCCTGAAACAGAACAGCTTACTTAAAAAGCAGTTCCTTTTGTACCTCCTCCTTAGTAAAAGACCTTGACCTAGTAAATACATCATAACTTATCAGTGTCAGAAAACTCTTCCCTGTGTTTTGGAATCATGGTCACGGTCTGACAGATTCTTGGCACTGTCTTGGTCTGGCCAATCAATCACTTCATCCCCTGATTTGTCAGCTGTGGTGGTGTTCACAGGGGTCCCAGGACAAGGGAAGAGATGAGAATCTTGACTCCATGTTTCTGAAGGCTGATTTGTTATTTTGAGATATATATTATATTAAAAGAAAATTGTATATTAAAACTTACTAAAATAATAGAAGAAAAGGATTTCATCAAAAGGCTTGCAAGGAAAAGAAAGGAATGATAACAAAAGCTCGTGACTCTCAGAGAGTCTGAGCCAGCTGACTGTGATTGGCCATTAATTAGAAACAGCCACATGGACCAATCACAGATGCACCTGTTGCATTCCACAGCAGCAGATAATTATTCTTTTTCTTTTCCTCTGAGGCTTCTCAGCTTCTCAGGAGAAAAATCCTGGCAAAGGGATTTTGCAGAAAATATCGTGGTGACAGTCATCAAGTGAGGAATATGCCATGCCAGGGAGCTGTGGAGAAATTGTATGTGCAAGGGTGCATCAAGCCATGGTGCCCATGGACAGGGACAGGTCACTCCCACGCCCAAAGCAGCCCAGCTGCTGCCGCCAGGCAGGACAGATGTGCCTGCCAGAGGTGCATCACCACAGCTGGTTTTGTTGCTCCGTCCTGCCAGAGGATGGGGTGGGGCCTGTGGGAAGCTGCTTGGCACAGCAGATATCACCCCTCGTGCAGGGGTGATAGGCTGTAGTGCTTTGCCTTCCAGGGGCACACATCTGGAGCAAAGCACTACAACCGTACCTATAAACATCTTCCATAACACCACAGAGACCTTTAATGCTGATGGCTCCCTCCATTCATACACAGAAAATTCACATCCAGTTTTGCTCAGAAGTGCAGCTGCAGCACAACTGTGGCAGCATAGGAAACCACCAAAGCCTTGCAGCCCATCTCAGCATTTTGTGTTCTCCAGGATCTTCCCCTTTGAGATCTCTGTATTAAATAACTGTATGTGGAATCAGTCATTAAAAAATTCTGGTATTCTTACATTTTAAATGCTCAGGAATCTTCCTACTTTCAAGCTCCAATATTATTTAAAATTTTGTATCATTTGCTCTTGTAACTATAGTGTCCTTTACCACTTTTCTTCTTCTCCCTTGATGTTTATCTCTCACTGGATTTGTACTAGGTACAAATAAATCTTCACACGCTTCATACTGCTAATGCTAAAAAAAGCAACTCTCTAATCCATTTTTATCAGATAGATTCTGCATTTCTGCACACGCGCTCACAGTCATCACTGAACATGTTCCCCATTTTAAATCATCTTTTTGGAACAAACATGACAGAAGTACATACAATATCTTCAATGAGATCTTACATTCATTTTTTGTACAATATTAAAGCTCCTTTGCCTCTAGTAAAAGTACCTCACCTTTCACTGAGCTGGTTCACAGTAGAGGCTCACTCTCACCTAAAGCAATACACCAACACCACTTTCTATGCCAGTTTAAAATGAGAAGCCCCAGCTGCAGAGAAAAATTCCCTGTAATCAGCTCCTAAGACTTCTTAGGCTATTACAGTATTTAAAGTCGATGATTACATTCATCCACAAGACCATATAATTCTTCCTGGAGGAGAACTCAGGGTGGAAGTCCTCCCAAACCTCCCCTTAAGTCATCATTAATACATAAATTGTTAAGATTATTGAAGCCTTTTTGGTATTTTGAATGGTGACCTACCATGCTACCCACTAGCTTTCACACTGAGTTCTCAGTACTACCCTCTAATTGAGTAACAACACCTTGCAACACACCCAGCTCCATCCTGACTAATTCACAAAGGCTTCTGCTGAATTCCAAAACTGAACGAGGCCCACAGTGCTTTTGGCCCAGTTAGCACTGCTGAAATGAGCACTGTTCATTTTGGGGCACAGGAGCATCAACATTCCCAGGAAGCATTTTGCATTTAGAGACTGCTTCAATCATGTCATAGATCTCATCAGGCTTTGCTTCCTGGTTATTCCAAAAACTGCAGTAAAGAATTTGTCCCAGTGAGAGCAGTTCAATGTCAGAAATCAGGATGCCCGTGAAACCTGCTGGGAACCAACCAGGCCACTGCAATATAAGCAGCAGATACTGAGCAAGCATGTTCTACCAACGCCAAATTCCCAAGCTGTTACTCAGGGCAGCCACAAACACATCTCCAAACCAAGGCAACACACTTTCATGCTGAAAGTTCCTGCCTCAGGTCAGCAGCAACTCAAGCTTTCCTAACAATGCTCTCTGGACTTGTTTATTTTAGCAGAGGTTGCAATAATGAGGGAGCCTATTGAGGACAAATTTTCCTTTTTACAGCATCATTTGTTGACAAAGATTGCTTTTTAATATTATTGTCGTGCTGCTGATAGACAACAGAAGTCCGTGGTTCCTTTTCAGTTCCATATAGAGTTTACCACCAACAAAAAAGTGCTGCTATCTGTCAAAAATCTCTTTCCAATTCGTGTGTATCAACATGCAGCAACACCTAAGTCAATTTCAAGGCAAAAATCTCTTCATAGGGAAAGTGAATAAATTTTCTATTATTTGGAATTTATAGTCTGCAATAAACACAGCTACTAACATGCAAAACCATGATGAGTGACTAAGCAAAACAGGTATTGCAAAAACAGGAGAAAAGAGGGATTGTTCTACTTCAGAGTTCCAGATGAAGAGAAGGGTGATGTACAGGCAATGTTTTTGCCTCATTCCTCAAAGGCGCCCTCTGTTCCCACATCTTTCAAGCAGATGGACAGCAGGATGGGGACTGTGGGAGCAAAGTGCTCCCCACTCTAAGTAAAGATCAGGTCCATGAGCACCTGAGAAACCTGAATGTACATAGGTTAGTGCAACCCAGGGAGTGCCCCCAGAGTGCTGGGAGGATGGGCTGATGTAGCTGCCAAGGTACTCTCCCTAACAGCTGAAAAGTCATGGAGGCAGGTGGAATCCCAAGTGACTGGAAAAGGGGAAACACCATATGTGTCTTCAAAAAGGGCAGAAAGGAGGATCCTAGGAAGTACCAGCCTGTCTGCCTCACCTCTGGGCTGGGAAGACCATGAAACAGATCTCCCTACAAGCTGTGCTGAGGCACATGGGGGACAAGGACGTGATTTGGGACAGCCAGCACAGCTTCACCAAGCACCAGACCTGTCTGACCAACCCAGTGGTGGGGTGACTACATAGTGCACAAGAGAAGGGCTACAGATGCCATTTATCCGGACTTCTGTAAAGCCTTTGGCAGAGTACCCCACGCCATTGGAGAGAGATGGGTTTGATGGATGGACTGTCGGATGGATGAGACAGTGGCCGTACAGTAATATCCACAAGATTGTGGTCAATGGCTCCGAGTCCCTATGGACATCAGTGACAAGTGGTGTCCCGCAGGGGCCACGCTGGGGTTACTGAAAATCTTCATGAATAACACAGGTTAAGGGATTGAGTGCACCCTCAGCAAGCTGGCAGATGACACCAAGCTGAGGGTGCAGTGACACACTTGAAGGATGGGTAATGCAAATTTGAAGCATGGATAGCAATCCAAAAGGACCTGGATAAGCTCAAGAAGTGGGCCCATGGAAATCTCATGAAGTTTAACAAGACCAAGGTGCAGGTGCTGCACCTACCTGGGTCAGGTTAGCCCTTGGTATCAATCCAGGCTGGGGATGAACAGATCCAGAGTAGCCCTATGAGAAGGATTTGGGGGTGCTGGTGGGTGAGAGGCCAGGAATGTGAAACTGCAGCCCACAGAACCACCTGTGTGCTGGGCTGCACCCAAAGCACCGTGGGCAGCAGGAGAGGGGGGGGATTCTGCCCCTCTGCTCTGGTGAGAGCCCACCTGCAGTGCTGCAGCCAGCTCTGGGGTCATCAGCACAAGAGGGACATGGAGCTGCTGGAGTGAGTCCAGAGGAGGCCACCAAGGTAGTGCAGCCCCTCTCCTGTCAGGAAGGGCTGAGAGAACTGGGGTTGGCCAGCCTGGAAAAGAGAAGGCTTTAGGGTGACCTAAATGTGGCCTCCAGTACCTCAGGAAAGATAGAGAGACTTTTTCACAGAGCATGGGGTGACAGGGCAAGCGGGAATGGCTTGGATTTAGATCAGACATTAGGAAGAAATTTTTCACTGTGAGGAGGGTGAGGCACTGGAACAAGTTGCCCAGAGGAGTTGTGGGATGCTCCATCCCTGGAGGTGGTCAAGGCCAGGCTGGATGGAGCTCTGAGAAAGCTGGGATGGTGAAAGGTGTCCCTGCCCATGACAGGGGGTTGAAGATAGATGATCTTTTAAGGTCCCTTCCAACCTAATCCATTCTGTGGTTCTACGAACAGACTGAGCAGTACCTCTTATCAAGAGGGGAAAAAACCCAACACAAAACCCCACAATAATATAAAATTGATACATTCCTGCACTAAAAGTCTGGCTAGATCGATCTTTATGTTGATTGCACTAATTAAGTCACTAACAACATCTTCAGAGAAGGTACTTTTTTTACCTTCACCTGAATTTCTAAAATTAAAGAGAGAGAGCACAGTCTGTAAACATGTCCAAGACTCAGATGCTATAAATGGGAATCATTTCTCCAGCAATATGATATTATTACAAGAAAGCTTTGAGTTATGGACATTATCAAGGACAAAATTTTAACCTTACACTGAAATCACTGTAGGATTCAATGACTGAGTTTTAAAAAAAGAAACATCTTCTGTTCTACAGTGGGTGGTGCTGTCACAACCATGTGTAAGTTGTTCTACCAGTTTTTGGGCATGAAACATAATTATTTTACATAATGCAAGCATAAAATTATTCTCCATTTACAACTGCTAGATATATGCAACACAAAGACATTCCACACTGCTAAAGATGACAAAGCCCAGATCCATGAAGAAACTTCCAACAATTTCAGGCCTCTCACTAAAAAACTTATTCTTGGTAAAATTTTGGTGATCTGCAAGACCTTACTCTTTAGGTGATTGCTGCAACTGGAGGATACAGAAACCACTGCACCTTATGAACATGCAAGTGCCAAAAATTCAGCTGTTTCTGACCTTTTTTCCCCACAAACTCCTGGATTGCTATTTGCTATTCTGTGATATTCAACTGCAATTTAAACCAAGACAACACAGGAAGCAGTAAGGTCCTAAAGTTACAGTTTATGTTACTATCACTAAAATCTGGGGTTTATAAATATGGGCTCTACTTGTTTTTCAGCAGTCATCTCCAACACAATACCTGCACTTCCAAACAACCCCCTTTTGTTTCCATGTGTCTGTCCTGCTCTCCAGAGATGCACGGACTGTCTAAGCCAAACCCAAAGAGAGACCCTGAACAGAATAAAACTATTCATTCAATTCCATGCTCCCAGGAGGACCTCATTGTTCTTCTCTGGCCTTTATTCTCTTCCCACATGCCCCTGTAACAAACAGACTTTCAATCCAACACAAGTTTTATCAGCATACTGCCTCCGTGGAGTATATGAAACCATTGTTACATACTCGCAATTAAGAATGGCATCTCATGACCCCAGGGAGAGGGACAGTATGAAAATAACAGAGCAGAGATCCAGAGGCAGCCAAGAGATCTCTAAAGCACACCATGGTGTTAGGGTTTATCAGTTTCCCCCAGTGGTACAGGGCTGTCTTCCACGTGTTCCCCACATCTGAAGAAAGCCCCTCACAATCCTAGAGGCACGTCAGCCATTCCCCATCACCTCCTGAGAGCTCCTGCTTGTTCTCCTCCTCCACCCTTCACTTTCCAGCCCAACTCCACCAGCTGTATTAATGCAGCTGAAATGCTTACATCCCACCTCATGCTCTGTTTCTGGGTATCTTTTTTCTGAATAAAAGAGGTGTTAGCACCTTCATGCAACTGAGAATCCTGACCTATCCTAAGCATAGACCTTCTACCACTGGAAGGTCAGAAACAGGTAAAAGAACAAGCTGAACTTGGTTTATGTCAGGAGTTGCTGAATTTGTGCCTTTTTCATCCAGACTCCAAGGAGGAATAAACACGATCTCTCACAACATAAAACAAAAGCATCACTTGAGAGGGAAAAGCTGCCAAGATACAAAACAAACCCCAGGGAGATCTATCCCAGTGGTCTGAGCACCACAGATAAGTGAGTAGTGCTGTCAAAACAGAGAGAATTGCTGAAATGGTCTGCATTTATCACCACCATCAGCCATGCTGGAGTGGTAAACTCCTTTCAGGAGAGATTAAAATGCAAGAATGAATGCTGAGACTGATCATTTAAGTT
This sequence comes from Emberiza elegans, assembly GCA_024865655.1. Lineage (NCBI taxonomy): Eukaryota > Metazoa > Chordata > Aves > Passeriformes > Fringillidae > Emberiza > Emberiza elegans. The sequence continues at coordinate 5,921,936 of JALJVW010000011.1, forward strand.
CATACTGCAGTGTGTGTTATCTTTATTACTGTATTTTCTTATCAAGAGTAATTAGAGTAACCTGAATAGCACGTTCATCAATCTAAGTGTGCATTTCCCCATATTATTTCTTCTTTTTCACTTTTAATTTGTGTGCTTTATGTCGTCTGCTTTATCTCACACAGCATCTTACTCAGTAGCACTGCTAAACTTGTTACCATGCTATAAAACCCCAGCAGAGGAATAATTTCATCCATATATATAGGTCCCTGGAGCTCACCAGTGCTGAATAGCAACTGGAGTTTCCCCAGGACACTCAGGGATAACATCGGTATGATTCCAAATGTTCTCCATACTGGATCTTCCATGTTCATGCTTGACATCCAAGATGGGACAATCAACAGCATGGAGGGACCCCGTGACAGCTCAGAATTAGGACAAATTGCTATTGGGTCACACAGATATTGGCTGGAGTCCTGCCAAGAAACCCAGCTTTGTACACTGTTAAAATTCATTCCAATTCTTACAGGTCAGGTATTTAAGCTCACCTTTCTTCCTCAGCTTCTGCCACCGCTTCCTTTGGTTTTGCTTTTTACTTAATACGGTATCATGCAGACAATGTAATTTCTTGCTCTTGGTCTTCCCAGACTTAAAAGCTTTCTACTTACATTCATGCATTTTAATTAAAAGAGAAAGTGTAAAATATTAGACTTCCAGACATAATTAAACCTAATACACTGTTCCAGATGAGAAACCCTAATTAAGTTTCAGTATTTCCTATTGCTAATAATCACCCAGTCAGCAAATACCACTGACAAATTCCTCTCCCCTCTTGCCTCTCTGCCCAAAAGGCATTGCTGCCCCAATACTTAATTGGAAATTAAACATTTTCTCACTATACAAGCTGGCCACACTTGTACTCCTATTTAAAGTTCACAATTAGAAATGCTTCTAATGCTGAAGAAGAAATAATCAGCATAAGAGAAAAATACATTTCTTGAATGTGTAAAATTGACATTCTGTGACCAATTTTTGTAGCAAAAAATTCAGGAATATATGTTTCCAAGAAGAATATTCACAAGTTTCTTGTTTGGAAAGAGGGTGAAGAACCAAAGATGAAAATGCATGAGACAGACAAAGGTTCACATATATTGGAAGACAAAGACACTAACGTGAAAACAGATTGCAAAAATAAAGTAATCCATATACTCCAGTATTCTTTTGGCCCAGTAAAAAACTTAGAAAAAATAACAGTGGAAATAATTGACCATATTTCATAAGGCTACTGCTGGTCATTGAAGATTCCCCTCCTGAAGTTTACAGCCTGCCCTTTGCCAAGGGAACAGCGCTTTCCCTCCTTACAGTCAGTGTTACACTCTATGTACACCAAGTTGAGGACTTCTGCCTTTAGCACTGTCAATACAGATTTTGTTCACACTAGATCAACAGCAAAGAAAAAAAAAACCATTTTAACATAATTGTCTGTTTAGTCTGTGGTGGTATGCTGAATTCAAAATTGGAAGCAATTTTCCTGATAAATTCTAATCTAAGAGACACTAAAGGGGCATTTCTTCCTAACAGTTCAGTATTTAACTATTCATTTAATTTCACAGCATGTATTTTTCAAAAATCAATAAACCAAATACACTGAGCAGCAGAAAAGCCTGCCTAACCCCCAGCATCAGATGACAGCAAAAGAAATGCTGTCCTGGTGGCAAAGTAACATTTCATGTTGCCAGCTGGGCGACTTGGGAGATAAAGTGACCTTAAAATGCTTCTTTTTAAAAAATGCACTAAAACAGTTAATATACTTCATATTCTGCGGCAGAGCAAACCCAAAGCCCTTGCTTTACAACTTTACAAGTCAGTTAACTGGCTGTTCTACCAACCAATATAAAGGACACCCTCAGGACACTCCACAGGTCCTGCCCTTCCAGAAGCGGCTCCTGAGCCATGATGGCAGCAATTTGGAAGTCAGAAAGAAATGAAATAAAAAGGAAAAAAAAAATTGTTACAGGCAATCCAAAATAACTCCAAGGGCTACAGCCTGTCCACTGGCTCTGTCATTAAAATCAGGAAGGAAGAGACGAGCCAAGAAGGGACACAGACAATTGTTTGGCGTTGTTTGAGTCGCTCTCTGTTCTGCTCCTCACCAGCCCTCAGGCCGCAGCCATGGCTGCAGGCAGTGACAGGCACCAGTCACACCCTCCTTCCCAAGCCCTTATGAACTGGTGCTCCAAGACACTGCCAATGATTTGTACAAAACTCTCCTGGTTCAGGGAAAATTTGGGAGAGAATCCCCAAAGGGGCTCCTCTAGAAAAGCAGATTCAATCGGCCCCTCTCCCTACCGGTCTAGGAGAAAATACCTCCTTGGAGAAAAGTGGAAAAAATTGTTTATTACACAATAAAACCTAACCAATATTAAACCATAAAACCCCTTGTTGCTCCAGAAGAGATGACAAACTGAGCAAGTCCCTCCCCGGGTGGCAGCTGAGCTCCCTCAGTCTCTGATCAGCCCCTCAGGGCTGGCAATGGCGCAGGCCAGGCCCGGCCCGGTGGCCACAGGTGCAGCTGCCGGTGCTCCCCTGGCTGTTCAGGCCAGAGCAGGTTAAACAGGGCCAAAGAAAGGGAAACAACCACAGTCCAGGCAACTTCTTTGCCTCAGCCAGCTGAACTAACTAAAAGCAAAGGAGAGCTCTGTCCCGCTGTCTGTCCATCCGCAGACAGCACAGTCAGGGGCAGGAATGTGGAGGGGTGAGTGCAGTGTCTGAAAACAAACTGCTGCTTCTTCTGCCCCCTTCACTCTCTGGAACACGTCTTAAAGGTGCAAATCTTATTACTGAACATCAACAGAACAGACAATTGGGGATAAAAGCATCATAAAGTCAAGCCAGGACAGCCTCGCTGCCTCTGGAAAGGCACTGGGCTGCCCAGGGAGGCTCCTGCAGGGGAGGGCACAGAGCTCTGACCTGGGCGATGCCATCGACCCAGCGAGCGCAGAGTGCAGCACAGGGGACGCTCCTGACTCTGCCTGAGCTGGCTCCACTCTCCCTGCCCTGTGTATTTATCAAGTCAGTATTGATCACATTCTACAAAAGCACACAGGGACCAAGCAGCTCAGCAGTGTGCCATGCCAGGGCAAAGCTCACACAACCCGGATGGGAAAGGAGCGGCACGGAACAGAGGGATGGACACAAAGGCAGCCCATCCATGTGGCTGCATTCATGAGCCAGGTAGGTTCAGTATCACTGATCCTTGGCAAGGCTGACATAGAACAGAGGCTAGACAGAGTTAAATAAAGTAGATTTTCATTAAAAGGCCTCAATAGATCCACCCTGGGCAGCACAAGAGCCCAGCCAGGGCTACACCCAAGATGAACCAAAATGGTCACAAAATGGATGACCAGTCATGAGGTCTCACACTTTTATAAGTTCTGGTTCATTTGCATATTGGAGATAGTCGTCCAGTTATAGCTTTAGCCCATGAAGTCCCATCCTTCTTGTTTTTCTCTCTTCAGTCCACATTGTTTATGCTCTTGGGCCTGAAATTTGGGTTGGTTGTCCTTGGTCCCAAGCTAAGAAAAGGAATTGTTTTGTCTAGCTGCTCTGTGAAGAGAGTTTACTATCTCTTAATATGAAGCTCAGAACTCCACACTAAAGCAGTACAGAATCTGAAAAATATAAAAGCTAAAGCCTACAGCATCATCACCCTCACTGCAACTACATATGGTTGGACTCAATGGTCTTAAGGGCGTTTTCCAACCTAAATGATCTGATCCTTCTACAAAAACCACCACAAAAGCTGGTGTCAGTTTTGGAAAATTTGCCAAACACAGAAATTCCTCAGAATATGTTATCAATTTATCATATCTATGCAAGCATAGGAAATGTCTCCATTAAAAATTAAAAGAAAACATTAATAAATGCTTCTTTAAGCATTGTTTAAATGCAGACCTGCATAATGAGATTAAGAATTATGATCCACATCTGCTGAGCATCAGATTTGAACCTTCCAAATGTCTGCACTGACTTTGGGCTTGGAAAAAAATTCCCTTTAAGGTTTGTGTTGGTTCAAACTTACAAGATCTATTTGTTTTCATGTCATTTTATACCCAGTACTCACTTCCTTGCATCCCCGAAATAAGGCAATAAAAAGAGATTTCATGTCAGCTACGCCACATCACGAGTGAAATGCAAATAACCCTGCTAGCAGAAGATATTTTTATTTGATCTACCACCAATATAATTATCATACATTCATGACAAAGTCTCACCTGACTTACTGGAAGAAAGTTCACATTATTATAGTTTAATGAGAAATACCTAACACAACAGAATAAAGTTGATGATTTAACAGGGGACTTACATGAAAAGGTGGGTAGGCTGGGTTCAACAACAATTCTGGCAATTCCATTGGCATCTTAATTGCATAAAAATAATACTGGAAACACGACAGAAAGTGTTACATTGACTGCAGGTTACCAAATGCAAAAAAATGAATCTTCAAGATATTACCCTTTGCTTTAAGCAGCCGAGAGCAAACAGCAAGATATGACACTGAAGGCAGTGAAGCCTTTTTTTCCTTCTTAGAACACAGCAAGGCCCTGGCACATGCTGCCCAGAGAAGCTGTGGCTGCCCCATCCCTGGAAGTATCCAAAGTAGCCTGGATGGATCCTGGCGCCCATGGCAAGGGAGTGGAATGGGATGATTCTTAGGGACACTTCTGACCCAAACCATTCTATGGTTGTGTCTTTGGTGAGTGAAAGTGGAATTCAAGTATCATTGCATGAAAGTTTCCACTTTCCTCCTTTCTAATAAGACCTCATCCTTTTCTGCCATTTCCACATTTACAACGATTTCTGGCTACGCACACTAAAAAGGCCGTGTTAAAGCCTCTGAATGTGTGTACAACAGTCCCCATGAAGAAATGTCACTATCCACAGAAGTGTGGATATTGCCCGCACAGGCACCAGCCTCAGCATCCTCCATGTTTATAAACTAGCATGTTTCCAGCTGTAGGATTAAAATAACTTCCCTTAAATGTTCATCCTCCTACAGCCTATGGATGAGACAAGTGCTTAAGTGGCACAGCTAAGTGCAGATAAATGTTGCTTTTGCTGGATGGTGAAACTGCTAGTAGGAAGCCCATGGATGCTACTTATGACACTACAGAGCAATCAGTCCTGCTGAGCATTTCAGCACTGCAGTGTGCTCCAAATAAACAGTGGGAACTGTCAAAAGAGTGCATACGTTCTTTAGTTTGCAAAAGCACCTTCAGGATTTATTTTTCTCAGGATACCTGCAACATTTCATGAGAAGTAACAGGCTACATTCTCGTAGCAGTTTGACATATCATCTGTCAAATGTGATTCTTGAGGCAAGAGCAGACTGGCCTCATGTATTACCTCCTTTACATGTTCCTAGCATGCCTGTCTAGAAGAGATGGAGCCTGACTGGACCTGGCTGGTATGACCTAGGAGACAATTTACGAGGTTTATCAGGGTCATGGTGTCAGAAACACATTAAGGTTTAAATAACAATCAAAACACTATATCCACATGAAAATACTGCATTTGTAAATGCTTAGTCACTTTCTACAGTGCAGTTTATTTGCACTGAAGGCCAGCATATTTCTCACCAACTGCTAGAACACAGCAATACAACACAGCAATAGAAAAGAATTTGAAGCACATACAAAAGATGCAGTTCAGACCTTAGAAACACATCATAGAAGTACCTGAAATCATATTTCAAGATGTGTATCATATTTCTGTTTAATGTGCAATCTTCAGTTTCAAGTACAAGGCACAAAGAAATAGTGCTTACAAATTTCTAACATCTACCTTTATCAGTGACAGGTAATTACCCTCTTTTTTATGCAACAGATTCCATGCATGAGGTGTAACTTACACTGTCACGAGGTGTAATTCTCCCCAGCAGACAAACCAACCACTGACAAAAGCACTACACAAAGGAAAACAATGAAGAGAAAATTAAAAAGAAAAAAACACTGCATGCCTCAAAGGCCGTGTGGACAGAATTTAGGTAACTACACCTGAAAATGGAATTGCATCATTGTAGTAATGGTTTAGGAATGATATTGCCCAAAGAGTGTTTCCACTGAAACACCTGACATCACGAGCTGCTCACTCACTCTCTCCTTCCTCTGAGGCAGGATGGAGAAGAGGACTGGAGGCACGAAAGGCAAATATCAGGGAGCAATGTAAGACCAATTTAATGGAAGCAGCAGTGAGATAAGAAAATGAACAGCAGCAGCACCAATATTAGCAGAAGAGAGTACAAGAGACAAACAACTCATACTCCAGTGCTCACCTCCATGGAAAACCCAGCTGCAATGCCCCACTCTGCAGCCCAGAAGGGACCCTTCCCCCCTTCCCAGAAAATGCTGTGAGCTAGTATGAAATAACCTTCATGTCCTAGCCAAGCCCCCTCCTGGCCACTGTAAAAATTAACCCTGTCCTGGCTGGAATCGGGATATTAACCACCTCTTATTCTGTACCACTTATGTCCCACCCATATCCTACACCTTCCAATGAGCTGGAGACACATAAACACACACAATCCCAGGTACCATTCTCATAGTCAGTGGCCATCCCTGCAAGGTGTCTGTTGAGCTCATTCAGTCCATGGCTGTGGGTTCCACCCACCCTGGATGTCTCCGGGACAGCAGGGCTGCTGTGCTGCTGGCTGGCTGCTGCCCCAGAGCTCAGGCTGGTGTGCGTGGGGCAGCCCAGCCTCACTGCCCACGGCAGCCATGGCACACTGGGACAGCGCCAGCAGCAACCGATATTGTATGTACGGTTCAACAGCACTGACTGCTCTCACCCAAAAATCAAATCCTTGGGACTAGTGGGTACAGCAAGTGGCCATAAGATGGTAAGTACACTGCCTGTTCTCTACTCCAGCTGCATGCAGGTGCTTATTTGATTCTTTTACTTTCACCTGATGAACACTTAATGCAAGGGGCACAAGTACTGGGTGGATGAAACCTTAACATCTGAATCTCAGGGCTTTTAGAGCAGCAGAAGTATAAATAAATAATGGAGCACTAAAAATCACTTGGCAATAACCATTAGCAATTGCTTATGGATTCCCACTCATTTTTATTTTGGCTTTAACTACACTTCTCTATGATGTCACTGAAAATTAGTTTCTAAATCTTCCACTAAGCCCACTCTATTTGCCAAGGATTCAAAGACAAGCAATAGGTGGATGTGGCTACTCAGTTCTCTCTTCAGAAATTATGAATTCAACCTGCCCTTGATATCCTCAGTGGAGGATGAATGCTTGTTGTCTGTGTTTATTCTGTGTTTGATATAAACACAGCAAAGCATATTCAGCATGAAACAGAAAAACTCAGTGCCTAATTACATAAGTAGTCTCATTGGAGTCAATCACTTACTTTTAGTCAGACACATACCTTGCTCAGTCAGGTGTAAAATTACCACATTAACAATTGTCTCCCTTGCCTCTCTCTGAAGGCTCAGGGAGCACTGTGCTGTGCAGGCAGGACTGATTTGATTGCCTCCATCTTTTATTGAGAAATAACGTGTGCCATGGCAATATCAGATGACTGTTGTTTCCTTTGTTCTCTTCAGAGGGAGGAATAATGGGTGTCAGGAAAAAGTACAGCCATGTGTCTGGGTAATAAAAGTGGCACATTAATGAGCATGGGCAAACCACTACAATTAACACAGGGGGATGGATGCTGCCTGCTTAAACTCTGCAAGAGCTCCAGCAGCTCCACACCCAGCTGCCATTTGTTCCATCCCAGGGCTTTCCACCAGCAGCAGCTCCTTCACAAAGCCATCAGACACTGGGAAATCAGATGCTCAAGGGAATGGGTGGAGACTTTTTCATAGTATGAGTGACTGTTGAGAACAGTTACTCAGTCTGTTCTTCAGTGGCAGCAAATGCATCCCATAATCTACACCCTCAAGGCTGCAATATAATTAAAAGACTACAGAGGAAGACAGGTGAGATGGACGTGCACAAAGGTATGGATGTGTACTGCTTTCACAGTTTTGAAAGGTAAAAGGTAATTGTCTCAATTTTACATAACTTTAACATTTCAAACCCTGCTTGATGTGCCTGTGTGTAATAAAGTTATATAAATAAATATTTTTAAAGTTCGGCTTCAACAATCCAGATTGACAATTCTCCTCCTTATGCTCGCAAACAGAAAAAAGAAAAGGGAGTGGAGGGGGACTGGGGAAACTGCAAGCACCATCAAGGTGACACACCAAGTTGTTTGAGTATTCACTGACTGAACAACAACACAGGTCACACAGCTCTGGCCCTTCAGGAATACTTATAGAAAATCTCTTTGGTTTTATGACATACAAATTGTTCATTTTTACCTTTGGATGACTGAATTTTAAATTATGTTGAAAAGCAGGACACCTTCAATTCCCACTTCTGCATGGTTTACTTTAACTTCTAATTCCCTCTGCACATCATGTGTTCCGAGCTATTTTAATTCACATTATTCTTGCAATTTGTGTACTGAGTTCACCTAATAATTCATTTTGATGATACAATCTTCAAAGCATCATTTGTTGTTTTTTTAGTGGTTTCCAGAATAGATTGTTTTTCATTGCAACATCTCTTTCAGGTACCATTCTGAGTATAGAGCTTAAACTTGCTGTTAGTCTTGTACTTAGCATATGCTCACTTAGCACAGCCACATTCATTATTTTTATTGTTGAACACTTTAGATAAGAGCTCCATAGACACACAGGGGTGCCTCAACTTTTCAGCATGTTGCAGAGGCTAAAACACCAGCACCACTGTGAAACAGCTGAACTGGAGAATCTTTCCAGATAAAATTATGCAAATTGTCCCATCAAGCATCCTGCACAGCTTCCAGATTTGCCATTCCCAGAGTTCAAAAAATAAATGCAATCTCCAAAACTAGCAAGCCAACCAATGTAACTCACACAAAGTGAGCCATACCTACATATAGGGCAATCCAAGCTTTATTACTATAAAATACCATTTTCAGTAATGTGGTCAAGTAAACAGTTTTATTAAGTTTCTTCTCTGGTATCTACCAGAAGCTGCACTATAAAAAAAAGTCCATATATTCCTCAGTATAAGTAACAGGTAGTTGGGTTTTGGTTTTTTTTTTGTTGTTGTTTTTTGGTTTTTGAGTTTTTGTGGTTTTTTTTAACTGGCCAAGGACCCCCACCTTGGCACAAGAAATTTGAAGGATATGCCCTTTCCTGTCTCTGCAAAAAAAACTCAGTTTGTAAATGTTTAATCACACAGTATTCATCTTACAGCATTCATAATATTTCAAACTGGTGCTTGAGCCAGGAGAGGACAAATAAAGAGAAGAAAGAACAGAGGGAATGGGAAGACAAGAGGTCTGCAAGAGCAGCAGAAAGGAAAGTCAGCTGTAACACACTCACCTGGGAACCTGGGACCCAAACCCTTTTCCCCACATCCTGCTCCAAGGTCAAAACCACGGAGTAATATCCTACTCCTCATTATCCTGATGGGAAAATGCGAGGGTGAGAGCCTGAAAACCTGGACAGCTGCTCAAACTAAATCTCTGCACCACACCAGAGGGATCATGCAAGGGCAGACAAACTGCATGCTCACTCCACTGCAAGCCTTTGATTAAAACAGCTTATTCTGGCTTCTAAAGGACCGGCTAATGTCTTAAATTCAGTACAAGTACTGGGACAGTAGCTAACAGAAATAGGGTTACACAATGAACAATAAAAATAATAAACACAGAACATGTATTTTCAGGACTTTGTCTCCTGGGCTGATTTATGTGTCTGTACTGTGCACTGAATGAGGCACAGGGACCAAAACCCTCACAACCTGTGATTTTATTAGCATGGACTGGATGCATGGGACCGAACACTGAATAGGTCACCTAAATTTTACATATTTACAAGCGCTTAATTTTGGAGTCTTCCTCTTTGATTCTTCTTTAGGTATTTTAAAAATTGTTTTGGTAGTTTCCATGGAGAAATCACAGCCCAGTGGTTTAAGACCAGACTTATCAAACTGGGAACAGAGTCTGAGTCCTGGATCAGGTACCAATCATGGATGTCACATTTGACAAATCACTTAATGGCTTTACTTTGATGCATTGCAGTGGGGGAAATTATTAGGAAGAGGAGGCTGAAAAGAGTTTTCTGGATGGCGTCTGTTCAACTGCTATGGGCAAAGAATAGCCCCTCCAAAAAAAACTTTTGTACAAATAGAACACACATCAATATTATCCTCACCCAAAAGAGATTGCTGTAGTAATAATTCCATCTAGAAAAACATAAAAATCAATCAACCAGGTTATTTCAGAATGCCTAATATCCCAGCATCCTCTCTCCAACTACAGCCCAAAACAAACATCAAGGAGAAGAACAGGGAAAGGATCTGGTGAATAAAGATTACTGTGCTCTGATTGCTGCTCTGAGCTGAGCCCACGCTGCAGTCAGCTTTGTGCAATGATATGTTTCAAGATGCTCTTAATGAACTGATTTTTCTCAGCCACCATCAAAAAATACATAATTTGTTCCAAATAACTGCATGTCAAGCTCTCAGGGCAGGCCAGGAGAATCTCAGATACAAACAGACAGGGTTTCACTCATGAGGATTACAAGGTTAGGGCAGTCAGTACTGCTGGCCAAACCACTGTCCATGTGTCTATTGCTCTCCTGCCAAAAAGCAGCAGCAGAGCACACAGAATGAGTTCTTTCAATAAAGGATCTGTTTGAGGGCTAATGATTGATAATTTTAGATTTCAACACTACAGGAAGAAAAAGAAAAGTGTGAGGTTGCATAACACAAATGAACCATTCCAGTGGCATCTTGACTTCAGGAGCCTCCAAATTGGGCTCCTCAATATTTGGAGACAGTGGCCTGGGAGGAGATGTATCTGCTGCAAACAGGAGTTATTGACGAAGGTGATCTCAAACACAGTGTAGAAAATGAGTGCAATGTATGGAGCAGAAATTAATTATCAAGTAACACCTTCACATTTTTGCGTTTGTTAACTATGCTCTTAAAAGAGAAAGCACAGAATACTGAAACAGTCTCATGCTTCTACACAGTTCTACGGGCCAGGAGGTTGTGGGAAACATTATCTGTTAACTTGTCATCACCTGGCAGTTCTTTGGTGTGCATGCTGCACAGGACATTACCCCAGAGTGTACAGGGGAGCTGAAAGCAATGACTGCAAACCAAAGCAATGGGAGACAATAAGCAACCGGAGTCAACAAGAGACTCTCCACTCTGGGATGTGATCCTAGGAACCCTCAGAAGCACTCATGACTAGGTCTGATGAGCCCTTTGCACTTACTCATACAGGCAGAAAAACCTGTCAGATTAAGTCTCAAAATATTTCACGAAACTATGGCTTTTCCTTCCTTTTATGCAGATACAACAGTTCTCTGGACTAGACCACTTCTCCAGCAAGCACAAATCACTGCTACACTCCTTTTAAATTAGTTATAAATCTACAGCAGTGAGAAAGTCTGAGACAGCAGAGAGATCAGGATCTGGATTCTGACAGGTTCCATGAATCATGGGTTTTAAACGAGCTATTTCCATAACTGATGTGCATTCTAAATCACCTTGAGCAGTCTCATGCCCAGAGCAGAGCACTGTGCCCTCAGAGAGGGGCAACACTGGGCTGCACACTGCAGATGGGCACAGCTTAGCCTTCAGAATAATTAAAAATAAAAGGGGGCTCAGAGGCACCCACCCAGCAGAGCTGCTCTGTCACTGCCTCTCTGGACAGGGGAGAGAAAACAGACCCCAGGGTTCATGGGCTGAGGTCAGGACTGAGACAGAGATCACCCCGGAATACCTGCATGGGCAGAACAGACTCAACCAGCAGATACTAACTGAATTTATTACTAATTACTGAATATTTATCACTAATGATTTATTACTAATTACTGAATTTATTACTAACAAAATCAGAGGATAATGAGAAACGGAATAAACCTTAATAAATCTTTCCCCCAATCCTCGCTCCTTCCCAGGCTTTATCTCCTCCTCTCCAGCAGCACAAACAGACGGGGAGTAGCCCCCCACTACCAAGGCCTGCTCACCCAAACCCAGCACTTACAAAAATCTGAATTTCAACACCTCACACAACTGAATCTATGCAATGAAACTAAGAACAACACTGGAAAGAGTTTAAAAAGTATGTGGCAAATTGACAAAGTGAGTTTATATAACTCAAAATCCAAACACAAACATAGCCATTACAATGACTGTACCACATTTGATAAATATCTAATCATGAACAAAAATACAAAGATTCTTGTGTTAAAACTTCAAATTCTCATTTTTATTAGTACAGTGGATTTAGGACTACAGAAAATTTAGAGACTTCAAGAATACTGTCTTGAGTCTGTGTTCAGCCATGCTAGTTTTAGAATGAAAAAATTGTAATAATTCTAATTGCACTGCTGTAAAAATACATACTGGCTTAAAATTATTAAACAATTATATCTAGAATGCCTCACCCAAAAATTGTGACTATCCCAGTGTCTTACACTTGCCATGGCATTTTCCTCGTGTGCCATGTGACACCAAAATGTAGGTGGATGCACTTGCCTGCTTTTGCAGTGATTTATTCCCTATACAATTGCTATAAAAAATATACAAAGCTCAAGACTGTGAAGAACGAAGATAAAAATCTCAGCATGAGTCAAAACTCCCATATTCTTTCATGAGACTGGTGAATACTACACCAGAGCAGCAATTAAAGCCATAATAAGGCACATCAAGCATTCAAAGCCTTATAGCCACAGAAAACTCCAAGGCTATGGGAAAGTCGTGTTTGTTTCTTTCCATCTTGGCCTACATTTTATTCATAACTCACTGCAATGCTTCATAAAGGCTTTCCAGTCCACTTCCAGCAGACACACCTGCATGCAAAAAACATAAACCCAAGAGGCAGCACGAGTGAGCTGATCTGCTTTAATATCAAGCTATCAGCACGTCTGACTCTCTCCCACTGCTGACATTTAAAGTTAATCTACCTTACCTTTGCTGATGTCAGTGTAAAAGGGACACAAAAAAGCACACTCAGTACTGAAATAGCCGAAGAGAGGGATTTTTTTTTTCCTTCTTTAGCTCTTACTAAAAATACTCTGGAGTATTTTTCCTATCAGGAGAAATTCTATAACACATAAAAATTATTTTATCTTTAATCATCTGTTTACTACACCATCACTGTACTGCCTCCACATTGGAAGATACACAACTTCTTTCATGGACATATCTTTGAGATTACTAAATATATTTCAGACTAAGAAATATAAAAATACCTGCTTTGAAACAGAGAAAGCAGCACTGCAATACAGCTCTCAGAGTGCCATTGGCTCAAGCAACATGTCCACCCAATTAGAATTTGTGGTTAAAACAATGTAAAAGAGGCCAGCTTATTGACTGCCATCAAACAGAAGCAATTGTTAAGTCTGAGAGGCACTCTTGTTGCCAGGAAACATTCTATGTGTATTATGAATAAAGACTCCCTATGATTATCCCCACTACCATACAAAAAATAAGAGTAATTATTCAAACTCTGGTTGCTTTTTATATTAAGAATCCAAAGAATTTATTCCTGAATTAAGCAGGAAGTCCACCAGTAACAATCCCACTCCTAAATACACATCCCAAAGCAAAAATACATAAGGACCCACAGTGCAATTAAGAAACCAAATTCCAGATTACACCAGAATTTAGTCACTTAGAAGTAGCAGCTCTATTCTTTAAGACTCCACCATATATTGAGTTTTAATCCCTTAAGTGCTTCCTGTGTAATGTTGCAGAAAAAATGTAACAGGGAAAAAAAAATCACCGTCTTTGCTCTGGCAGAAATAAGCCATTATACAGCCTAAATATTAATTAGAATAAACACTGTTTTGATTTTTATTTCACAATACCTGATGGTTTTCTGCCCAAGCATCAGTCACATTGCACACATTTGCTTTACGGTGTATGATTGTAACTAAATCCACCTCATTTAATCATTCCAATAAATCTGCACCTCAGTACAAACCACTAAATGCGATGTTAATAGCACACTAAATATACCTGTTGGACAGATTGTACATGTAAAATATGAAAGTACAGTGAACAGTATTTGCACTTGATTAAGTGCTAGGCTTCTGTTCATTCTCCACGAGAGAGATTAGCAAACACACCTCGTCCATGTTTCTGAGGAACTTCTCCTCTTTAGCATCTGAATATGTTCAAGGCCACTTCTATCTCTCTGACAGTATATAAGGATGTCTGGGGTAGAATTCATGCTTTGAAACGAACATTTTCAACAAAATGCCAAGAGTCAGGGCAAGGTTTGTATACCAACTACATCTACATCTCCTTGTACAAAGGAAAACAGCTAATTGCAACAAAACCTGGGTGGCAACTTGCACATTGCTCCTGGTAAAGTATGATGGGCTTATTTAAGGCACTTCATCCCAAATGCTATCAATTACTTTAAGAAACCTTATGATGCTTCCTTGGTTCTTTTGTTTGGCTTCAGTCTGTGGTGCAGGGCACAACCTCTAACTAAACTCTGCCAAGCTGTAGGACTGTACATGCCACAGCAAGAGTTCTCTGCCTGCCCTCCCACTGAGGGACTGTGGGGCACAAAGCCTGTTATGTTTTACACAAATGGCACATAATACTTCAGCATGGCACTGCCACAGCATGTGGTGCAAGGCTGCCAAGCAGAACTGGAACTGAGCAGGACAAAAAGCAGAGAATGACATTTTCCCCTGGTAGATTTTCCAGCCTCCCAGATTCAAGCCCTGTCAAGATTACACACAGAAACACTGCAACAAAACACAGACCAAGAGCCTCTAAGGTCTAAAAATGGTATTTATATCTGTATTCACTACCCCTGGTTCTTCAGCTGAAGCCATGACCGTGAGTTTTACTCATTTTGTGGATGACAGTGTTTTATGTTCACACACACAATCCTGTCTGTGGGTGAGGAGTTATTCACAAACCTGGTTGTCCCAGGAGCCCCAAACTGGAAACTAAAGCTTCTTTCCTCTAACTGCTGCCACTAAGCACTGACTCCCCACAAGGTCCATCCTGACGGGCATACTTCAAAGTGCCATGCTGTACCACGTAGGCACCATTTGCCCACCACAGCTCTTTTTAACCGGAGCACTCAGTTGCTAAACCAATTCTGATCCCCTTTCTCTTCCACCTGAAGTGCAGCATTAATGCTGCATTATTACATCCTATCCTGAATTTTAGTGAAATTGCACCAATTATCCTTATTGTACCCCCACCTATGAATTCTAGAATTCATTTAGAGAATTCAAGTAGAAGGGCATGGCATGTCTTCCACTACCCACCCAAAACATTTTCTATGTCCCAAATCACTCTTACTTCTTTTAATTTTTTCCAAAGATTCCTTCGCAGAAAAGAGCCATTTAACAAATCTGTAGAATCAGAATCTCTCTCTATTCAAGTAGTTTTACCTCTGTCCTCTGCTTTTTATGCTGTAATTTCTTCCAGAATGGGTCTCTGCTTTACTTACCATTTTCTGAAGAAATCCTGATATATAATCTACCTGATTCTGGGTCCATTGCTCTGTCCAGTTTACTGATGGCGATGGCACAGCATTGTCCTGCCTTGTCATTTTAGCTCACCTCAGCTTCATTCTGCTCTCATCTACTGCCCAAATTTCACTGTCTGCCTGAGATGCTAAAGTTTGCTTCTTAAAGTGAAATCGAGAGTATCCACAGGAAATCTTATTTGTCTCTAGTTTATTGTCTCACTGTTTACATATAAATACTGCGTGTTTGTAGAGTTTTTATTGCATTCATCTCCACTTCTCTTTCCATTTTCAGTGTCACTTAAACTATCTCTTTTAATGCTGAAGCCCCTTCAAGTCTTGGTCTGTGCCCTTTCTGCACCACCCTCCTCTGTGACCATTTCCACATCTTTGACACAATTAGGTCTTTAATTAAACAGCCAGTGTCCTGTATTACAGTAATGCAGTTCCTTATGCACAAGATCTTTTGCTAGTCAAGATGTGTGATTGTCTGATTATGCAGGTTTGGGGGTTTTTTATATATTCTATTTCCTCTTAAATATTTGGGGTTGTTTGGTTTGTTGGGGTTTTTTTTCCCATAAATCCCCAGCAATCATTATATTCATGTCCATATTATTTCTGCTCCTTTTTACTTCTCTGTGCTTTTCACAAAAATGGAAAACAACTCAAATTCCTGCCAGAGTAATTGAGCTGTGTTTGCCAGTAGCCCACAATACAATTTAATTCAACTATATATGTATTCTTTGCTAAAACAAATATAACAGTATCCTGGGTTTTTTATAAAGACTATCAGTGTCTTATTCACTAAATCCAAAAAGGATCATTACTCTGATTTTACTTTTTATAACACTGCTAAAATGAATTGCTGAAACGGAATGCAGAATCATGCACAAAGTCAGTCCTTTTCTCTCATCATAAAACCATCATTTTTCCATTTATGGTTTTGCTGAACAATATTAATAAGATTTCCTACCGAACCACAGAGATTTATTATTTCAGTAGTAGTTGGAACCTCTGTTTTGTGCGTGTACACATCTCCAACATGTAAACATTTACAAAGCACTTGCAGGTGTCTCAAGGAGAATGGAAACATTTATCTTATCTTCGGGTGGTATTACAGCAAAGATATCACCTTGACTTTTATCTGTGTTTTTCCAGTCTGTGTTGCCTGAAGATAAAGCCCTGAAATACTACAAGCCAACAGCAGTTTATAGCTGTCCTGACATGCTCACACCTCCTTCCCTGTGCCAGCGTTTGTGCAAGGAAACCCTGTGGCAGGTGAGGGATGACATATCACTGCTGAGCTCAGTAAAAAAGGGGCAGAAGTGCTGTTTCTGCTATCGCGGACAAAATGGGAACATTTCTTCAATTAGCATCCAAACTTGTGAAATCCTCATGGAACCACAGAGCCACAGGCTCAGAAAATCAAACCCAGTACTTCATATTGTGTGTTTTATAATTCACTAAAATGCAGATGATTCTAATAGTAGCTTGTTATCAGTAATGGCTATTCCATGCAGGGCTGGATTATCCTCGTCCTTAGTGACTTCAGTAATTATTAGACTGCAAACCCCTTTCTATAATCTCCAGTTGTCTTCCCAATTTATGCTTCCTAGTCAGAATATAAGAACATATATCTCTGTATTTCCATGCACAGCTATCTCAAAAAGGCAACTGTAACTACACTTGCATGTGCAATTCAAAACATACTAAATATATATTATATATTATATATTTCTATATACAAATATATGTATTTTAGTAGCTCAGGTTTCAATAGAACTTGAGAGTAAAAACATTATAGCATTTCTTTAGTGCCATTTCATTACTACAACATTACTGGATTAATAAAGATGCAGGAGGAGTTTCACTTTGAGTTTTTGGCACATTAAAGGTATGCAAATGAAGAAAACCGGTGTGAAAACATAGATTTTATTAACTAATCCAAACATCCCAATTTCAAAGAAATATAATTAATATAATAATGGAAGAAGAAGAAGCAAATATTGCAGTCAGGCTGCTCAGTACCCAAGCTTCTCTGAAACTCAGGTCCCTGCTACCACCTGTTGATTTTCAATACAGACAGGCCAAGGTTTAACTCGCCCAACACTTCCAGTACATTTTCCTATTCTTTATTCAATCTTTAACTATCCATCTTAGTTTTAAGGGAAGGGATGTTCTGACATTGGTGGAAAGTATCCAGATAAAAGTCATATCAAAAGTAATCTGCTGGTTGGTAATTCAGCAGCTGACAGGACAATCTTGGTGAAGGACTTCAGCTTGAAACAGGAATGACACCAAAGCTCATTGTCCTTTAATTGTTTGGCCCATTTACAAGAGTCTGAAAAATTAATATTCAGCCTCTTGAGCCCAAAATTGTACAGAACGTTTTATCCAGTACAATCCTCGGTTTCAATTGTTGTCATTAAAAAAATTTAAAATTTAGTTTTCTATTACTGTAATTCTGTTCAGGAAGTATGAAAACCCAGGAAAGACAAACACCAGCTTTTTCTGAGGCAAATATAATTCACAAATGCATGAGGTACAACTCGGTAGTACTTCAAGACAGAGCCCTCACTAATCCAACCCTCCTCTGTCCTTTCATGAGATATTTGCTTCTCTTTCTCTACCCAAAGAGAAACATAAAACCAATCCTAAATAAAGGACATGCCATAAATGAATACTTCACAGAAAGCATGGCTGGCTATCGTTATTTCTTGTTTACAAAACTAAGAAATCTTTAAAATACACATTTAAAGATTTATATGTTTAAAAAATGTCATGATTCCGATGCAACTAGTCAAATAACAACCACATGATGCTAGCATAAAATAAATTATCCTAATTTAAAATGCATGTCATTAAAACTTAAAAGCCAAAGGTGACAGCACATAGCATCCAGATTTTATAAAACATGAACACCACTCAAAAGCTGAATTGTACTAGCCCAAATGACAGTATTCAGTGCAACAAACATAAAGTTCTTTCCTCCTTCCATCCGAAAATATTTCCTTCTTCCTAAGAAGTCATGCACAAACCAATTCCCGCCATTTGCCAGAAGATGTCTTAGAGCGCAGCAGCGCAAAATGCAGCCCTGGGGAGTTCCCCGAGCGCAGGTGAGCGGCAGCAGCTGTGATATACGAGAAATAACGAACTGGCAGGTGCGCGGTGTCCCACGGGGACAGACTCACCTCGGCAGATGGTCCCGTTGCCCACGTAGCCGGGCTTGCAGGTGCAGCTGTGGCCCCGGATGGTGTTGGTGCAGATTGCATTCTCATCACACTTGTGCTGCCCACTGCCACACTCATCGTGCTCTAGGTGGGGAGCGGGAAGAGGAAAAAAAAAAAAAAAAAAAACCAACAATTTACAAGATGCTTTTACAACAATTTCCAAGATTTATTCATGTTTTATGTTTATTTTTGTTTTATTTATGTTTTATGTGAAAAAACACCAATCACTTGTTTTTAAAATGTTAAAAGTTTAATAGTAATCAAATGGTTATAAAAATAGTAATACAATTAGAATAATAATAATTTGGACCATTTGGGTTAGGGCAATATGAGACAATAGAAACAAAGAGTTACACAAAGTCCGGGTACCTTTTCCTGGGCAGCACAAGCTGCCCCACATTAACAGAGGATTAACCCTTAAAGCAACAGCCTGTTGCATATTCATACACCTCATACATGATGCATAAATTCCATTCAAACACAGGATTCTGGCTGGGCAGTGCCAACTTCCTCCTCTGAAGCCTAACAGCACCTTCGAAGTTCGTTTCTCCTGATAATGGAGCAATAAATTCTTTTTCTCTGAAAGATTCAGGTGTCCTGTGGCTGCTATCTCAGTGCAAGTCCTTTCTTTAAAAAAAGTATCCTCCATAGCATAATTTCTATTTTAACATTTTGTTATAACCTAAAACTATATTTAACACAGTACTTAAGAGAATGAATACAGCATTACTTTCTAACGCCACACATATGACATTCATTTTAATATTTGCGAAAAGCCAATCATAAAATACATGCATTTTTCACATTTTATGTTTTATGTTTTATGTTTTTCTTTTCGTGAGCTTTGCAGTGAGCTGATGTGGCATTTGGAAACCCAGTATGAGCATCTGTCACGGTTTGACGCTGGTGCAATGCCAGTGCCCCCATGAAAATACATTCTCCCTGGTGTCTCCTGTGAGATGTGACCAGGAATAGAGCAAAGCAGCTCCAACTTAGGAATAAAGAAGAAAAACTTTATTAGCCTACAACTATATATAAAAAGAAACACACACAGAACTCAGAATGAAAACCTTCCAAAAGCATTCCTCCTCCCCCCACCTAATTCCCAATATGTCACAGTAAAACAAAACCTTGGATTCTCAATTCAGTTACCGCCCCTCAGATCACCAACTCCTGGTCCATCACCACCCTTTAGACAATCAATTCTCAGTACATCAAGGAGAGAGGAGTCCCCCTTGTGCCACAGGCTTCCCTGGAAACACAGTTGAGACCTCTTGTGTTTCCTGTCACTTGTGGCACCGCCGGAGATCATTTGCCATGGTGACATCTTCCTTCCATGTCCAGTTCTCTCACCACTGCGCATGGACCAGGGCTGCTTCCAGGGTTTTCCTTTTAAGGATGCTTTGCCCAGTTCCCAAAAAAGCACAGTCTCTCACTTTTGTGACACCTGTCCCCCAAATTCTACCCCCTGGGGCTGAGGGGTCTCGAGAACAGAGATCTTCTTCTTCCCTGGAGACGGAGGGCACCACCCTCCTCCTCACCCATCGTCTCTGTTCACACACTCCTTCACACAACATCACTGCACTCTCTTGGCTCCAAGGCATTGCCTCCCCCTAAATGCGCTCTCTGTGTCACAGGAAACATGGTTCTGTCCATGGCTATGCAAGAGAAGTCCAGCCAAAGGCCACTCCATCATCTCCTGCCACCTAAGGTTCTTCTCCACTCCTCTCGTGGCCCATTTCCTCTTATCTCATCCCTATCTCTCTTCTCATTCAGCTCCAGGAGGATCAGCATTTGAAAGGCTTCCATCATCCAAGAAAAGGGTTAAAATCTCAGGCTCTGCCTGCCCAGAACTGTCCCAAGGCTGCGGGGCATCTCCTTGCTGCACCCCACCTCCTCCTTGGGCCGCGCTGCCAGCACCTGACAGCGAATTTCACGGTGGCACAGGCACAGGCCCTGGCTCTCTCTCTCTCTGGGGTGGCTGCCCGATGTCTCTCAGTTCCTCTCCACCCTTCCATCCCGCAACCTTCACCTCCCCTCTCTGTGCGAGGCCCGGCTCACCTCACCCGGCCCCTCGCTGGTCTGATGGCTTCCCCTCCCTCGATGGTCTGACCTCCTTCACCCTCCTGAACCAAGAGAGCTTCCCCTGGGAGTGCTCTGCTTTTAACCCCTGTGTTCCCAGAGGCGTATCCATGTCCCCAGTGGCCACACCAGGCGCCAATATTCAAATCTGAGCACCTATCGGTTTGACCACAGCATCCCAAAAAACTCACTTCCTCTCAAACAGGACAGCATGGCAACCGGAGATTATTTAGGGTTAAAAACAGAAAAAAAAAAAAGGAAAGGGTGAGGAGGCAAAGTAGGGCTGTGACAAAAAGCTATGAAGAAGATTATCGGGGAAGAATATCAGCTGTGAAGATTAACCTTTACATCACTGTCCATCACCAGCAGCAATGATCATAAATACAAGCTGAGTAACCCAAGAGGGGCCCTACCAGCCTGCCCTTTAACTACACAGTTCAGCTGTCACAACTGCTTGCTCTAATTCGTGTTGAACTGACTCTTGCTCTAATAGCATGTAGTAACATTTCACATTTTTAGAGCACCAATCATATCGTGGAGCCTCAAAGAGGCTCCCAGACAAACAGGCCACATTTTGCTTTCATCCGGCCACTCCAGCTGCTGCCCAGAGCCAAATCTGCCACAGCTCCTGCACTTCACTCTCCTGCTGCCTTTTTGTTCTCGTAGAGCACCAGTTAGAGGTGATGAGCTACCTGACCCCAAAGCTTTCTGCTTCCTCCTGCAATTACCAGGAGCTTCCCTCATACAGGATTGCACAAAGAAAGTCTGAGTATTTTACACTTTTGCACCGGTGCCGTTACAGTTTTCTTCAGTGGAATCAAAAGAATGCAATGACTTTTCTTAAAACCACCCAACAGATAACTGACTTTAAAAAATCAGAGTCTGGAACCCTTCTTTGTAGGCTTCATTTATGCAGCTGCAATCATGAGGCTGATATCCATATGCTGAGAGGTAAAAGCTGTGCCTTCCTAGAATTGGGATTTGCTAAAGCTTTTTACCAGTGCATCAAGGTGTTCAAAGGACTAGAGACTAAGTCTGGCCTTCTACAGATCACAGAGAGGCAGTGCTTCTAAAACACGAGCAAAATACTCATTTTTGCAGACTAAACTAAGCCCTTGGGAAGAGTCTCTCCATTGAGAACAGCAGCATCACAGGCTCTGACAGGCTGCAATTAACCTCTGCAATGCTCTCACTCTGCCACAGTAAAGAACAACAGCCAATTTCAAGATCATTCAAGACACGCAAGATTTGAATGGCGAATTCTAAAGAATCCACTAAACCAAATACTTCTGCAACACTGTTGATAACTATTTGCAGAACATATATCCAACATGTTTTCCATTTTTCAAATACATTTGACAGCAAAATGATATGGATTGCGAGTATTTTCTCTTCAATAGCATCAAAGCAATATATCAGCCTCTCTCACTCTTTGCTTTTAGCAAGAAACACACACACTCTCCTATGTGCCTGGCTTCAGCTGATAAACTCATGCTTGAATTTATACTTGTTAGTTTATGTTGGTCCCTAGCTCTGCTTAGTGATTCACTGCAGCTCCTTGCCAGTTTTCAGAGGCCTTACACATGCAGAATGCAGGGTTCTTGAAAGGCTGCCTGCTCTCCCCTTCATCTGTAAGGAAACTGTACCACAGGCTGATTCTTTGCTGCTTTGGTCTCACGGTGCTCAGGCTGCTGGGTCAGACACAAAAAGGATCAAGCTATCCTCCAAGGAGGCATTCCACAGCAGCTAAGCTGAATTATGCTTCCTTTTAAAGGAGACACCCTCTCCATAATCTCTGCCTCCTCCTCCTACTTCTAATTGCCTTGAGCTTCCCTGTGTCAGTATTCTCTGGAATGAGGGTGCCTTTGCAACAGGCCCATGTGTGTACACAAGAACACTCCTGTTCCAGCAATTGCCAAAATTAGTCTAACACCTTCTCAGCACTTCAAGCATAAATGAAGACTTCACAGTGGTACCAGATGTGGGTTTTTTTCCAAAATACACGGGAGAGGATGAGTCTGCTATGTTGTTCTAGGACTCTGACAATGTAAATCACTATTTAGCATTTCTGCAGATATACAGATGCTGGAAATATCAGAAGATTTAGCACTGACAGAGCGGCTATCCCACAGTAATATTTTGTAAACAGAGGTCAGTTTTATCACAGCTGATATCATTTAAAGAGTTGGCAAAAATCTGAACATGGGAACCTGCCCTTCATGAGACATCCTGACGCTGCTAGCACAAGGAGGACTGAGGGAACCTCATCTGCATGAGGATCCCAAGATTTCTTAGCAGCACTATGGCTGCAAGGATGGGAGCTTCCAATGAAGCTTTCCCTGGAGCAGAGATGTCTATAGCTGATGTTGCTACAGGCCTAATAAGAATGAGAAAGCATTGATTTCCTGCCAAGGCACAAAACTCTTTCCATCCAGATGAAAAATCCTGAAGAATCTCCCAGTACTAAGTTTTCCTGGGTTTTATGTGCCCTCACAGGAGCTCATCCTTTGGAACACTTGCGTGTTCACATTGGGAAGGGAGCGTGGAAATGCTCATGCTCTGTTGAAACTCAAACAAGATTGTGACTAATTTGCAAAGAATATTGCTTTCATACACACACTGCTTTCCAAAAATCCCCATCCAAGCATATCAAACAGAGCCTGCTTTTGCTTTAATGCTACAGTAAATACTGCCTAGACACCAAACAAAACTGGCACAGAAGGACCCTGCCAGTCACAAACAGCATCATTCCAAAGCACCAAGCAGGGCAGAGGCAAGACAAAAAGCCCAAAGTTGTCCTGTTTTGACTATTTCCCTTGTAGCTGGAAATGAGAAGCACAAGAAAGGGACTCTAGCAAACGAAAACAAAAGTAACTTTTAGTTTCTTATGCACACATATATGTATGCATATGTAAACAAATGAGCTGCCCTGCTCAGGAATGACACTGTCACCATGAAGTCTGACTGAAGTCATCCATCTCCTGAGCTCTATTTGCTATGCAATACACACAAAATGAGTTCATGATCAAAGATGAAAAGATAAAAAGAACAGGCTTACTGAAAAGGACAGAATTCCTTGACCCAACTCTCATTCAGCTGGATTATTAATGTTTATTTCAAGAACAGCTACCACTGCTGATGAACAGCCACAACAGCAGCACCATTCTTTTCTTACAGGCAAGTTAATTTGTTTATGAAATCTCTGTGAACTGCCTTCAACACCAGCATTTCTGTTAGTCAGGATTGTTGCATCTATTTCATGCTTTATGGCAAAGCCACAAGATCAGTTAGTTTATTGAGCCTTTTTCCCCCTTCTCTATAAAATGAGGATATTACAAGATTTTGCTCTTTCCCTAACATTTATCATTCTTCTGCCATCCTCAGGTACTGAAGATTTTACAGAAAATTAAAGGATATCAATCTTCTGTTGCAAAACAAAGGGAAGAATCAAATCTCCACTGCTCATTTCCTTTGTATTTTATTTATTCTTCCTGTAAGTAGAGACGAGGGATGGAAGGATACACCATCTCTGATGCTTCAACTCTCCTGGCCCTATTTCCTACCCAAGCTACTGCTAAGGCCAGAAAAATACACATGTAAACTTAATATTTGCTGTCTGGACAAAAACTACCTAGAATTTTCAGAAGTTTTCATAAACTTTTCCAAAATGTTAGAGAGGATCTTCTGAGAATTTTCTGAGTTCAACTCCTAGGTCAGGCTGTGTTGTGAAGAAATGACTATGAAGTTCATTTCTCCTTTAGGCTTCGCCTGAGAATGGCCATCCAAAAGGCTTTGTAAGAAATTAATGCCTCCAAAAGCATTTGTAAGAAATTAATCACCCTTTTACTAAAACACACCGTGTTGTATGATTCTATACATCACCTTGGAAGTCCACACCAACAGGATCACAGGTCTGATGTTTCTGTGTGGGTAGTTTTACACCAACACATGCACAGCTGGAGGAGACAAGTATTATAGTTACCTCTGCTTTGTGCACAAGCAGCCTAATCCAAGTTTATCTGGACAGTGACAGAATTAATTTCAGTACCACATGGTCTTAGAGAGGTAACGATCACACGAAAAGTGGAGTTAATTCACCAGAAAATAGTTTCAAGTAGCTGGTTAAGGATTGCACATCTTGTTATAAGAAGCCCCAAGGAATCCCACAAGCAGTAGAGAATCCTCTGCACCAAAACACAGCCTGGTGTGAGGATGCTGAGAGCAGAGAACCCTCTGAACCCAAACACAGCCTGGTGTGAGCACGCTGAGAGCAGGGAACCCCTCTGAACCCAAACACAGCCTGGTGTGAGCATGCTGAGAGCAGAGAACCCCTCTGAACCCAAACACAGCCTGGTGTGAGCACGCTGAGAGCAGAGACCCCAAACACAGCCTGGTGTGAGCATGCTGAGAGCAGAGACCCCAAACACAGCCTGGTGTGAGCATGCTGAGAGCAGAGAACCCCTCTGAACCCAAACACAGCCTGGTGTGAGCATGCTGAGAGCAGAGAACCCCTCTGAACCCAAACACAGCCTGGTGTGAGCATGCTGAGAGCAGAGAACCCCTCTGCACCCAAACACAGCCTGGTGTGAGCACGCTGAGAGCAGGGAACCCAAACACAGCCTGGTGTGAGCATGCTGAGAGCAGAGAACCCCTCTGAACACAAACACAGCCTGGTGTGAGCATGCTGAGAGCAGAGAACCCCTCTGAACACAAACACAGCCTGGTGTGAGCGTGCTGAGAGCAGGGAACCCAAACACAGCCTGGTGTGAGCATGCTGAGAGCAGGGAACCCAAACACAGCCTGGTGTGAGCATGCTGACCCCAGAGCACACCCAGCAGCTCCCCAGGGTCAGCACAGTGGGCAAACCCTTCCATAGCAGACATGAGGGACATGAAATGAGTAAGAAATTGCTGAAACAAGCACAGTGAGCAGGCTGCCAAGACAGCTGTGACTGTCACTGTCATATTCCCTTTGCCAGGATTTCTCTCCTGGGAAGCTGAGAAGCCTCAGAGACAATGGAAAACAACATCATCTCATTTGCTTCTCCTGTGTTTGGCTGCTTTGGAATGTGGATGGAGATGGATTATTCAATAGGTGCATCTTTGATTGGTTCCATGTGAATTGTTCTGACTCAATGACCAATCACCATCAGCTGTGTTGGACTCCGAGGCGTCAGTCACGAGTTTTTGTTAATATCTTGTTAAACCTTCTGTCTGCATCCTTTCTCTATTCTTTAGCATAGCTTAGTATAGCATAATATAATATAATTGTAATAGAATAGAATAGAATAGAATAGAATAGAATAGAATAGAATAATAGAATTGTAATAGAATATAATGTAGTAGAATAGAATAGAATATAATTGTAATAGAATATAATATAGTAGAATATAATGTAGTAGAATAGAATAGAATACAATACAATATAGTATAGTATCTGTCAAGTCCTTTTTACCACAACTTTTCCAGACTAATCTCTGTGGAGGAACCACGAAAAATACTTTTGTTTTGTGTTGCTTAAAAGGTAGCTTCTTTTGTGGGCTAAACTGAACTGGAAGAATGCAGGAGGAAAAGCACTGGGGGCAAAAGGAAAGGTGCCAGACAAAGATTTTGCTTGCCTGAGGTAATACGTTCTGCATAAAGCCACCTACGTGACACTGCAAAACTGTTTGTAAGTAAAAACAACCACAAAAAATAGTTCTGAACCCATGCAAGGTACAAAAAAGGATCTGTCATGTATATATGAAAGCAAATGGAAACATATCTAAACATACATTTAAACAATTACAATAAAAGGCAAATTTTCTCCCTTCATGTGTACATGAAATGCAGTGTTTGTGAAAGGCTCTAGGCAGCTCTAACAATTAACATCAGAAGCATCAGTCAAAAATAACACAGTTCTACACCTTTGAAGTTTTGGGTATTATCAATACCCACATTCTTACAAAAGGGATCTTTTCAATAAAATCATTTCCTGCTCATTATCTAAGAGGAATATGGCCTTTGCTTATATTCTGTTTGTATTTTCTTTTAATGCATTTTCCAGAATTACCACAGAATTTATAGGCTGCCTCTCCTTTCCCATGTTGAAAGACACAACACTGTCAGCACTTGCTAGATTTGTATGGGCTAGAAAGGCAGCATCTAGACCACTTTAGCTTTCTCTTGCTTTTTTTTTGTTCCTGTGCATGCCTGGAATAACTCTGGAATCCGTATTGTTTGTGCTTTGTCTAAAATACTGAATTGAAAATTAGAACCCTATGTCGAAAATATACAGCAAAAAACACATAGTGAAGCTAAGAGCCATAAAATCAGGATAGCTTTCCTTTGTGCAGAAGGATAAAGGATTTCAAACCTATAATTTCTAAAAGGTATACTTAACACAGGATTTATTTTTACGCAAGAATGCTGAAATTTTTATCTTCATTTTCTTTAAATAAAGATGCTCTTCAGAAAAAGATGGGATGGAATGACAGGAGACATTCCATTGTAGGGTCTTTCACTACAGCTACTTTCACTCCTCATTACAAGAAAAGGCCCCAATTTAAACTTGCTTACAAGATGGAAACAATTTCCTTATTGTAAGAATTCTCTTTCATTACTTCCTCAAAGCCTTCGTACTTCAACAATACAACATTCATCTTCGGAATACACTGTGCAAGGATGGTGACTATCCATGTATTCATATTTTCATAGCACTGAAAAGAAATCTAAGTTGTTCTCTAAATTAACAGCCAGCTTGTGGGGCGCAGAACCACAAATGCAGCAAACATTTCTGTGACCAAGAGATTTAAGAGAGACAACTCACAGAACAGCAAGGTCACTGGATGCCACCATTTTTTATTAATACAGATACCATTTGTACAGAGTACATGGCCAAATGTAAAATTAATTATCTGGCAGCCATTAAGCAATGGTCTTTGAAAACTCCGAAAGGAGAAAGCCATCTCTCCAAATACTTCTAAAAAACCAATACTTCTAAAAACTAATTCTTTGTTGCATGTCATTAGAATTCCATGTAATAACTAAGGCTTTTAAAATGATAGATTAAAAAAAATTAATTTAGGCAGAGTTGTGGACTTAGTGGAATCAGGATTTCAGCTCATAAGAAGTTGTGATGAAACAAAGGAAACAGCTTTTAAACAGATTGAATAAAAGGAAGCTTTATTCTGAACACACAGGAAGAATGTCCCACAGAAAACCAAGGCAATTAGAAACAAGATGCATACATCAAACAAAAAACTACTGGAGATAGATGGTAATGGTGAGTGATAACAGCTAACTGGGAATTCAGAAAACTCCGGGTAAAAAACCAAAATCAAATGTGTTCTTCTACTCATGAGAATCAGAGAAACAAATTAATTTTATCAATACCCATTCCCAACTTCAGCATCCAAGCTCACCCTGCCCATTTCCACAAGGAAACAGAAGAAGGAGCAGGGTGCAGAACACAAAAGTCCCACTGTTTGTTTCTTCTGCAGCTCTGTCCCTACGAGCACTTAAACACCCAAAATGCTGCCTGGAGCACCCCCTTTGCCATTCTTTTAATAAGAAACTAAAATGCCTTTGTAATTTATGACACAACAAACACCTTCTGGTGTTAAACATGAAATTATTTAGACTACATTCTAAAAGAGCAGGCACATGCTACTCTTGGGTAATTAGGAAGAAATTGTGGGATTTAATTTGAATATGAAATTCCAAATGTGCCCGCAGTTGCCTCTTGGAATGCAAAGTCCTTACAACCTGCAGGAGTTCTGCTCTACCACATCCCCTCTTGCCCCAAAGTTCTCCAGGAGATCCCTCAGTCTGGGAGATGGGCAGGCCAGAGGCACACACGGGATTCCAGACACCAGAACATTGGGAATTTATACAACAGCATAATAATATTTATCAACCTGTTCTCTCAATGCCTTTCCCAGAGGATGTCACTGTTCTGCTCAGCTCTGACCACAGCTGAGCTCTCTTCTCTGTATCTCTTCTCTGAATGGTGATGGCTAATTTAGAGCATTTGTGTACGTACCTGGTTTTTTCCCCCCAAGGGAAAGGTACTTTATACTCTGATCCTCTGTTCTGCCTCACTACTTTATACAAACAACTGCCAACAGTACCCATTTGAATTTCCATGAGATGAGTTCACTGAGCAGTGAAGAAATTCTAAATTGTTGTAATAAAAAAGTTTATTTTTGACTAAATCAAGATGAGTAACAGGTAGCCTTGCTGACAGTAACACTGCATTTGTTTTCTGCAAGAGGAGAAGGAAAAAAACATTGCTCTCTTGCTAGCACACTATAAAATATTTGCACATATACCTTAAATGCCTATATAACGCTTTGTAAGGAAGTGAGAAGGGAGACATTTGGTTTTACTGTTTTCTGAATACAATCATAAAAAAGAAAAGAAGAAATCAAAGTAAGAAGTGGAAAAGCTGAAGAAGTGAAATCTTGAAAATCCTTGTTTTAGATTTAGAGACATTTCACCCCAATCAGAAGCTCACCAAGGTTAAAGAAAAACAGCACTGAACAAACCAGATCAAATGTCTGAAAATGCACGAATCGCTGGAAGTGTACATGGGTGTTTTATCTTTATAGTTAAATATTATTTCCCTAGTCTCTGAAGTGCATTTATATTGAGTAGACATGTCGAATTAGTAAATATTATTAAAATTATCAAAACCAGCTAATATATTATTATATGAAGAGTCACAGTATAAAGGGTAATCTTTGAATTACATTGAATTTCCGTGCCCTATATAATAGCAAAACATTAGTAATATTGATATACACAGAAATTTCAAAACCGATTCTTATCAGAGGCTGATAATAAAATGGCAATCTACATGACATACTCAACTGGATACTCTGCTGCAGTTTTGTGGACTTATTTTTGAAAGCCAGATTATTCATGTCATTAGCAATGTGCATCTTTAATTCTCAAACTTGCCAGCGAACTTTGAGCACAATTGCGGAGACAGGCATTGGATGAAACTCAAACAGGATCTACACAAAATATTCATTACAAGAGTTTGAAGAGCTGCATATTGCATACTTGGAGATGCAAACAAAAAATTCCATAAGGGAGAAACCACACTTCATTGTCAAAAAATCTTGTGTTGGCTTTTTGATGGCAAATCCTACCATCAGAGGAATGAGCCCTTCTGCAAGAACAGTTTTGCACTGAGCAAAGAGCTGACATCTGCAACCACTCAGAGTCTGCAGAGGGAGGCTGAACTCCACAAACACCAGATGACTTTTCTGAACTAAAATTTAGTAAGGATTACAGACCCTGAGTAATCCCTAAATTAAATTGCAGTACAGTGCATAGGAGCTTCACTTCTGGTCCTACAAGCTCAGAACTAATCTCTCAAATTCTTCCAGGCTGAAGGAAGTATACAACCTATTGCTCCAATATAAAAGCATTTTTGAGACTAAGGGATATCAATTATTAAGACAAAGCCTCGGAGGAACGGGAAATGATTCACAAAATCAACAAAAATGTGATACTGTACACATGGGAAATGTGTTAAAAAGCAAACAGATATATCCTCATCTGCAAGAAGGAAAACATCTAAAAACTGTTTCTCCTTACCAGATTTATACATCAGAAGAACCAGTTTATGCACGGCTACTTCTAGAGATATGCAGTAACCTAGTGTGCATGTCTTTCTCTAATTCACTCATTTATTTACTTCGGGAATCCCAAAGAAATTCCAGATTTCGTAAGCGACAAGGAATGGCCTTAAGGGGCAATGTCAGTCAGCGCACCCATCCACGTGCTGGGGCTCCGTTCTGAGCTCTCCCTCACACACAGTGCCTCACACAAGTCGTCCTGACTGAATCAGAAAGCAGAACAGTGCTTTTGAATTGGAACATGCTAAGCAGTATCATCATCTTGATTATCACTATGGGATGTTAAACTTCTAATTCAATCCCTTGCTTTTTCATAAACCAGTTAAGCATCAAGGCACTGGACTTTTATGAGGCACCTCGCTTGCATATATTGATTTGTGTATTTATAAACCACTAGTTACTAGAAATTTCTCTATGTAGTTATTGCTTTTCTTGACATAGTTACAAAGTAGGTAATTTCATATAGAAAGCAAATAAAGCCTTGAATTCAGTGCGGTGTGCCATGCTGAAAGAAAGCAGCTTGGCAGCTCCAACTAGACTGCAGCATGGCATTAATATTGATAGACAAGAACACACCAGTTCTGTGAAGTTCTCGGTTTCTCTAAATCATAGGACATTCACTTAGAAAAATAAAGAAATCACACGTGATGACAGCATCTGAAGTGCCTAGCAAGTGCCACTGCCTAATTTACAGCTTTCAGGAGAGATGCTTGTTAACATTCAATCTTAAAATACCGTGCTTCATTTATTTTGCCTTCATTGTTGTTAAAAGCTGAATATGTTCCAAGCACCTGCACTGGGTCAGGAAAAAGCCCTGAAGCAATATGCTTCATTTTATTTATACAGCAATATAACAGGACAGGCTGCTTTTTATCCATAAAATTGTGAAAGCTGCATACTTCTGTCAGGTTGATATCAGAATCTCATCTTTCAGGTGTTTTCACTTCAACAATACCTGAAAGCTTTACTCTGCAGAAATCTCAAAATCAGTAATACACAAAGAATGTAACAGACCTTTGGATGCGATTTTTAGCCAACATTTCATCATGGCTTCATGAACTTAAATTGGTGATAAAAGTTCTGTAGAGCTTCAGTTTCCAGCACTCCACAATGCTTTAACTGCCATATGAAAAAGAATTTCAAAGAGCAACACACGCCCCATTTCAAACAGCACAAAATTCCCTTAGTGCTATTGCAATACAGTGAAATGGAATTGTTTCTAAGTGAGCCTGCAGGTGTGACAGATGTGCCAATCTGCTGACACAAGAGCTCATAAAATCACATGTAGGGTTCTGCAGCAGAGCTCAAGCATAATCAGGACAGGACATGTACTCATTCTCTGCACCCATCAGAGATGCAAAAAGGCTTTAGGAGTGCTGGAGTGGGTGTAACAGGTGATATGAAAGTCAAAAAGGCTCAGAACACTCCTCCTGAGTTTCTGGTCACAAAGTTGGACATAACTGAGCCATCAGGTTTTCCTTTATGTTTTATCTACTGCTTTTTAAATAGGCAAATGCTGCCAGTACATTTTAAGCTTTTAACTGAGCAAAGATGGAATCTTGCTTCTTACGGAAAGTAAACAGGAAATGTCAAATCATACAATCATTTAGGTTGGAAAAGACCCCTAAGATCAGTGAGTCCAACCATTACCCATCACTGCCAAACCTACCACTAACTACTACAACTACCATACCCCCAGGTGCCACATCTCCCCATCTTTTAAATACCTCAATACCTCCAGGAGGGTGACTCAACTATTTCCCTGGATAAACATCATCATAAAAATTCATGAATCTGCCTGAAAAAAAAATTTTATTTATATATATATATATATACACACACACACACCTGGTGTCACATT
Organism: Emberiza elegans; assembly: GCA_024865655.1. Lineage (NCBI taxonomy): Eukaryota > Metazoa > Chordata > Aves > Passeriformes > Fringillidae > Emberiza > Emberiza elegans. The sequence goes on from JALJVW010000011.1 coordinate 5,954,288, forward strand.
CACATTTTCTGAAAAATTCCTTCACCCAGGATTTTTCTCCTGGGAAGATGAGAAGCCTCAGAGAAAAAGGAAAACAATAACTATCTCATTTGCTTCTCCTGTGTTGTGCTCACGTGGAATGTGTTTGGAGATTGTTTACCCCCAGGTGATTGTTTCATTGGATTCTGCTGTGAGTTGTTTTCACTCTTTGGCCAATCAGGGCCGAGCTGTGTCAGGGCTCTGGAAAGAGTCACGAGTTTTCATTATTATCTTTTTAGCCTTCTGTCTGTATCCTTTCTGTATTCTTTAGTATAGTTTAGTATAGTATTCTCTACTATAATATATATAAAATATATATATTAAAATATATTTAAAAATATATTATATTTTATATATATATTATAGTATAATATATATATAAAATATATATAAAATACTAAATTAGCCTTCTGAGAACATGGAGTCAGATTCATCACTCCTTCCTTCCTCTGAGGGCAACCCAAATACAATACCCTGGTTGTAACTACTGCAAGAAAGCCAGTGAGTGCTGATTGACAGTCTCAAAAATGGATCTTGAAAAAATCAATTTTAGGTATTTAGGTATCTAAATTACTAAATGGCTTATTCTCTTGGAGTGCTGAAAATCTAACTTCCCCCAACGGATTTAACTAGGATAAAAGGGTTCTCATGACTTTAAAAAAAATTAAAAACAGGAAAAAATCAAACCAAGTAAGGTTAGCTCTTTATGTCACTCTTGTGTGCAAATCTTCAGTTAACTCCTTTAGCCTCACAAAAACACTACAGAGCTTTAATTTGGAATGAAGTGATCAGATTACTTACCCCTCAAGATGTGCAAGTTCAGCATCATATACACTCTCAACCCACAGAATTAATTTTTATTTGAAAGCAGAAATAGAAACTGGTGCATCATCATTTCATAGGGCATCTGTTTTTCCCTGGAGATATTCTACCACAACAGTGATCACAACAGGCCCATACTTATGAGACTTGACAAGATCACAACCTGGGCTCCTTTGGCTGCACCTACACCCTCCTACATCAGCAAAACCGTGCACAGTTTGAGGATCCTGCTGCTGAGACAAAAGATGGATCAAACAGAATTTATATACCACACACTGTACAGGCTTCCACAACGGACCTACCAAAGGACACTCACAGTAGAACAAAAAAAGATAATTCAAATACAGGATTTTACAAGGGAACTGATGATGAGGCAAGAAAGGAGTATTTTCCCCAAGAAACTTAGAAGATAATTTTGGGTTTAAAGAGGCAGTAAGTTAAGTACCTAAACCCACCAAACGCCACCAAAAACATTGCAGAAACATGCTGGAGGGTCAGAGCAGGAGCCCCCAGGGCATGAAGCCACATTCACTCCAGGATCCCTTGTCTGTGTTACTGACTCAGAGAGTGCTACCCAAAATCCCTCTGCTAGCATAGCACAGGTGAGAAACTGGGGCTACATTATCACAAATCACAGAGGAAGCCTTAAATTCAGGAGGAGGGTTAGAGTGTTTCTCCAGAAAACGTGACCTAAGTCAAACAAGACAAAATATGAGAAACGAGACTCAAGTAAGGGTGAACTTGGAAAGAACAATTGTCATGTTCACAAGGAACAACCTCCACAAAACACACGTACCTGTGCACACCACATGGTAATGTACTGCTTAAAAATTAATTCCAGCAAAGAAAAGCAGCGTTACATAGAGCATTTCGGTTCAGAAAAGGGAGTAATGATTCTGTTAGCTAAAGTGAGCACAGGCCTTCCTGTAGAGCACGCTCAAAGGAGAAAGCACAATCTGGGGGTGAGAACATCTGGCACAACCTGAATTCCAGCCCTCTCTCTCATTAACTGACTGCACGATGGAGATTCTTTCATGAAGAAATGGTGAGAAAGGTGTGTTTTCACTGAAAAGCTCATCTAATACAATGAAATGGTTCACCAGCAGACAAGAATGAAAAAGAGACTGGATTTGGAATATTTGAACCATTTGAAACAAAAGATTGGAATCCAAGAAAAACCAGACATTTTTTGCTGTTGGGTGACAGGTAAATATTTTGACATCCACTGACATTTCAGGGCTGGCTTGCAAGGACAAGCACTATAAAATAATCAAGAGACAATTTGAAATGGGTTGCTGATAACCGCAAACAAGGACTGGCTGGAACAAATCTGATAAAAGCCCATTAGGAAAAGGAGAGATGTAAACTTACTGCCACAGGTTAAGCATCAAACAGACAATCACTGTAAAATTATTTGGAAGAAGGTGTCAGGAGGTACATGCCCAGACATTTCCCTTCACAGAATTTCAAGAAATGAAAAGATCAAAGTAATTAAACCCAGAATCACAGAACATGCAGTGCTGGAAGGGATCCACAAGAATCACCCAAGTCCAACTCCCGGCCCTGCACAGCACCATTCCCAGGAGTCACACCAGGTGCTGGGGAGTGTTGTCCTAACGCTTCCTGACCTCTGCCAGGCTTGGTGCCCTCAGCACTTCTCTGGGCAGCCGGCCAGAGAACCTGGGAGGTTTCAGTGCCCAGCACCTCTGGGGGAAGAGCCTTGCTTGGACATCCAACCTGAACCTCCCCTGACACAACTTCAGGCCATCCCCAGGTCCTGCCGCTGGTCACCAGAGAGAAAAACAAAGGCATACCTTACACACCAAATCACATCCCTGCTCCGGGGACTCGCCCTAATCCCTGCAAAAGCATTCTGTGCCTTCACTCTTTCCCAGAAGAACACCCCTACTAAGAAAAGAAAAGGCAAGGTTCCTTGGTCCCCTGCCTGCTCCCGTCCCACAGTTAGGGGAAGGCAGGAAAAGGGATATAAGTATGGCTTGCACATAATTTTGATAAAGACTGTAATTTCAGTCCTTTTAACATCTTCCATTCAGGGGCTCAAATCCAATTACAGTCATTAACAATCAGTATCTCATGTGTCACTTCTGTGACAGATGACAAATGTCTACAAGTAACAGCAAATACTGTCACAGGAAAAGAGGAAATTGTCTTTCCATCAGATCCCTGAGCTGTGCTGCACAATGCTGAAATCAGCACTAAATTAGCATTAGAGTAATTGAGTAACTTTGCCCATAGAGGACCGTGGAGCTTTTTAGTTTCACCTATTCCTCAGAAAACCTGAACACAGAGAGAGCCTGCAGCATCACGGTGACAAATTCCCTGGAGGAAAGCTCCTGCCACCAGCTCCCATGCATACAGATGGGATAGCAGCAGCCTTCTGCAGAACAGTCACAAGCACTCCAATGCCACAGAAACACATCATTCAATTAATATGTCAAAAATTAACAGCAATTTGAATAATTAAATATTAATAGTTTAATTTGGAAGGAGAAAAAAGGATTTCTTCTGATACGAATTTGACCCTGCGTCCTAGGTGACAGCATGAAAAAGATGCCAGGTGAATAAAATCAGTGTAACAAAACAATTGCCTGGAACCACAAATTGAATTTCAATGGGACACCTCATGCTGCTGCAACCCGAGGAAGTCATCTTGTGAGGCACACCTCGCTGGATTCACATGCAGCTCAGAAAATTAAGAGGATAGAAATGCATTTCAAATATTTATTAGAAGCGAGATAAGGTCAACCAGGAGTAATCTTAGAGCTGAAAAATTATACATACGCAGTATAGCTTCTTTTTACTCTCCTGTAATAAGAAAAAAGTAATTTATTTCAGCCAGAAAAAGCTTTTCTAATTGATAGGGCATCCTAAAGAGTATTCACATTGGGAAAGATGAACAGCATGTCACCAAGTCCTGTCACCAGTGACCACACCGACACTGACAAAACTGCTGCATTTTCCAAGAGCTTTTGGAAAGCAGCTACACAGAACAGAAAAAAACCCTTCAGTGCAGTTAACCCTGTAAGAGGCCTGGATTACAAAGCAAAGTTCCTATCCCTACTCATAACTGAATGATTCAGAATTCCAGCGAGGACTGTGTGGGCCTTTGGAAACAGCCCAGCAGAGCTCAGCAGATCCCTGCTGCAGGAATGACATTGGGGGAATACCAGGGGAAAATAAGCTTTGGGAGACCCCTCCTCTTCATTTCACCAAAAACTGTGAATAAATAACTATGGCATAACACAGAGAAAACGTGTCTCTCACAAATGGAGTGTGTTTCACGTGGACAGGGGACACCTTGAGACCAGCCTGCAGGGAAGAGCCAGCCAAACAAGGCATCTTCTTCCAGGCTGGAATGTTCCCTAAAACTTCACTTGCCCCTATGGAAAAGGGGCACGTTTGGACTGGGTGAACCAATCACCAGCTCCAGACCCACAGCAATTCCCGTCTTCTGTTTCTAACATGAAGAACAGTGACTATCTTAGCTTGTGATCCTATTTTTCATTCATTGGGATCCTATTTTTCACTCTTTTGCTGAACAATTAATGGACAAGGTCCATATTTTAGGCTTATTGTCTTTGAAGTACTTACTTGGCATTATTACAACATGTGTCGTTGTGTTGCAAAGTTTTTCAAAACCCTTTGAAAGGGAAACATTATTCTGTGATGCTCACTGAGAGCCATTTCTTGCCTGAGAAGGCATAATGTGGGTTGTAGTATAATGATAACAATTATTATCGGGGTTTTTAAATTTTATTCTGTATCAAGAGATGGTTGTTAAGTACAGCAGGATTATCTCCTCCTCTTGGAGAGGCCTTTCTCACGTTCTGTGTAGGCTGGAACAGATCACCACATCTTAGATCAGTGCTGGTATGATCACCACTGGGCCAGGCACAGAAACACAACGGGGATTAAAAAATGATGAACAGCAATAATGGAAATAAACCACACCAAACCAGAAAATGGGGGGGGGGTCTTGAATCACATGTACAGAGGAAGAAATCTTGTAACTCAGATTTCTATCAGCTGCACACAGAAAGAGAAGGCAGCAGGGGAATAAGATATGAACTAGCTTCACTTGCCATTGAGAAAAGATACAGGAGGACAAAGACATGGAAGATAATACAATAGCATGCTAATAGCTTTAGATTCTCTGGGAAAAGGAAACAAACAAAAAAACTCACTAAGGAGAACCAAATGTAACTAAAGAAAATAAATATTGGCACTTAAAAAGAATGAACTCTACAGAAAATTCATTGAGATTAGATAGAACATAATATTTAACAGGTTTTTTTTCTGTAAAGCCAGGAAATTTATGCTTCATATGTTAAATAAATAATTTATAAATTATTTTATTATAAATTTATAAATTAGTAATTTTTTAAAAGCAAGAATGCAACTCTACAAGAAAGACTATAATTTTTACCAAGTTTCTCATATTCTTTCCATATTATAAGAGATGAGATAGCTTTTAAATGGTGGAGAAGAACCAGGAGCATCACGGTCTGTACCAGATCACAAATGTCAAGAAACTGCAGGGAAAAATGGCAATGTCATAATTATACAATATCTGAAATTGGTATTTCATGAAGTCTAAACTTTCCTGCCCTCACACTGCAGTAACATGGTTTAAGGATTAAAATGCTCATGGACAGGAAAGGGAAAAAAAAAAAAGAAAAGTTCATAAACATTTACCAAAGGAAAAACCACTTGCAATAACATCTTGTGTGCTACCTGTGCCCTGCTGGAAAACCAAGGTAACTGATTCACAATAATACTGAGGTACTCAACACATTCGTGAAGTATCCTGAAGGATGCAAATGCAAACATCTAATTATTAGTGGTGGTGGTGCTGTTCAATACTCTCTGACTTTACTCTCCTTTACCTGAGGGTAGGTTTGGATCAGGAATTGGGCACAAACCCTGCTCTGTGAGGGTGCTGAGGCCCTGCACAGGGTGCCCAGAGCAGCTGTGGCTGCCACTGGATCCCGGGAAGTGCCCAAGGCCAGGCTGGACAACCTGGGACAGTGGGAGGTGGCAGTGTGGAATGAGTGGAAGGTAGAAATATGGAAAGAGTGGAATGTGGAAGAGTGGAAGGAGTGGAAGGTGGAAGTGTGGAAGGAGTGGAAGGTGGCAGTGTGGAATGAGTGGAAGGTGGAAGTGTGGAATGAATGGAAGGTGGAAATGTGGAAGGAGTGGAAGGTGGCAGTGTGGAATGAATGGAAGGTGGAAATGTGGAAGGAGTGGAAGGTGGCAGTGTGGAAGGAGTGGAAGGTGGAAGTGTGGAAGGAGTGGAAGGTGGAAGTGTGGAAGGAGTGGAAGGTGGCAGTGTGGAATGAATGGAAGGTGGAAGTGTGGAAGGAGTGGAAGGTGGAAGAGTGGAAGGAGTGGAAGGTGGCAGTGTGGAATGAGTGGAAGGTGGAAGTGTGGAATGAATGGAAGGTGGCAGTGTGGAATGAATGGAAGGTGGCAGTGTGGAAGGAGGCAGTGTGGAAGGAGTGGAAGGTGGAAGTGTGGAATGAGTGGAAGGTGGCAGTGTGGAAGGAGGCAGTGTGGAAGGAGTGGAAGGTGGAAGTGTGGAATGAATGGAAGGTGGCAGTGTGGAATGAATGGAAGGTGGCAGTGTGGAATGAGTGGAAGGTGGCAGTGTGGAAGGAGTGGAAGGTGGAAGTGTGGAAGGAGTGGAAGGTGGAAGAGTGGAAGGAGTGGAAGGTGGCAGTGTGGAAGGAGTGGAAGGTGGCAGTGTGGAAGGAGTGGAAGGTGGAAGTGTGGAAGGAGTGGAAGGTGGCAGTGTGGAATGAGTGGAAGGTGGAAGTGTGGAAGGAGTGGAAGGTGGAAGTGTGGAAGGAGTGGAAGGTGGAAGGAGTGGAAGGAGTGGAAGGTGGAAGGAGTGGAAGGAGTGGAAGGTGGAAGAGTGGAAGGAGTGGAAGGTGGAAGGAGTGGAAGGAGTGGAAGGTGTGGAAGGTGGAAGTGTGGAATGAGTGGAAGGTGAAGAGTGGAATGAGTGGAAGGTGGAAGTGTGGAATGAGTGGAAGGTGGAAGTGTGGAATGAGTGGAAGGTGGAAATGTGGAATGAGTGGAAGGTGGCAGTGTGGAAGGAGTGGAAGGTGGAAGAGTGGAAGGAGTGGAAGGTGGAAGTGTGGAATGAATGGAAGGTGGCAGTGTGGAAGGAGTGGAAGGTGGCAGTGTGGAAGGAGTGGAAGGTGGAAGAGTGGAAGGAGTGGAAGGAGTGGGAGGTGTCCCTGCCCATGGCAGGGAGGGGGGAATGAGATGATCTTTAAGGCCCTTTCCAACCCAAACTATTCAAACATTTCTTGTTGCATTTACCAGATTGGTTTCAATCACAGCAAGCTCAGCTGATCTAATTAGATTAGATATTTCATAATAACCTGACTGCCTTTCCAGAGACAATCTCATTTTTATCATCTCTAAAGCAATCACATTTTTTTATTAAGCTTAAAATGCAAGGACATTGGAAATAATGTATTGTGGCCATTTGAAATTATACCAACAAATAGCATTTGAGGGATTTAAACAGATAGCAGCAATTATCCTCCTCTTTGTAGAGCATGAAAGTGATAAAAATTATTATTCCTTCAATATCACTACAATATTCATGTGTCTGCTTAACTTTCTTCCTTGGAAGGTCCCATTTGTTTTCTTTAGAATTGAATAAAATATTTTAAGGATTATGATTATTCCGTACTTATGAGAAAATTAATAGCAACTATGACAAAGGTATGTAAAATGAGTAACAATGTAAAATACTCTTACCCAGAATTAATAAAAATGCTGTCTTGCTTAGTGAGATTAAAGGGGAAAAATATCAGGGGGGACAGATAGAAACAGTCATTTTACAGAATAGGTCCAACTGATCAAATACTTTAGGCAGTATTGAATTTAAGTCAAATAATATTCAAAATAGTAGTCCCTTAATGAACATGAATAGCACAAATCATCCTGCCAGCTAGAATTTAATTATGAAATTATTGATTCTTATGGTTCAAGGCACAAAATCATCATTAGATGGAACCAAGGAGAGGGATTCCTTCTATGATATATTATAGTTGCAGGGAGGCCTGTGTTTTCTCTGAAACAACCAACTCTGCTGACAGAGAATAAATACAAGGTCAACTGCAGGTGAAGATGCCAGGTTCTAATAAAAAGGCAATTAATTTTATCTGACAGAAGAAACCCATGGAGCTTGCTATCTGAAGAGATCTTGGGCAGGAGGGTATCCAGGACTGCTGTCTGCAGCAGTGAGCCTCCCAACTTACACCACTTTAATTACCTGCTCTTCCCGGGTTCAGCTGATAAAAGACCACATTTATACCCAGTTTGTTTGTGGGATGGAGGAAGAATGGGAAGGTGGCCTTCCTGCCTTCACCTGAGCCAGTTCCTGCAGGGGTGCAGGATGACCCCAAGCCATTCCAGCAGGGTCACACAGGAGGACACCAGGCCTGCCCTCCATGCTGCTGCTGCTGAAAGGGCAGTGTGGGTACCCAAGAACCAGCGCACACACAGAGCCCTGAGCGCTAAAGGATGAGCAGGGATTCCCTGCAGCTGCTGCTTCTTCAGTTCTCTGTATCAGGAGCACTTCAGTAAAAGGATGCTCAGAGGGCTGGGGCACTCTCCGTGGAGACAGGCTGAGTGAGCTGGGGCTGCTCAGTGTGGAGGAGAACAGGCCCTGGGGAGACCCTGACTCCCTTCCAGTACCTCAGGGGGCCACCAGACAGCTGGAGAGGGGTTGGAACCCAAAACATTCCTCTGACTACCCTGGAGGGCTCCAGACCCTGGCAGAAAGCTCAGAGACCTTGGCACACAATCAAAGACACCTCTGCCTTCGATTTTACCCCATGGAGAAAATTACCAGCTTTGTGTGAGGAGTTACAAGCCACAAGGGTTTGAGTAGAATGATAGCTAGCTTGTCACAAAGTGAAAAAGTAGAATTTTAGAGATTTAGAATGAGAGCTCAAGAAGCAAGACAGAAGAATCTGTGTCCTGTCCTTCTTCTTCTTGTTGTTGTCCTCTATCTTCTGCTGTGATAGTAACGCTTTTAAATTAGTTTAAGATAGAAACAGACTGTCTAACATAAGTGATAAGTATTAGAAAATTATTGTAAATAAAGTACACATAAGTTTTAGTATAAAAAGATAACACTGCCCCAAGGGCAGTCACCATGCCACAAACCAGCCTGCCAGTCAGATCTCAGCAGGTCAGAGAAGGAATGGAATAGATAAGAGCAAATAAACAACCTTGAGAACCAAAACCAAAACATCTCAACTTTTTCTTCGGTCATGGGGCTGAGAAAAAAAGCTCTTTAATACCTTGGGAGCCATTTCAGCAACAGAAACCCAAGGGAGAGAGGGACTTTGTACCAGGACATGGAGTGACACAACACAGGAGAATGACTTCAAACTGAAAGAGAAGAGCCACCTGGACTGTGGATTTTGAACTTTCTCTGAGGAACAGAACAAATCTAGTTTCCTAAGTGTGGAGTGAATCAATCAAAAGATTTTTGTAAGTGACTTAACTTGCCAGCCAGAGAAACAGGGAATGTGGTTTAACATACATTTAACTGCCCCCATATTCATATCAGAAGGTTTGTGGGACTCTTGGAAGCATGCAGACCAAAGCAAAAGGGTCCTGAGCAGGCACTACCAGCACATTCAGAAAAGAGTCACTTTAGATGTTGTGCTAGAATGGAACTACCTTTGGAATGTCTTTGCCTTAGTGAAAGATGTTTTTGTGGCCCAATTATAACAGAGGATGCAGTTCAGAATTGGATAAATACCAAGGAATCTATCTGAGACCAAGTCTCCAAAGATCAGAGGATTCCTCTGCCCCTCTGGGGAGTGTCTGTGCCTAAATATGCACATCCTTAATTTACTGTTTGAAGAAGAATTTGCTGTGTCAGACGTTCCACAGAGCACCACTTTTAACATTTGTGCTATTTTGAAAGCAGAAGGCCAACAACAAACCAGCCAAAAAACAGCATAAAGGACAATAGTTGGTAGATAGTTCAGCATTATGAAAAAGTCTATTCATTAAACTTCATGAAATAGAACCCTCTGTTATGACAAGCACAAAGCAGACTAAACCAAATCCCTGGGATCCTGAAAACATGGAAACTTTTCTTCTTCATAAACAAATAGGAAAAACATACTTTTCCCTTAGAGGCCATTAAGCTGCCTCTCCATTGACATCCTTATCCTTTGCTTGGCAGCCCTGTTTTCTGGCCCCTTCTGCAAAGCCTTCCCCAAAACACCTGATTATCTCAGTCTAGCAGCATGAACTGTATTTTGTAAAAATGAACTTTATTTGTAAACTCTGAAAAGGGAAAGAAAAAAATCTAAGCCCACAGAAATTGCAATAGACTATTCTAATGGGAACAGAATTAGCAAGACTGTGTCATTCATTTGCCCAGCTCTGTCCCACTTCTCTGACAATGAAGAATGAGAGCTATTTCTGTGAGAGTCATAAAAATCCCCAGTTTGAGCAATTATTACATGCAATCATGTAACTAAATGGGAAGTTTCATACTGGGAGGCAAAAAGCCTACAGTAGAAAGGATGAAAATATTAACTACAAAGTGATAGATCAAAGCACCTCTCCTCTCCCCCATCCCTGTACTATTCCCAAAGGCTGTATTTCTTAAGGGCCAAGCAAGTCTGCTTGCCAGTGTCAGCTCCTCTACAACCTTTAAAATTATTTCACAAATACGTCAGGAAGGCAGCACTATCAGATTCATGGTTATTGACTAATGTTTACAAACACAGAAATAAATTTAGGAATCCAGGATATCTAATTATCAAATACACTGGCATTCACCTGCAGTATTACCCACACTGTATCCCAATATTCTTGCTCACAGACAGAACCATAAAGGTCCTCCAAAACCAGAATTAGACTATCCATAAAGAGACAAATCCCACTTCACACCTTCAGAGCCACAGGCACTCTTCTCCATCCCCTTAATGCACATATTTCTCCTGAAAAAAAGCATTTTCTAACTTATCTGTGAACATGCAGAACCAGCAAAGCAAGAGTTGGATGATCTACAATGCATTTCTAAACAGTGCTCACACCAAACCCCAGCCACTTCAAACAAATTACAGGTGCCCATCATTGAACCAGGGTCCTAAGGTCTTTTCAGTATCTCAGATTGCTCAGAAGGTGATCCTTTGATCACCTGTACACAGTAATAGACATTCAAGAATCAATAGTTGTTAATAAAATATTAGCTTTCTCCCAATCAATAAACACACAACTATGAAATATTCAGCACAGGTATAAAAATGAGATCATAGCAAAATGAGAAGTGTTAAAATTGTTTCATGGTGTATAAAGTGCAGATATAGATTAAAGAATGGGAAAAACCCAAGACATGCTAAAGACTTTGTCACATATATTTCTCACTGCCAGAAAAGCCCATCAGATGTAAGAACCACAAACTTCATGGAAAATTTTCTGTTCAGCTTAACAAGTTTTACGGAATTCCTTTGTTTCATAAGTAAAAGCCCAACTCTGGAAATCATAAATCCAAGCAACAAACACAAAGATACAACAGCAGAGCAGCAAAGGGCTGCACATTTCACAGATACATCACTCCTAACCCGCCAGGCTGTTTTCATCCACCACAACACACTGCCCTTCAGGAGATACACACCTGTCAAATCCAAATAAATACCCTGCAAGTCCTTGGCCTTCCTACAGGCCCAGTGATTGCATCCCCTATCATTTGCACCATTCCTTAAATTGAAGTCATGGGAATTTGGCACCGCTGTCATCCAATGTGAATGGGCTCCTCTCCCTGTGTAGGGGATTTCTCTGGGAGAAACGCACACGTATGTGCCACATCCTGCACACTCTTTGGTCACCGCCCCAGACTGCAAGGCAAGATGGATTTGTTCTATTTGCCATCTGCATGGCAGCTGTCTCCTGTTCGGTGGGCAGTTTGCCTTATCTCTTCCACAGCTGGGGAGACACCTGCTGATAACAGCTACTGAATGTCCCTGCATGGCTGATAAGGACTACAGCATCCCATTGAGAGATGTGAGCCCAGAGGGAGGAGCCAAGCATTCCTACCTGGATATAATCTGGAGATTCTGAACACCAGCCAAGCATTCCTACCCAGATATAATCTGGAGATTCTGGAACACCAGCCAAGCATTCCTACCTGGATATAATCTGGAGATTCTGGAACACCAGCCAAGCATTCCTACCTGGATATAATCTGGAGATTCTGAACACCAGCCAAACATTCCTGCCTGGATAGAATCTGGAGATTCTGGAACACCAGCCAAGCATTCCTACCTGGATAGAATCTGGAGATTCTGGAACACCAGTCAAGCATTCCTACCTGGATATAATCTGGAGATTCTGGAACACCAGTCAAACATTCCTACCTGGATAGAATCTGGAGATTCTGGAACACCAGCCAAGCATTCCTACCCAGATAGAATCTGGAGATTCTGGAACACCAGCCAAGCATTCCTACCTGGATATAATCTGGAGATTCTGGAACACCAGCCAAGCATTCCTACCTGGATATAATCTGAGATTCTGGAACACCAGCCAAGCATTCCTACCTGGATATAATCTGGAGATTCTGGAACACCAGCCAAGCATTCCTACCTGGATAGAATCTGGAGATTCTGGAACACCAGCATGGCTTCTCCACTGGATTCCCCAGAGGAACAGCAGCTGCCTCTTCTTCCCCTGGACCTTCAGAGGCAGAGACTGCACCTTTCTCCAGGATCCCTGCTCCAGCAAAACCACCCCTGACATTGCAGGAGGGCTGCAGCCACAATTCCAATGGGACTGCCACCAACACCCTGACCCACAGGGTGTCAGGTTGGGTTCTGACTCTGGCAGTGCTGTTTTTAGTTTACTACATTGCTTATTTTATGCTTTTATTCCCCATTGAAGAACTGTTATTCCCTGCTCCCATATTTTCTGCCTGAGAGCCCCTTAATTTAAAATTTATAGCAATTCAGAGGGAGGGTCTTTACATTCTCCATTTGAGGGGAGGCTCCTGCCTTCCTTAGCAGACTCCTGGCTTCCCAAACCAAGACAGTGACACAGGAGACACACACTGCAAGACACACACGGGCATGCTGGGAGAGCACTGGAGCATTTTCTCCTGACATTTTCCAGCAGCCATGTGCCACTGTTATTCAAATCACACAAGCCATAGAATCTAATGGAGCACAAAAGCAAACACTAGAGATATTCTGTACTTGACAGCTCTTCTTTGTATAGCTGAATGATGTTTGGACAGAAAAAAGAGGGCACAGCAGGGCAAATGGAGAACTCCTCTCCAGCATGGTGAGCACTGGGCCTGGCTCCACCAGCCTTTGGCAGCAGACATTAACACAGCCTGGGACTGTGGGGATCAGCATGGGAGGTTTAAGCCACATTTATCCATCTGACTTGCCAACCTCACACACATTGCACCTCCTCTTACCTGGGACCATTCTTGAGAGCACCTTCCTTGACACACATGAGCAATCTTGCTGTTCAATGTGAAAAATACTTCTGTAAAGACACTGAAAGTCTGGGGGCAAAGACCCAGAATGTTTTCAAAAGCAGATGTGAAGTTAAGAAGAAGAGTTAGAGTATTGCTGTACTGCTCAGCCCCAAAACTAAAAATAGGCTTTTAGGTTTCAGATGAGAAGATTAAAGCATACTCATGAAAAAGTATTTCAAATATTAAAATGGAGTGCAAATAGAAAGGTCAAAGTGTTCTCTGTGTTCACTGAGAATATGACAAGAGGTGACAGGCTTAAACTGTGGCAAGAGAGATTTAAGGGAGCCATTAAGGAAACCTTTCTAAAGGGCTGAGGAAGGGGGACACACACCAAAAGGGAATTAAAGTGTTTCCCTCACTGAAATTGCCTGTGTTTTTTAAGAACAGATAAGACAAAGGATGTCTCAGAGTCCATGGATCCTGCCTTGAGGAATGGTGAGCCTGATGCCCTTCTCTGTGATTCAGTTACTTCCTTGATTTAGTAGGAGAGTTCAATTCTGCGTCTGAAGAACAAAGAGTTTGTTACAAATGGTATCTAGAAACAGAATAGAGATTGGGAAATTTTTTACATGTTTGGACAAAGGAGATGACAAACCCTGGCAGTTATATCTCCAAAAAGATCCGAACTTGATTGAGTAAACTCTTTCTGAAAAGCAAGCTGCACTCCTCAAGGCATTCACCCTTACTGCGGGAGCAGATGACTAAAACATGAGAGCTTTTTGCTTCCAGCCACTGGCATCGATCCTGCAGCTGCTGCTTGCTTGTGAGATAGCACATTCCCACTAAGAAATGAGTGTGGTGGCTCCCTTTCTATCCCTCACCTCCCTGACTGTTTGTAGGAACTGCCACATTTAGGAACCTAGAGTTCTTACGCCATAAAAATGGATTTAGTCCTATTGCATCAAGGAGAAATCCTGCAGCAAGAGAACTCAGGACAAACGCTGGCCAGGAGACATGGCTTGTCCTTGATGTCTCTTTAGATAGACAGCTTCATTCATTAATCCTGAGTATTAAATATATAATATTATTTTTATGCTTAATGCTTAGGTTTATGCACAAGCATGAACATACATAGGCAAAACAACTTAAAACACTGCATTTTTATGACAGTTTATACACCAGCACAAAAGGCTGCAGCTAAGAAATAATGTAAAAATGCTAATTATGCCTAAGTCAAGAAATACAACCATCAGCATGATTTGCGGTCAGCTGTTTAATTAATTTTAGTATTAATAAAGTTACAGAAAATCAATGTGTCAAAAGGACTTGAAAGGATTACCAGCTACTCTGGACAAATTAGCAACACTTCCATGCCTAGAGCACAGGAAAGCACAAAGCTGTTTAATTAAACTATTTGCCAGTGAGGAATTTTAAATCACTGTAAATATTGCATTTTTAGTACTTTCTTTTCCTCGGATTGAAAGCATTTAGGAGCAAGTAATATTCTGTTTTCTGATGCCATTTTTTTAAAGGAAGGAATGTAAAAAATGTTGCAGCCAAACCCAGTAAGCCCATAAAATGAAGGTGAAGTCAGGAACAAAAGAATGTAACATGGCATTTAGAATTAGAGGACTGGGGAATAATTCAGCTCCAAAGCAACAAAAGATGTTACAAAACTGCATGGAAAAAGGAAGGAGAAGATTTATAACATAAAGGCCACATGGTTAGTGAGGGCTCATGCACACTGTGCTTCAATGAACTGCTATTGTTTCTTGTGAAAATGTCAATATCTATAAAAATAAACCTCACTGTTCACTGAATTCTTGCTGCTCTAAGTCTGTTTTTCCCATATCTAATTTATCTGACTCTTTACTAGACTCCCCAATGCTTGTCACTGTGTCTGCATGAATTTGGCCAAAATACTCCAACTCTCTGTGCCTCAGCTTCCCTTTTCCAAAAGAGCAATTAAATACTTCTCAGGCTTCAAGGGATGCATCGAGAAGCCACATTATCTGTGTTAGAACAGCATTCTCTGACAACACAGAGGAATCAGCCTTTTTAGTATTGTTAAAGGCAGAGCTTCCCCACGGCAATAGTGCAGCAGTTATCTCTCGGTGGGACTTATCTAAAGCCAAAATGAATGCCACTGAAAGCTTTCTCCTGTGTTAATGGGGTTTGAGCCAAAGCCTCTGTGGCTGTCAGTCAGCTGGTGTGCAGCTGCTCGGCTTCTGTTGTGCTGGATTGATTTCATACACTTCCAGTCTTCTGCTGACGCATCCTGCAGAGCGAAGAAATGCTCTCTGATGCAGGCAGTGCCCACCAGCACACACATTACCTGCTGCTCAACTTGGCCAACAGCCCTCCAAGGCACTTGGAACAAGTGTTTCTGCATTTCAAGGCGCCTCAAACTAAATCACATTTCCCTTCACAGTTCTGGGAACAGAGCTGCTACTGACTGCAGTTCAAACAAAGGAGTCCTGCTTAGCACCAGGAGCTGAGTCCTGCCTTGCCTCGGAGCACTTGACATTAAAGGACTCAGCAGAGTAGGGATCAGCACAACAATATCTTCTGTCTGCTGAGTTAACACAAGCAAAGCATCGTCCATTCAGGATGTGTTACAACTGATGTCCAAGTGGATCTGAAAATGCCCGAGCGCTGTCCTGAAGATGTGCAGTGAGAAAACGTGCACACAGATCACAGTGGGCTCCCAGAAAGACCGTGCTGTGCCTTCAGGGTGTCATGGCACAGTGGATTCCAAAGAAGGGAACGTATTTTGGTTCCAAGCAGAATCAGGGGATCCAGATCTACCTGAGGTGCTCAGCCCCAGTCTGTGGTGCTGTTCACGGGGGTCCCAGGACGAGGGAAGAGATGAGAATCTTGACTCCATGTTTCAGAAGGCTGATTTATTATTTTATTATATATATTATATTAAAAGAAAATGACATATTAAAACTATATTAATAGAAGAAAGGATTTCATCAGAAGGCTAGAAAGAAAGGAGTGATAACAAAAGCTCGTGACTCTCAGAGAGTCTGAGCCAGCTGACTGTGATTGGCCATTAATTAGAAACAACCACCATGGACCAATCACAGATGCACCTGTTGCATTCCACAGCAGCAGATAATTATTGTTTTTCTTTTCCTCTGAGGCTTCTCAGCTTCTCAGGAGAAAAATCCTGGCAAAGGGATTTTTCAGAAAATATCATGGCGACACCAGTCAAACCTATTGTGTTAAATATCTGACACCTAATCTATAAACAGTGACACCATTATGACCCCAACCCAACTGATATTTTCATCATTTTTCTAGGAGAGTTTGGCAAGTTTGCTGATGACACCAAGCTGAGCGGTACCTGCCAGAGGGAAGGGATGCCACTCTGGAGGACCTTGACAGCCTTGAGAGGTGTGCACCTCAGAACCTTCCAACAAGCCCAAGTGCCATGTCCTGCACCCAGGCCAGGGCAATCCCACGTGCCCTCTCTCTGGGCAGAGAATGGATTGAGAGCAGCCTTCAGTAGGAGGATTTGGGTGTGTTGGTGCAGGAGGAGCTCACCAGGAGCCAGCAATGCGCACCTGCGGCCTGGAAAGCCAACCACATCCTGGGCTGCATGAAGAGCAGTGTGAGGAGGTGTCTGTCCCTTCCCTCTGCTCCTGTGACACCCCAGGGCACAGGAGCCCTGGGCACAGCTCTGGGGCCCCAACAGGAGAAGCACAGATCTGCTGGAGAGGCCAGAGGGGCCCCCAGAGATGCTCAGAGGCTGCAGAACCTCTCCTATGAAGGAAGATAGGCTGAGAGATTTCAGGCTGTTCAGCCTGGAGAAGAAAAGGCTCCAGGGAGACCTTCCAGCACTTTCCAGCACCTAAAGAAGGCCTGTAAGAACTGGAAAGAGACTTTTTACAGGGAGACATAGTGACAGAACAAGGGGAAATAGCTTAAAACTGAAAGAGGGAAGGTTTAGATTAGACATTGGGCAGAAACTCTTTACTGCAAAGATGATGGGGCCCTGGCACAGGCTGCCCAGGAAAGCTGTGGCTGTTCCATCCTTGGAGGTGCTCAAGGCCAGGCTGGATGGGGCTCTGAGCAAGCTGGTCTAGGGGAACGTGTCCCTGCCCATGGCAGGAGGAGGTGGAACTGGATGATCTTTAAGGTCCTTTAGAACCCAAACCGTTCTATGACGCTATAAAAAAATATGTGGTTATTAGGCAAGTGTATGGGATGTGTGAGGCCAGATTTTGGCAGCAGGGGAGCTACAGGGATGGGAAGCTGCCAGAAGCTTCCCCCATGTCCAGCAGAGCCAAGGCCAGACAGCTCCAGGATGGACCTGCTGCTGGCCAATGCTGGGCCAACCAAGAATGATGGTAACACCTCTTAGATTAAAGGAACAAAAAAAAAAGTTATTGCTCAGAGGTAATTGCAGCCAGAGAAGAGCAGGGTGAGAACACAGAACAGGATCAGCCCTGCAGACACCCTGGTCAGGGCTGAAGGAGGGGCAGGAGCTGCTCCAGGGCTGGAGCTGAGATTCCCCTGCAGCCCCTGGTGCAGCCCAGGCTGAGGCAGCTGTGGAGGGCCCCAGGCGTGCAGAGATCCACCTGCAGCCCATGGAGGAGCTCACACCAAAGCCCCTGGATGCCTGAGAGGAGGCTGGGGACCCATGGCAGGCCCATGCTGGAGCAGAATTCTGGCAGAATCTGCTGACACGTGCAGAGAGGAGCTCAGGCTGGAGCAGGTTTCCTGGTAGGACTTGTGACCTGTGAGGAACTCGCACTGGAGCAGCCTGTCCGTGAAGGACTGCAGCCCATGGAGCAGTGACCCACACTGCAGCACTCTGTGGAGAAGCCCTGCCTGTGGGATGGACTCACGCTGGAGAAGGTGATGGAGAACTGTGTCCCATGGGAAGGGAAGGACTCCTGTCCCTGTGCAATGTCGATGGAGAACTGTGTCCCATGGGAAGGGAAGGACTCCTGTCCCTGTGCAATGTCGATGGAGAACTGTGTCCCACGGGAAGGGAAGGACTCCTGTCCCTGTGCAATGTCGATGGAGAACTGTGTCCCATGGGAAGGGAAGGACTCCTGTCCCTGTGCAATGTCGATGGAGAACTGTGTCCCACGGGAAGGGAAGGACTCCTGTCCCTGTGCAATGTCAATGGAGAACTGTGTCCCACGGGAAGGGAAGGACTCCTGTCCCTGTGCAATGTCACAGCGACCAACTGACCACAGCCCCACTGCCAGCTCCCTGCACCACTGGTGGGAGGGGTTCAGGAGGGATGGGAGGAAGTGGTTTCATGGTCTGTTTTTACTCCTCATTATTCTGCTCAAATTTTGCTAGTAATTAATTCAGTTCATATCTCTAATTGGAGTCTGTTTTGCCCATGACAGTATTTGGTGAGTGTCTTGGGTTACAAGATGTGGCTGGGGTGTGTGTTCTATTGCCGTCTGTTAGATGTGGGGCAGGTATCTTCTGTTCATTGGGCCACCTGTTACAGTTTTCTTTATCTCTTCCACAGCCAATCCTCCCTCCAGGAGATTTCTTCTGTCCATGGCCAGTGAGTGTCCCTGCCTGACTGATAAAATTACACCATCCCATGGGGAGATGCTCCGCCCAGGGGGAGGAGCCAAGCATTCCTACCTGGACATGATCTGAGATTTGGAACACCACAGCAGCCTTTCCCACTGGATTCCCAGAGGAGCAGCTTTCTTCTCCACTGCATTCCCAGAGGAAGACCGGGTCCATCTACACCACTCTGGACCTTCAAAAGAAAACTCCACCCTCCTACAAGATCCCTGCTCCAGCAGAGCCACATTTGTCACTCCTGGAGGGCTGCAGCCACCATGGGATGGGACTGCTGCCACCACCCTGACTCTGTCACTGTTGTTTTGTACTACTGCATATTTTTTTATTTTTATTTTTTCCCTGATAAAGAACTGTTATTCCTACTCCCAGGTCTTTGCCTGAGAGCCCCTTAATTTCAAAATTATAATAATTTGGAGGGAGGGGGTTTACATTCTCCATTTCAAGGGAGGCTCCTGCCTTCCTTAGCAGACACCTGTCCTTTCAAACCAAGACAGTGAGTGATCTCTCCTGCTCTTTATCCCAACTAACTTTATCTCTGCTGTATTGTCTCTCCCCTGCCCATTGCACAGGGAAATGACACAGAGGCTTTGGGACCAGGAATGCAGACAGGGTCACCCCACTACAGCCAGATCCTAATGAGATCCTTTAGAACAGCAAGATCTAAAGAGAGCTCTTGCACAAAACAAAGCTGAAAGCTATTCCACCCCAGACCTGCCTGCAGAGTGGTGTTTTCAGCCAGCAGACAAATCTCTCAATTCACCAAGCCCAGCCCATCACAGGAGCAGCTGCACCATTTGTTTGCTGACCTCCCTGAACATCCCAGACCCTGTGCAGCCCTCTGAAAGTGCAAGTGCCACACCAAAAATAACAACGTTGCTCTCTGGAATGCTAATGTAGTGCACAAAGAAGAAACAGTGGGAAAGAAGGTCACTAGATTAGATTTCAGACAACAGCACTATCTTTCAGAGAGTGACCATATTATCAATTGCCTGCCCAAAGGCTTTCATTCAGGTCTTTTACAAACACACACACTGATTCTGGATGGGAGGCCAGTAACCTGCCCTTGGAGATTGCCACTTCACTCTAGTCAAACTTGCTGCATTATTAGCATTATTATGGGGTCAACTGCACCACCTTGAACCTGACAGGTAAAGCCCAGCAACAAAAACACAAAGGCATCAATTTCAGTAATAGCAAGCAATTTGAACATTTGTTCTAACCATAGCAGGGACCTGCTGCAGTTGAGCTGCCTTGCACAGACAGGGGATGGGAAGAAGGGAAGAGCAGGAGAGGTTCTGGTTTTTTCCCTTGAAA
This sequence comes from Emberiza elegans, assembly GCA_024865655.1. Classification (NCBI taxonomy): domain Eukaryota; kingdom Metazoa; phylum Chordata; class Aves; order Passeriformes; family Fringillidae; genus Emberiza; species Emberiza elegans. The sequence goes on from JALJVW010000011.1 coordinate 5,974,506, forward strand.
ATGAGATTTCTCAGAGCTCTTGCATTCTTCTATGCCTTAAGCACAACTTTTCTAATAATGTGCTGGAGAAGGGCTTGTTCTGAAAAGTGCAGTACATTCAAAACTGAATGCTGGCCCAGAAACCACACAGGATGGAACTGAAGGGATTTATGGGATAACCAGTCACAATCATCAGCTTTTCTTACTTCCTCTTCTCTACCCATACTGTAAATCAAATTAGAACATAAACTCAAGACTAAGATTTATATTCTAAGACTTGTACATAACATACTTCTAAGACTTCTAAACAATATATTTGAATGCAACATCTATTTTTTCACAGAATTAGAATACAGAACTATGTGTTTTGAAAATAGTTCCTCTTTCTGTGGCAGATAAAGACTTATTTTCTGCAAGTAACCCACAAATATTTTAGTTACTCGTTGCTTTGAGAAACCAAAGGTTAAAGAAATTCTGGGAATGTCATCACAGCAAATGAGGACTGAAAGAGGGTTAAAGCACAGTCCACTGTTGAAACATCATGCAGACCAGCAAAATATGGAGGTGGATTGTTTTCACAGAGAAAAGCATCTGCCAGCATAGCTTTGGTGCGTGAAGAGGAGGATGCTTGCACAGGTCTCACCCATTTTGGCAGAATGGGTACTCCTGACATGTTGGATGGCCAGGTAACTCTCCATGAAAGTTCTATTTCTACTCCTTGAAAAGACAAAACTTGGACAAAATGGGCTGAGACATTCTCAAGTCCAAAGGAAGCTCCTTCATTTAGAAGAATGGAAATAGAGAATGAAAAACCTCCTGGCACTCTCATTTGAAAAGTTCTTTAAGCTTCATTACATAATCAGTGAATATTCATAGTATATTTTTTTAAAAACAAACAAACAAAAAACAAACACAAGCAAACAAGAAAACCCCAAATCAAACAAAATACAGTGTTCAAGCCCAGTAGGGATCACATAAAATGGAACTTATTCTTTGAATGACTGCAGGATTTGAGACAGTTTTTGGTGTTCCATGTAGACACAAGGAGAAAATTGCAAAATTAGCCATTATTTTTCAAATGGCTATCATAGCTGTTAAAGGCCAGGAATCTTTTTTTTTGTGATCATTGTGGTCTTCATAGAAAATCCCAACATTATGCAAAGAGAGATGAAACCTACCCACATTGTTTTCTCTTCTTAGCAGCATGATATATGTGGTCATTAGAGGTAACTTATAGCTTATGAAGATGAAAAAGCATTAGCATACTTGACTGAATGGCAGTGAGATTTAGGAACTATATATTCTAGTTTCAAACTACAGGAAATCATATGCATGAATTTTTAACATGATACCAGAGAACAGATGAAGCCCATCAAAAATAAAAGTATTATATTCTTATTGTGTAATTTGTAAGGCTCTAAAAAGCATAAAATGAAATAATGCACTTCTGAAGCAAACTCCCAAACTGCTATGTTACAGGAAAGCAACCCAAAAGAATTTATTTTTCAACAAGCAACCAGGGTAAAAACATGTGAGAATCAATCAAATGCTTTAAATCAGTAGATTCCAGCAAATGAGAACATCTGGAGCAGCAAATCTTCCTGCCAGTTTCAGAATGGACAAGACTGTGATTTACTAGAGAACAGATAAACAACCTGTCAGTGCCACAGGAAGAGACTGAAAAGCAGGTTCCCATTCCAGGGTAGCTCTTCTTAATAAAACCATCTTTCACTCACAAGTTAATTAACATTCAGTGCACAAAGCCCTAGGAACAGGTAAGCAGAAAACCACTGATGTTCCTTTCTTGGTGAGCACAGGTTGAAGTTATTGCTAGGCTGACTCATCTGTCTCATCACCCCATTCTTTTCCTTACATGAGACTGAACACTGATTATTTATCAAAATAGTCAGCACTTGATTTGAAATCATAGGTGAGAGTTTAATATCATGGTAGACTTCATCCAGAATCATGTTTTAGTCACTCTGTCTGTATGAGTGCATTTTCTGTGCCATCAGCACATCTTCCAACACAGCAGCTCTGTACTGATAACCACAGAAGTTTCTACTTCACAGCTGGAAACTATTACCCAAAAATTGTTCTGGGAAAAAAACTTTCAGCAACATCAAGCCTGTACAAATTAATTTAATTTCACTAAGATCCAGTGTTTTAAAGAAAATACTGGAAGCAGCGTATTTAAAATTCAGCACTATCCAAATGAATTTCATTTTGCTCAGTTCAAATTGACACAGCATTTCAGCAATCACTCCATTTCCTTTTATAAAGATAAAACCCCCTCAATATCAAATGGAAACATTTCATTCAGATTAAAAATTGTTTCTGATCTACACCTTCCACATATAGATTTATACCTTGACATAATTTCCACCTTTTGAAAGCTACAGGAGCTGGGGGATCAGCCACCAAGCAGATGCCTGCCCAGCCACACACAGAATCTGCTCAACTGCAAATGACTTCATACCTTGATGAACTAGACTCAGGCTGCCCAAAACAAGGTATCTCCTGCTCTGTAGAAAAACTCTGCTCCAGGCTCAGCAGTGTACAAAATACATGCAAGGCCATGAATGTGCCTCAAGCACTTACACATCTGAAACTTCATCTCTATCCTGAGCCCATACACTCACAATTTGAATCAAAACACCAACCCATCTCAGGCTTCCAGATTTGTCTTCAAATACATGGTTCAATAGCAAGAAAATTTCTCATCTATTCGGTTTGAACAAAGAGTAACAAAAATTTAAAGACCTGAGTAATAGCTACAGTCTATGGTGCCTGCTAAACATTTGTTGTCAGTATAAGGGGAAATTACTAAAGTATTTGCTGCCTGATTTTTTTTTTTTGCTTTTTTTTCATCATTACTATTACTGCTAGAAGTCTGTTTAAGCATAATGTGAAATACAAAGACAGGATTAGTGCTTCTATTGCACAGAACTTATCTTAACTCCATTTAATACTATAACAAACACTTATTTCTAAATACAACAGGCAATGAACCAAGTTTCTCCTGATCTATGTAACACACTTGCTGTGCTTTTTAACGACCCTGTCAAAAATGAAGTGGTTTTTGCGAGACAATAAACCTGCAAGAAATAGTTGTCTCTCTCATTCCATTATTTGTTCTTTTACCCGCTCTGGATTCTTTGTGTGCATGCACTTTAAGTGAACGTTCCCTCATTACTGTCAAGCAACTTGTCTTGCTACTTCACACTTTCTGGGTGGATCACAAACACCTTTCCTTCTCAACCTTTGAATGCCTGATGATAGTGCCTCGCTGGAAAGAAAGGCACATTAGGAAATTAGCAGAGCATAGATGGAAAAGAAAGAGTCAGATTATCAAAACCACTCTCCCCATCACTGTGAAGGTTGGTATCTCACACAGCATAGAATTTAAGGTTTGAAATCTGTCATGTCACATTGTAAAAGATCAAGAAAAAGTGAAGAGAGACAGATTACACAGCAATAATGACTCTTTGGGCAAAATGGAAATCAGCTTCCCGACAGCTGTTTAGTATCAGCATCTCTCAAGAGGTGGGCAGGACTTTCCTACAGTTTTACAAAGCATATAATATTAGCTAAAAGACATGCTGTCATCATGAAAGTCAACATTTCCTATGACCTTCCCTAAGGATAACACACATTGCAATGTAGTTATTCCAGGCTGAAAATCATTCTGATATTGAATATTCCTGTGCCATCTTTCCATTCCAGAGAACGGCTCACCCAACACCATTCTAAACATGTGTCAAGCTGATTTATATCCATTTCAATAAACCCACCTAATATTTTCCTCCTTTGCATGACAGGTGTACCATCAAAATAATCCCAAAATCAGACTTGCTGCAGTGTTGTCATTGAAAGATGTTATTCAGAGAGATAGAGTTGGGATGAGCAGTTCAGCAGCTTCTCACATTTTTCTGAGACTCCCAGAGAAGGTCTCTTAAAAACCCCTAAATGGAAATGAGGTCCCTACCTACTTTCCACCTGGAATTTTTAGAGCTCATTTTGCAGATAGACACCTTTAAAAACACCAACTAGGTTCGTTGTCTAATGCTATCCACTTGCTGTCTTTTCTAAACAACCTGTCGTAGCTCCTGAGACATGAATTCTCAGCATTAACAACAATTTCCAAACCACCTAACAATAACTGGATTGAAGAACTTTACACATTTCACTTTTCCTTTTGCATGTTTGTCTTGGCTCTGTCCAGAAACCTTCTCCTCCTGGGTACCTTCTCATGTTTCAATCCACTGACCAGTTTCAGACCACAGCTGATGAAGTCTTATGTCACTGTCTTGTTTTCTGAGAAATCCCTTCACCAGGACTACTTCTCCTGGGAAGCTGAGAAGCCTCAGAGAAAATGAAAACAATAATTATCTGATTGCTTCTCCTGTGTTTTGCTGCTTTGGAATGTGGTCTGGAGATCAGGTGAACGTTTGATTGGTTCCGTGTGAAATGTTTTTACTTAACGGCCAATCACCATCAGCTGTGTCAGGCTCTGTGGAGTCAGTCACGAGGTTTTATTATTCATTCTCGTTGAGCCTTCTGTCTGTATCCTTTCTCTTTTTTAAGTATAGTTTTGGTATAGCATTCTATCATATCATATCATATCATATCATATCATATCATATCATACCATATCATATCAGCCTTCTGAGAACACGAAGTCAGATTCTCAATTCCTCCTTCATCCTGGGGACCTCAAATGCCACAGTTTTGTTTCTTCCCACAGCACATATGATCTCTTCCCTGGGGATCTTGCACAGAGGCAGCACGTGATCTCAGCCCCAGGGCCTTCTTCAGCCACCTCCCATGCAGGGCCCCCAAACCTCGCTAACACAGGGAAAGGCCCTTCCCACCACATTTACCACCCTACCTGTGCCTAAATGCCATCCTGGCAAAGGGCCAGCCGCTGAGTGGCCTTTGGGCCTGCACAGAAGGTGGGAACTGGCGGAGGCCAAGCGTGGCAGCGCCAGGGCTGCAGCTGAGGCTCACCTGTGCAGGAGAAGTCATCGACGCGCACGTAGCCCGCGACGCAGTCGCAGCGGTAGGAGCCAGGCAGGTTCACGCACACGGTGTTGGCGTGGCAGTAGTGCATCTTGGCAGCGCACACTCATCAATGTCTGCGCGACACAAACACCCAGGCAAGCGACAGTCAGGCCCAGCGAAACGAACAACCAGACATCACAGAACACAAAGTCCATTTACAACGCCAAAGGCAACCTGCTTAAACGCTAGTACTGAAAAACAAGGCGAATTCAGGAAAAAATACTCCTTAAAATAGATTTTATAAATAAACAGACTATATAAAATCTATAAATAAGATATTAAACTATAATATACAGATAATAATATAGATGATCTATAGATAATAGATTATTAATAAAAATATATATCTAATATATAGATATAATGTATCTAATATATACAGATACATATCTAATATATTATATATAAGGTATCTAATATATATAGATATATATCTAATATATTATATACAATGTATCTAATATATAGATAATATAATATATACCTAATAACATGACATATAACATATAATATATAATAACGTGACATTACAGAAAATAAAGTCCATTTACAACACCAAAGGCAATCTGTTTGACTGCTAATACTGAAAAACAAGGCAAATTCAGTAAAAAATACTCCTTAAAATAGATTTAATAAATAAATAAATAGATTATATAACATCTATAAATAAGAGATAAATCTATAAATATATAGATAATAATATAGATCATCTATAGATAATAGATTATTAATAAAAATATAAATCTAATATATAGATATATATCATATATATTGTATCTAATATATAGATACAATATATATGATATATATCTATGTAATATCATATCATATCATATCATATCATATCATACCATACCATATCATACCATATATAGATAGTAATATAGATAAATCCATTAATATAGATACATCTATAAACAATAGATTTAATAATAAAATAAATAAATTTCAGTAAGAAAATTCCTTAAAACTCCTGTATCATAGCAATACATTCCTTACCACTGTTCTTCATGAAAAGTTATTTCTCTTTTTTTACTCCTGGAAAAGTAACATGTACATTTTGGGGGGGTTTTTTTGCAATGTTAAAAACCAACACCTGACGCGATTTTCAAACGCATAAAATAGTGTCAAAGTAGTCAATACGGAAAATGCCAACTCCTCCAGGCACAGTGCCTCCATGCAGCCTGGGTTCAGTCACAGGTACTGAAAATGCCAACTCCTCAGGGCACAGTGACCCCATGCAGCATGGGTTCAGTCACAGGTACTGAAAATGCCAACTCCTCAGGCACAGTGACCCCATGCAGCATGGGTTCAGTCACAGGTACTGAAAATGCCAACTCCTCAAGGCACAGTGACCCCATGCAGCATGGGTTCAGTCACAGGTACTGAAAATGCCAACTCCTCAGGGCACAGTGACCCCATGCAGCATGGGTTCAGTCACAGGTACTGAAAATGCCAACTCCTCAGGGCACAGTGACCCCATGCAGCATGGGTTCAGTCACAGATACTGAAAATGCCAACTCCTCAGGGCACAGTGACCCCATGCAGCATGGGTTCAGTCACAGATACTGAAAATGCCAACCCTCAGGGCACAGTGACCCCTCATGGGGCACAGTGCCCCCATGCAGCATGGGTTCAGTCACAGATACTGAAAATGCCAACTCCTCTGGGCACAGTGACCCCATGCAGCATGGGTTCAGTCACAGATACTGAAAATGCCAACTCCTCCAGGCATGGTGCCTCCATGCAGCATGGGTTCAGTCACAGATACTGAAAATGCCAACTCCTCAGGGCACAGTGACCCCACGCAGCACGGTGCCAGCTGCAGCGCTGGCCAGATGTGCCACACAGGTTTTGCCAGAGCAGATTTCCCTGCCCAGCTGAACAGTGAGTTCTCCACCCCTCCAGGCTCACCCAAGTGCCCTGGCAGTGCCCTGGACACACAGCTGCTGCAGGAGATACTGGCCAGGGATCTCTTCCACCGCTCCTCACACAAGGAGAAGGCTGAACCAGTCACCTAAGCCCATTTTATGGTTTGCATCATGTCAAAGCAAAAAAAAAAAAAAGTTATTAAGGAGCAGCAAAAGCTTGACCTCATGTCTTTGCCAGATTGCCACACAAGAGTCCATTTCCCTATTGAACAGTGTTCTGCAGGCTCAAATGGCAGTGCCCAAAATCCTGCCACCGCTCCTCACACAAGGAGAAGGCTGAACCAGTCACCTTTCATCATGTCAAACTGTTTATTAAGGAGCAGCAAAAGCCTGACCTCATGTCTCTGCTTAAGCAATCTCTATTGCTGCTGCAAATCCAAAATCCAAAACTGTTTTCACAACAGCAACTCAAACCTGTCATTTACTTGCCTGTTTAAATATCTCAGAGCACTGCCATATTGTAAACTGTAACATCTTCTCCCTTCCTTTTTGACAAAACCAGATATTACACTGAAGAATTGTCTTTATTTTTTCCTCAGCAGGAGAGATTTTCTGCTTAGCAGCGCAGATTTTACATGCAGTAATTCATGGTTTTCAAAATATTAATTCTAGTGTTACATATGTCCAACACAAAGAAGGATGAATCATTTTTTCCTCCCATTCCTTTCCTTTTGTTATTGATTTCCTCACACTCTGGAAAGGTATCCATTGCCAGCAGAGCTGAAGAACCTCCTTGGCTCGTGTGGAGTGGCCAGCGGACAGTGCAGCCTCCTGTCCCACCCTCTGCCCCCCATCTCCAGTGTCCCTTCTCCCAACTCACAGTGCTTATGGGAACAGCACCAGAACACCAGCATTCAGCCCCAGAACGGGGTGGGGGAGGCTGAGTTGTGCACATGCTGAGCTCTTGGTTACTTAAATCAGGGATCCTGTTTAACCTTCCTGCAGCTGAGATGCACCCCCATTTGCCAGGCTCTGGAAGTGGAACACATGCCAGCCACACTCACACTTTCTGCATTACAGACATCTGGCCAGCAGCAGCTCCCAGCTAAATCTCTTCGTGCTGGCCAGCAACAGCTGGCAGCTGGCAGCAGTTTCTGACTGCTGCCAACTTGGGATGGATTAGAAATGATGGCCTGGAGGCAAAATACTTTGTATACCACTGCAAACACCTTAAACTATCTCATTCTTGCATTGCTGTTGTTTCAGTTGCAGTGCCACTTGATGAAATGAATTTTAAAAAGTCGGGAGCATCAATACATGAAAGATAAAAGCCAGGAAAAATCCTCCCACATGTCTTGTTATCACACCACTGAGTGCATGAGCCACTTGGGAAACTCTCAGGTGTTGACGTGTGTTCACACTGATCTGCTTGCAGACTATTTTTAATAGGCTTTTGGAGCGTAGCTTTGAGGAGTTCTGCTCTTGCATATCTAATAATTTTCTAGCATAAAAGGAAAAGGAATGAAAAGAGGTCTGCAAAGAAAGCAAGAATGTCAAAACAGCAACCAATTCACCTGAAAATTAACCTTATGCACTACCCCTCATCTCCTGCTCCCTCACTACACTTCCTTCATTCCCCCAAGGGGAAGTGAGAGGATTAAAAGTCTCAAAGGTGAAGGAATTTCAACTTAGATTCATTGCAAAAACAGCCCACGTTGCTGCAACAAAAAATATGAGAATGGCCAGAGATAAAAAGAAAATTCACTGCCTGTATGAAAATACTGCCATGAGAGAATATCTCAAAAGGAGACCAACGACTTCAAGTGATGACTTGATTATAAATAGAAGAGTTGAGAAAATCTGGCACTGGGCTGCTGCAGAAGTTGCAGAGCCCGTGAAGAAAAAGCCTGAGCCTAACAAAGGAAGCAGAAGTAAAAAAAAAAAAAAAAAAAAAAAAAAATCAAGAGAGATCTTTCTCTTCAAACTTTGTTCATTTATTTAACTGTCTTTGCAATCTTTAGGGGTTACATTTTCCATAAACCCTTTCAGCATTTCAGATTTTCTTCTACCTCTGCAGTATTAGCCTTTCACTAATAGATGCATTTTCTTTAGAGAGAACAATATTGAGAGGTCAAAACTGGCAACAGAATTTTCTTATTAAAGCCTGTAGGGCAACACTAAATCTGTTGCTCTGGATCACATTGCTACAAATACCTGTAAAAGGTTAGGTATTCATCACAGAAAGCTTTGGGTTTTTACTTAATATTGTTAGAGTAAAACCCATAAAGCACACAGTGGTATATATCAGCTCAGCTGTAATGGAGCTCAAATTGTGATTCATGTGTATGGATTGCTTGTCGCATTTGAAATATTAAAGCTCATCTTCCAGTGGTCTTTGGAGCTGACAAAAATACATGATTTATGCTTCTCTCTAGGCTGGTGAAGTAGTTTGTTTTTCTTTTAAAAAGGTATACTTATGGTCTTTAAAATGAGACTTGACACAGCATAATTACCCCGCTCATATCAGCAGCTCCCACCTCCATCGGCGCACACGCTGCACCCGCAGAGACACTCGGGCTGCAGCTGTCAGCAGGGTCTGGCCTGGGAAGGGGCTGGGACACCCCAGGGAAACGGGGCTCACCGTCAGGGCAGAGCTCTCCTCACACACCCCACAGCTAATCGGCCATCCCCTGGCTCTGCCGCCACCAACAGAGCCGTGAGCTCCGAGACAGCAATAAAAGAAAGTAGGTGCCACTGGTTGTGCCAGTGCACTCGGCAGCGCTGTGAGCACGCTGGGCCATGAAACACAAGGACAGCATCTCAGAGGAGCTGCCTGCTCAGCACCTGACAGGCGAGCGCCTCACACCAACCAACAAAACCAGGTGGGAGGGGAAGACAGTACCAATGGTGTTCAACCATGGGAACCAAGGGAAGAGGTTTTCTCATCTGCAAATGTCCTTTACTAACTGTCCAAACCCCTTAAGTCTCTTTATGATTGATTTGGAATCCTGTTACTACATATCTGTAATGTTTAAAGACGACAACAAGACACCAGATCCCAACCAGAGCATCTCTTGACTGTTTGTCCTCCCCACTAAGTCACATGAAACCAAACCAATTTCAGCTGTAAAGAAGGCACAATGCCTATGGATGGCAATGGGAGTTTTGTCCGTTCAGCCCAAGGTGAAATTTTAAATTTTTAAACTGTTAGTCCTGTAATAACCACGAGGGAACAATTCTGAAACAAAGCACTCTCTGCCTCTGGAATTGTACACCACTCTTCCCATGCGCTTAACAAGAATCTCTTTACACATTAGTATTGTCATCACCTGTTGTTTGGGGCTTCCTTTTCAGTTTAACTGCTGAAAGACAGTAACATACAAATCAAAACAAAATGAAACAAACTGTGAAGTGTTCCAGAGCCGTAACAGATTATGTATTTTTATCATAATCAATTATTCTATCTGCAGCTATCTCCCAGTTACTCACTTTCCAGTTGGGGACTATACCAAACAAAATTAGAATTTTTGGGAACTCTGTAGGGAAGCAAAGGCAGAAAATCAAAAACAGAGAAAAAAAAACCCCAGCTTTGCAGAAAGCTCTGATGTCTAATTCATGATTATTAATGTGGGGGAGGATTCCCCTCCCCTCTTTTTATTCCAGCCAGCACTATGCATTGACTTGAACAGTATTAGACCCTGGTGTACATAATCGGGGTTTTTAAAAATGTGAGATCAAACAGTGCTACTACTTAAGTAACGTCAAACCTTAAAGTATGTTCACCAGCTGATGGAATCATATCAGTGAAGTGTCCAAACCAGCAGAGAGCAGCAGTACTGGAGCACGAGACAGGTCCTAAAACTTCAGCCGCCTTGTGCTTACGCTGAAATGAACACATGGCATTTCCACGGCACTGGCTCACCTGCTCCGTGTTCATTACACTTGCTTGCTCTCCAGATTCTCCCTGATTCTGCCCTCCCCTGCTCTTACCTCCTTTCCGCTGTCAAACTCGCTTGACTTCAGCTCCACTTGCCTTTCTCGTTTTCCTTTTCATCCTCCCTCTGCCTGTCTCCTTTCCCATCCATCCCATAGCCCACACCTGGTTTTTACCTTTAGCCCAGGCCTGGTTTCTCAGATTGTGCCCCAGGACGCTCGGGGAGCCACAAAGCACCAGACACAGCAGTCAGCAGCTCCCCACGAGCTGGCAGCAGCTCAGCCTCCCCCAGCTGCCTGAGCAAGGAGAGAATCATTACTGGCAGCAAATGTTTAGGCTGGGCTTAAAACTGTGTACCAACAACTGCTTAGCAGCCTCCTTGGTAGCCATTCATCTCCCCCAAGGCAGGGCAGCAGCACAACTCGGCCTTGGGGATGGTGCTGCTGCCCATCCAGAGGCAGGCCAAGAGCCCAAAGGAAGAGCAGATGAGCCAAAGGAAAACGTCCCCTTCAACAAGGCTGAGAAATATAACCCTGAAGTCATTGGGTAACTAACTGGTGAAAAATGCATTCGTAAATCAGGGCTGGTGTAGCACCACCTGGGAATCCAAAGGCAATAAAATAACTATCAATATAATAATAGCAGGAAGTATGATCCCTTTGGCTTTTAGAGCATCATTAAAAGGGTGCAGCCTCTTCCTCTGCACACAGCAGAAAAGTGCTTTACACTGATGCACCCACTTTATGATCAGTGCAAGAGTATCAATATTCCAAATCTGCTTTCTGTCTATTTAACTGCTGCTCTTGGGAGGGAAACTGTACAACTATCAGGTTAAACAACTAAACAAATAAATACTTCAAAGAACACATTCACATGCAAATCAAACTTGAACAGTCACACTTTCCAGCGCAGACCAGCCCCCAAAAAAGAAGGACAAAAATAAAAATTCAGGGGAAGGTTCCTGCTCTTTACTTCAACAGGATTAAGCTTAAATACTTTCACCGTTCACACTCAAGGAAGAAACTGATTATTCTCAAAAAGAGACCACAACATTTTGCTACCTGTTTCTCAGCTACAGTAGTAAACTGCCCAGGAACGTGGGTGTTCCCTAAAATCTGCCCTAGGGAAGCCTTAGATGTTAAAATATTGCCTAGGTACAACACAATCCCTACTCCATCCTTGTGATTGCTTACAATAATACACAAGTCATCAGCCTCTTTACTTGAGGTTATGATTTTTTGCTGAAAAAATGAAAATTTAAAAAAAAACTGATTTGCATTGCAACCTGAATTTGCAATGATCTGACCAATTCCCTGACTCTCTGGAGTCAGAGTATTTGATCTGTGGTCTTTTTTGGTCATCATTCCTCAAAACAACACAATCCTATCTTGAAAGGCAGCACTCAGCCCTTTAAAAACTCTTGCTGTTCAGACAAGCCAGTGTCCCTCTCAGCAAGAAGTTTTTTTTCCTTTTATTATGCTACTAAATTCTGCTTCTCTCTAAGGAAAACTGAAAATTTGCAGTTCCACTCTCCTTTGTGCTTGCCATCATTACACTGGCAAATGATGTGCACTGGTTTGGTGGGATGGTCCCAAAGAACCTTGAGATCTCTTAGGATAAAACCAGTTTATTTAAATTGAAGCTCTCCTAAAAGATCATTTCAATCACTTCAAAAGCTGCCATTGATAATGTCAAAGAAAAGTAATGTGGTGTTGTTTTTAACATAAAGGAACTGTTTTCTTAACCCTAAGTGCATTCATTTGATAAATACATTAATAGAAAATGTTCACAGACTTAATACTTTCTTTAAAATGTTTGCAGCTACAGCTCTTAGGGATGGTTGATAATTTATTCATAAGGTATCTCTGACAGTTGCAAAGAAGTTATTTTAAAAAATATGCAGCCAGAATTCACATATGATAACACAGCTTAAGAGAATGCAGATTAAAAATAATCACAGAAAGCAGAATGAAACATTTGGGGAAACAGGTTTTGGCTAACAGCAGCAGCTCAGTCATTTGCTCCAACATGCCAAAGCAACTAGGAAAAACAAGTCAAAATTCTGCTTGTTCTGCTGTAGCAGCTGCTGTGATGTTTAGAACTAAGCGAAGTTGAAAAAGATTGCTTTATCCGGGATTACTCAAGCCTTTTAATTTTTTCCTCCTAATTACTCTTTGAAACTATACTGATATTTCTATTTAGAATGCACAGCAGCAGAGCAGGCTACCAAGGAGTGTGCCTGAGTGGGTGTAAGGATTTTTCTTTAAAGCCACTGCTGCATTTGCTCTTCCCCTCGGCGGCTTATGAGAGACCAAGCAAGCCACGTCTCATTTTGGGGGCTGCCTGGCCAGCAGGGCTCAGGACTTTCACCCAAGGCAGTGCCACCCTCCTTCCCTGCTCTGCAGCGACTCCCTGGCCCTTGGGCTCCATCCAGGCACGTCACGGCTGCCTCTGAGGACACTCTGCTGGGAGGGATTCTCGCGTTCCCAGCAGCATCCATTGCATCCTCTCATTAGGGCAGACAGGTTCTCTGGCACCCCCAGGTATTTGAACACACTCAGGAAACACCAGCAGCTACTGGGAGTAAGAATGTTGTATTTCGGGGAAAGGACCTGGTGTCCTTCAGAAAGAAGGAAAAAAAAAAGACAACGATGACTGCTGCCTCTTGGACTGTATTAAGTGCTCTGAAAAGAGCAAGATGTAATGACAGGGAGATGAGAAATACTGAGAAACTGCTTCCTTCTGAGGCTTCAAACTGACAGAGGGTGGGTTTAGATTAGACATTGGGAAGGAGTTCTTTCATGGGAGGGTGCTGAGGCAAGAGCAGCACGCCCAGAGGAGTTGTGGTGCCCCGTCCCTGGAGGTGTTCGAGGGGAAGGAGTCCTTTCCCACGCCAGGGGAGCTGGAAATAGGTGCTCTGTAAGGCCCCCTCCACCCCAAACCATTCTGGGACACTTTGCAACTTCTGCTGATTACAACCAGACCACCTGAACTGAAACGGAGATAATCCCATATAAACTGGGGCTGGCCCTACAGGAGCTTCCATCCCAAACCATTCTGGGACCCTTTGCAACTTCTGCTGATTACAACCAGACCACCTGAACTGAAACGGAGATAATCCCATACAAACTGGGGCTGGCCCTACAGGAGCTTCCATCCCAAACCATTCTGGGACCCTTTGCAACTTCTGCTGATTACAACCAGACCTCCTGAACTGAAACGGAGATAATCCCATATAAACTGGGGCTGGCCCTACAGGAGCTTCCACCCCAAACCATTCTGGGACCCTTTGCAACTTCTGCTGATTACAACCAGACCACCTGAACTGAAACGGAGATAATCCCAAACAAACTGGGGCTGGCCCTACAGGAGCTGCTGGGTGCCAGACCTTTGCAGGAGAAGCTGTTTGCTCTTTGTAGAGTTGCACCCAGGAGATTTCAGGGTCACAGAGCTCTGCCTGTACCCCAAGAACTGCACTACATCCCAAACCTGCAGAGATCTGGGCTCTGCCACCCACAGCCAGGGCCATGCTCCTGGCCACAGTGCCCAGCACTCTGCAGCAGGGGACAGCTAAGTGCAGTGAAAGGGAAGAGAGAAGTTCAGAAACAGAATGCCACTCGAATAGAATGCATTTTGAAAGCTTCTCTTATAAAAGTATTGAATGAGAAATAAACCCATGTAGCTGTTAAGTCTCATAATGATGTTAGGGTTTTTTTTTCATACATATTTTATCTTAAAAACAGCTCCAAAATTGCTGTTCTTTTTATTATTTTTATGCAAGATGTTGTGTTCAATATTTCACATTGTAAATGCTTTCATCCATCAGCCATACTTTTTCAAAGTTAGTAAATAATCATACTTGGACATGTTATCTTTTTCAGAAGTTTTCTTAAGGCTACTCTGTAAGTGTGAATTTAGGAATAAATAAACATTTCTACAGATGTGATAAGCAAAATGTTGGTGTTCCTAAGCTTCATCCTTGCAGATATAATATATGCTTGCATAGGCATTGTGACATGTAGCCAATAAAGAAAATATTGCTTAAATTCACCATAATAATCACGTTTTGCAGTGCAACAGAAATTAAACAGCACAGAAAACATCAAAACCCACCGGCTTTTCCTGTCCTGCCTCAGGTATGGTGTAAATTTTTTCTAGAAAGCAGGAGATGCTTTGGGCATCTCCTAGCTGCTGAGGAGAAGACAGTGGGGGAAAAGGCTTATCACACAAATCCTTTCCCCCAGTATGGCTTGGTAAGGCAAACAGTAAATGCTGAGCTATCCTGTCACCCTCTGCCAGCACAGCACACCCCGGGCAGCTGCAGGCTTTGGGGTTTGCAATCTGCTGTAAGCTTTGGGGTTTGCAATCAGGATTTGCAATCTGCTGCAGGCTTTGGGGTTTGCCATCAGGATTTGCAATCTGCTGTAAGCTTTGGGGTTTGCAATCAGCTGTAAGCTTTGGGGTATGCAATCTGCTGTAAGCTTTGGGGTTTGCCATCAGGATTTGCAATCTGCTGTAAGCTTTGGGGTTTGCAATCAGCTGCAGGCTTTGGGGTTTGCCATCAGGATTTGCAATCTGCTGTAAGCTTTGGGGTTTGCCATCAGCTGTAAGCTTTGGGGTTTGCCATCAGGATTTGCAATCTGCTGTAAGCTTTGGGGTTTGCAACCAGGATTTGCAATCTGCTGTAAGCTTTGGGGTTTGCAATCTGCTGCAGGCTTTGGGGTTTGCCATCAGCTGCAGGTTTGGGGTTTGCAATCTGCTGCAGGCTTTGGGGTTTGCTATCAGTATTTGCAATCTGCTGCAGGCTTTGGGGTTTGCAATCTGCTGCAGGCTTTGGGGTTTGCCATCAGGATTTGCAATCAGCTGTAAGCTTTGGGGTTTGCCATCAGGATTTGCAATCTGCTGCAGGCTTTGGGGTTTGCAACCAGGATTTGCCATCAGCTGTAAGCTTTGGGGTTTGCCATCAGGATTTGCAATCTGCTGCAGGCTTTGGGGTTTGCCATCAGCACTTGGACACTTCCCCACCACCCCCTGCAGAAACCTGGAGCAATGGCAGGGTGATCTGAGCCTGTTCCCTCGCACACCCATGCAGACCAACCAATCTGTCAGTATGTGGGAAGCCCCTTCCCTTACAGACGTGGTGCTCAGCAGTGCAGCACAGTTCGCTTCCCTGGGACACAGAGGGACCTAACTGCTTTCCCCTGGCTAGAACCCAGCATAGAAACCTCACCAAATTACCCCAGGGAAAAAAGTGGGAAGAGTTATATAGAATAAATCCAACTGGACTACTCTCCCTTAGTAGCACTCTCCCTTAGTACCACTCCTTCACCCATTTTTCTTCTTCAAAGGCTCTTAATGCACCAGAATTCATTCTAAATCTAACTACTGCATGCTTAGCTGTAAGAGTCACCATTACCTAAGTCTACTGCAAATAAAAGGTTATGCTGCTACTGCTCACAAATATATTACTGCCCATTAGAAAACAAAGTAAAATAATCACCTCATTCTCAGGAAAATAGCTCTGTTCCCTAGAATGACTGCTCCTTCTTCACTACAAAATGTACTCCCAAAGCCAGGCTTGCTTTGGCTTTGATTTCACTTTTGAAAGAAACTCCTGGACCTCAGCAAGCACTGATGAAATAAATTCTGCTATCCAAAAAGGAATGCAAGATTTCTGTAACAGATTCACCTCCTTATTTATTGGTATTTTTTAATCTTTCCAAACACTCTGGGAGATACCAGCGGATGCTTACACAGAGGGAGGGTGGAAGGGAAGAGATGAGGGTTTGGTTTTTTTCCTAATCTTCCACTCACCTGTATTAGCCAAGCAGCACAATACATTGAAATAACTCTATCCATTTTCATTCAGCTCATACCTTACCTTTTCAACCCCCTCCATCTGATTGTACTAATGGCTGGGGTTGAACAATGGATTATTATATCAAAATGAGCAATTCTTTCTTCATGCCATTACACTGAGAGTAATTATCTTAAATATCTCATTCCATCAGCATGTATCTTATGCCACCATCCACCATTTTTCTTCCACTCTCTATTTTCTGTCCAACACTCTTACCCAGTTTTTCTCCTTCTATACACATCCTGCCATACTGACTGGCTTACTCTTTCAAATCCACACAGATGCTATCTTCAAATGATAAATTGTACAAGGCTGCCCATGTAATTGATCTAGAATCCCTGTGCCCACAGCAACATTTTATTGTGGCATTTTGAAGGATGCTGTAGCTCTCTGAAAAATTAAATGCTTATGAAAACTGTATGGGGCTTTTTTGGGGTGGTGTCTTTATCACGCTTGAAAAACCCACAGCCCCTGGACGACTACTAGTCTAGTATTTTAGAATTACTTTAAGTATATGTTGTTATAATAAATGAGACAGATAATAAGTTAGTAGCAAAAATCATTTTGAATTAATACTCCACAATATTGCACTGAAGCAATTTTTTCACTCCAGGACTATTTGTGCAGCACACAGGCTGCAGAACAATATCGTCCCATGCTGCCAAACACCAACTGTGCCCTATCTTCTCTATTTATGGCCTTCATTTTCCTAACTATTCTCTTAACATCTTTTCAGCAATTCATTCTTCAGCTGCTTCCATCACATCGTGTTCCCCTATCCAGCTCTGCAGAAAAATCCATGAGGAAGCACCGAAGTGGCAGAGCCATCGCCACTGCTGAGCGGGCAGCACTGCCTCCTCACTGCCACATCACTCAAACCAGGTGCTTCCACATGACAGAGGATGTACTGGGCTCATTTTCGTGGCTCCAGATTATTCCCTGTTCATCAGCTTCCACAGAGGATAAAGACTACTATCATGTTCAGATAAGGAAATTATGGATCATTGCAAACCGGTTCCTTTCCAGGATCCCTCAGAGTCAGGCTCAACACATTTCAGCGTTCCACATCCTTGCTCTGCAATCTAGTGTTATTGTCTGTGCCTTTTTAAATTTAATTTCACCTATAATGTAAAAATAAACAATGAAACATCAGCAGAATAAAACCACCTAATTTTAGATATTATGAATATTTTTCCCTATAAACACAATCCTAATTGACATAACTGCAAAGTGCAAGATGGATCTCTCATCAGCACATATGATAATCAGGTGTGATTTATAGCACTAGTTACTAAAGGAGGCATTTCTGGTCTGGAGATTGCAACAGTACTGCATTCCTCAGGCACAACCTGAGGTGAAACAAGTGGAGGGGGTGGGGGAGAATCCAACAGCTGATCAGAAAAATATTCTTCACCTGCAACCTAAAGTCCTGCCTCAACACTTAGGATAAATTTTATTTTAATTGCTTTGCTTTTGGCTATGAAATTGAACCGGTGATTTAATGCTTTCCCCTTTGACAACATAGTCACATGCTTAGCTGCAGTTAAAAAAGAAAGAAACTGGAACACTCACGTCCTTAATATTTCATTTTTAGTAACTCTTCATTTAAATTACTGCATAGCCCACCATCATAGGGTGCCTTCCAATACATGTTTTAGATACGTTTCCCTTCTCAGTGTCAGCTGCTGAGGAATACATGCACGGATTCCCCTGGGCTCCACCAAGGCAAGTGGGCAGAGCACCACAAAGGGCTGGAGCCGAGAGGAGCCAAGCCGGTCCAGGGATGTGAGGGATGCAGCCAGGAAAGGCAGGGATGTGATGGATGTGCAGCTTCCTCCCTGCTTTCACGGACCCCTTGGAGGGGCCGGGACCCTCCTGCCAAGAGCCCTCCTGCAAACACATTCCTGAGGCTTCCACAAGCAGGGATTAATTCATAGGACACAGCACACCCTTGGGAGCAGAGCTCGGGAACGGAGGCAGCATTATGTTGCTAACTGGGAGAGTGAATTACTGTTTTATTGCCAGCATCATTACACAAACTTCAGAGCATGTTATCAGCAATAAGACCCAATTCCAGCATGGTCAGTTCTTTTGCCAGTTCTCCCAAAACCCAGCAAAATTCTCTGTGAAATACAGCACTGCACAGCAGGGCAGTGCCAAAGACATACTTTAACATAGGTTAAAGCAATCCCAGTGAAAGTTAGCAGAAAGTCATTATCATTCAATAATGAACTATTGAAAGCCCAGAAATGGGCTTTGAACCACCCTACTGAATAGTCTGTGTGTGTGTGTACTTATTTGTACACTGCAGAGGAAGGTGAATCAACAAAGATCTCAACCTGAATGAAGAGAAAGAAAAGGAGGGTTGAATGAGCTTTACTGATTCCAATTGCTGTGTTCTGACTCAAATTTTTATGCTAGATTACACTTCATTTAATAGCAAAATAGTAACTCTTAAATTGCTGCTGATGAAACCTTCAAGTATTTTGTCTCTGCAGAGAACCATTATGAAAACCATGTGAGATTCCATTATCAATATAAAGATGGAAACTTCTATAGATATCTAATGCATTTTCACCATCTCGATTAAGAAGCAAATTCTGGCCTGATTTCATTGGTAATTCTACATTAGTTGTAAATAAATGATTAAAAAAAAATAAAGACAGCAAAACTAGACAAGCTGTGGATAGAAAGTCAATACCAAAATCAATGCAAAATACCCCTCATCCCAATGGTTTCCAATGCCTTCACCTCCCTCCACATGCATTTCAAGCTGTTGTTCCTTTTTATTAACAGCAATGTAACCTCATCACATTGTGGAGCACAGCACGAGGTCGCCCACAGAGTAAAGGTGGACAGGGTGCCATGAAAACACACTCCCACTGCTAGGGACCTTGACAAACACCAAGTGACAATTGTCCAAGCAAACCTACTCCACACAGAATTCGTGAGATTATATAATAAAGACCCTACTTTGAAGAGTCTCTGAGGTTCTTCCTGCGCCAAAGTTCTCATTTTTGTACATGAAAAAGGTACTGAGAACTCAAATCTCTCACCAATGCAAATCAATGCCTACACCAGCATCAATGGGAAATATTAATTTGTAGCTGCCAAGTGCAGAAGAGAGCCAGCAGGCACTGGAGGGACCTGGTCCCCCAACACCCCCAGTTGCTGCAGAGTACTACATGAAGCTTAAACCAGACAAAAATGTGTTTTTAAAAATAATTAACACTTCTTACTTCAGTACATTAAGGCACACAGTTCCACTAACCTGTGCTCTGTGCAGGTGTCACTACCCCAAATATCCTTTGCTTTCCTGCACAGCAGCAGCAAAGAACCACCTCCAGAAAGGCAGTGACCATGAAAACCTCCACTTCACCCACAGGAGGAATAACAACACTGCTAGGATTGCTGCAAACAGAACTGAGGGGAGAAGACACTGCCTGCATTTCCTTCCTTATGATGGATGCCTGCCCTTTGGTGGAAAGCAAAGGGAGCGCCTCAAAAAGGTTCAGAGAAACAATGCTGATAAGACAGAAGACATTTCCTGAATGTTGGGGAAAGAAGAGATGAAACTGAGCTTAAAGAGGGAAGTAAGGGCCTAGATGTTAACATGCACATACATGGTAGAGAACAACATGGACAGGCTAGAGCTCCTGCTGATGGGCTGGAACACAAGACCAAGAAGACTGTAAAACTGAAAAGGAGAAAAGCACAAAGCACTACATTTCCACAACGGTCCACAGCCCTTATATCACATTCCAAGGTGGTCATTCTTCTCAAAACAAACAATTAGAACAGCTCCTTCTGCTGAGAAAGGACAGAAAGAGAAATTCAGAATGTATGCCATTGCCACCTGTACCGCATGCCTCCCTCCAGAAAAGAAACCCTCATTTCACTCTATGGAGCTGGCATGGCAAGGTTTGGCACGGCCATGGTAAAAGCCCCCATGGCAGGGGGCATGGACTCTGTGACAAAATGCCAGAAGCAGCCCCCATGGTCATGGAGCCAAGGCCTGCCAGCTCCAGGACAGACCCACAGCTCACCAGAGCCCAGGGAGGGAGGGCACAGGGATGCACAGACCCACCTGCAGCCCATGGAGGGAGGGCACAGGGATGCACAGACCCACCTGCAGCCCAGGGAGGGAGGGCACAGGGATGCACAGACCCACCTGCAGCCCATGGAGGAGGGGCACAGGGATGCACAGACCCACCTGCAGCCCAGGGAGGGAGGGCACAGGGACCCAGCCCAGGGAGGAGGGGCCAGGGATGCACAGACCCACCTGCAGCCCAGGGAGGGCACAGGGATGCACAGACCCACCTGCAGCCCATGGAGGGAGGGCACAGGGATGCACAGACCCACCTGCAGCCCAGGGAGGGAGGGCACAGGGATGCACAGACCCACCTGCAGCCCAGGGAGGGAGGGCACAGGGATGCACAGACCCACCTGCAGCCCATGGAGGGAGGGCACAGGGATGCACAGACCCACCTGCAGCCCAGGGAGGGAGGGCACAGGGATGCACAGACCCACCTGCAGCCCAGGGAGGGAGGGCACAGGGATGCACAGACCCACCTGCAGCCCAGGGAGGGAGGGCACAGGGATGCACAGACCCACCTGCAGCCCAGGGAGGGCACAGGGATGCACAGACCCACCTGCAGCCCAGGGAGGGAGGGCACAGGGATGCACAGACCCACCTGCAGCCCAGGGAGGGCACAGGGGGACCCAGGCCCAGGGAGGGAGGGCACAGGGATGCACAGACCCACCTGCAGCCCAGGGAGGGCACAGGGATGGGCAGCCCAGGGAGGGAGGGCACAGGGATGCACAGACCCACCTGCAGCCCAGGGAGGGCACAGGGATGCACAGACCCACCTGCAGCCCCTGGAAGAGACTCACAGGAGAACATGTGGATATGCCCTGGAGGAAGCTGTGCCCTTAAGGACAGCCAGGCTCCTGCTGGGAGCTGTCCCCCCATGGAGAGGAGCCCACATTGAGCAAGTTTGGTGGCAGGACCTGTGTCCCCACAGAAGGGACCCACACTGAACCAGATGACAAGGAACTGCAGCCCATGGAAGGACCCATATTGGAACAGTTCACCAGGGACTTTCTCCTGCAGAAAGGGCCCCATGCTGGAGCAGGGGAGGAGTGTGAAGAGGAAAGAATAGCAGAAACAAGGTGTTGCAGGCTGAGGATAACTCCCATTCCACATCTCCCTCTATTGCCTGGGGCAAGGAGGTAGAAGAATCAGGAGCAAAGTTCAGTCTGGGAAGGGGGAGGATGGGGAGCTTTAAATTGGTTCTCATTTTTTTATTATCCTGCTCTGATTTGATTGGCTGTAAATTAAATTTATTTCCTCAAGTCGAGTCTGTTTTGCCTATGATGTTAATTGCAGAGTGGTATCTCCCTGTCCTTATCTTGACCCGTGAGCCTTTCGTTATATTTGCTCTCCTGTTTGTTGAGGAAGGGAGTGATAAAGCAGCTTGGCAGTCACCTGGCAGGTAGCCAAGGTCAACCCACTTAATTTACTTATTGTACACTAAGAATTTTATTTCCTTTAGCATTAAAAAATGTCTGTAATTTTATCACCATGTTTGTAATGCCTAATGTACTAAAGAATGAAGAATCAGACACACATTTATTATGGTAAGGCAAAATCAAGATTTTGCAAGTTTCCACTCCACTTAAGCCCTTAAGAATGGTGCTAGTAGCTGTCATTTCAGAGCTGATAGGTGCAATTTTAATTAATTAGGCATTGTTTTTCATTAAGGTGAGTGAGGTACTGAAACCTTTTGAGTCACAAACCCATCATTTAACACAACTTTTTTGAATCAATTCACTTCACATTCTGTGAAATCAGAGGAAAGGAGCGACTTCTATCTTGCCTGCGCTCCTGTTTCTGGGTATAATAAATGTCAAGAAAGAACCGGTAATTCACAGTAACAAGACTCGTACACAGAGCACACGCTGCTTTCTCACAAAGCGTTGATATTCAAGATTTAAAAAGCCTTTTTAAAGAAGCCATACGCCTTCTTCCAACAAAGCTTCTCATCCTGCTGTCGTGCTGTCACAAACCCAAATAACAAAGTGAAATAATCTATTGGCACAATAGACCGACCAGCTGAACAAAGCTGAATATGTGCATATATATTTTCTGTTAAACAATTTTCTCCTAAACAATCACTCCCTATTTACCTTCCAGTTTTTTCACAGATCTTAACAATTTTGCTCTGTAGTTCCTCCCTCTTGTTACCTTGACAGCCCTGAAACACCTCTCCTGTCTGGTCCACAGCCCTGAATGCACAAAAATCTCCTCTTTGCTCATGCACACGTCTGAAGACACGTTCAGCCCATCCATCCAACCAAGCCCTACTTATCCAACTCCTGCTCTTGCCTCATAAATCAGTTTCTACAAGCCGTTCATCATTTTTAGAGTGCTTTCTGAATAGCTTTCTATTTATTAATTTTACATTTTCTAACCCAATGTGTCACATGCACTGCGCTCTGCTTCTGAATCATCACAAAGATTTTTGGAAGGGTAAAGTCATAGGCTGCTTTGACCTTGTTAAACTATCCCAGAACTGTTAAAACAGTTTTAGAGAAAGCATGAAGGGAAAAAACTACACAGGAATAGTGAAATCACCGTCACTGAGTTACTTTTAGGTCTACCTAGAGCCACAAAGACTTCCCGAAGACAGATATAAATTTTTTATAAAAACAATTACATAGCATACAGTGGACACTGATTCTAGGTTATACAAATCTCCTTGATGTTTTCCAATAGGTACTAGATTCTTGTATTTTGATAAATCCCCCACAAATGTGCTATTACTCAAAGTAAAAGGAAGAAACATCATCGTGGATGATGGGTACAGGATATTTTCCTTGGCTTAA
The DNA here is from genome assembly GCA_024865655.1 of Emberiza elegans. NCBI lineage: Eukaryota > Metazoa > Chordata > Aves > Passeriformes > Fringillidae > Emberiza > Emberiza elegans. Next base: position 5,998,102 of record JALJVW010000011.1, read on the forward strand.
GGACAAGACCCAGCTCATGAGGTGCACTAGAACATCTGCACTCCCAATTTTTAGCTCATAAAAAACCCAAATATTTGGCATCCGTACTGTTTCAAAAACTGGTATTCATGCACATATCCATATATAAAAATCCAAAATAAATTAAAACAGCCCCTAGTTCCCCCATGCAGATCCAGAAGAGGCTATGGGCCTTGAGCATGCTGTGTTTATCCTGCTTTTTCAGGAATCAGTAACAAAACACAAGGCAGATAAAAATTCCAAAGCATCCAACTTCATTCAGTCACAGGCCGTTCCTAAGGCTTGACTGCTAAATACCAAAAGCTTATCCGGGGTATCATTATCCATATGCTAAAATCTGTATTTGGTTCTATGTTTGAAAATTAGTGTGTTGTAATATCACATATTAAAACATCTGATTAAGCATGTTATCGACGTAAAACCAAAATATTTTAATAATAATTCAAATATCTAATAACACAGAACAGCTTGTTTCCGAGGTGACCAAGTGAATCATGTATCTTACCAAATTTCCCTTAGGTACAGCCAGCTTATTACTACTTTGAAAAAATATTTTTTTCTCCTACTGACAGCATCCCTCACTGGCTGTCCTCTGCTGTCAGTGTTGCAATTCATCAATGTTGCTTTTAATCTGCCATTTTATCTGGGGTCTGTGTAAATAAATACTGATCCTTGATGCCTTACAGCCCACCCAAAAGGCCCAGACATCTTGGAGACATAAAGGAATTGATGGTTTGACAATATCTTGATGCAAGCTGATGTACAATGTGAAGAAATATGTATTTTGGCTTGAAAGAAGAGTCTCTCTGACTCTTCTGCTGGACTTCTGAATTAACCATACACGACAGAAAGCATTTCTTAACTCCAAAGCACTTTTGGACAGATATAATTGTCTTTGTTTCAGGAAAGGTAATTGTAAGCAATTTTGTGTATGGAAGTAAAAGGAAGAGCAGAGAGCAAAGCAATGAAGCCTGCCACGACAAGGGGCACAAAGGGCTGCAGAGCACAGCAGTGATGTTCTTTGGAGAGAGCCAGGCTCTTCAGCACGGCATCTTCCATCCAGCTGGACTGGAACATCCATCCAGTGTACTGCACCCACAAGGGCCAGCCGAGATGCGCACAGTCTGGGGTTTGGTATCTTAGTTATACCATTAAATATAAAATCCTCTCCTTGCATCGTTAGAGAGAAAAGCTGCACAGCTAAGAACTATTTGCTTCTCTCCTATGAGCCTCCTGTTTGCCCCAACCAAAGCAAAGACACAGCAAAAACAAAGGAACAAAAGGCAAAGTGTACTAACAAACCCACCAGCCAGTATTAAATAAATAAAGCCCTGACAATCAGCCTGTCACTGACATATTTTATGGAAATCCTTTTGCCAGGATTTTTCTCCTGGGAAGCTGAGAAGCCTCAGAGAAAAAGGATAAACAATTCTTATCTCATTTGCTTCTCCCGTGTTTTGCTCATGTGGAATGTGTTTAAAGATTGTTTATCCAGAGGTGATTTTTTCATTGGTTTCTGCTGTCAATTGTTTTAACTCTTTGGCCAATCAGGGCCAAGCTGTGTCGGGGCTCTGGAGAGAGTCACGAGTTTTCATTATTATCTTTTTAGCCTTCTCTAAGTATCCATTCTGTATTTTTAGTATAGTTTTAATTTAATATAGTATCATAAAGTAATAAATTAGCCTTCTGAGAAGATGGAGTCAGATTCATCATTCCTGCCTTCATCAGAGCATCCCACAAATACAATACACATGGAATCAAAGAGCTGCTGGGGAAATCAGTCTGTAAGACCCCCCTGATGTCTGACGAGAGCCCAGACCATCACCACGGACTGTAAAAGCACTTGTGAACGTCAGTGTGTCCCTGCCCACGTGCCTCAACCCTAGAGCTTAAAGAAACACCCCACCTGCAATGTCCCGTAGGAAGTGACAACTTCTGAAAGCACACCAACAAGTGGTTTTTGCAAAACTATTCCACATGCAATGACCAGTGCTTTGGTAAGGCGTATTTGCCTCAGTGTTCAGATGCCATTTTCGCCATCAGCCTCTGGAAGAAAAACCTTTATAGAAAAAGAGGGAGGTCGAGACTGAAAGCTTCAACATTGTCCAGTCCTTCACGCTCACACACTGCCATTATTGCTTTTTCTCCGTGGCAAAGACAGATGGGGAAATTTCTCTCTTCACAGCTGGCGAGTTCTCCAATTCTTAAGCTGACAGCAATTTGTGTTTAGAATACAGACTTAATCTTGGATCTTAATGTTTTTAAGTAAATGCCACTATACACATGTGACAGCAGTCAGGGAGCAGCAATATCCTGCTTTATTGCTCCACCTGTATATTTCCACAGCTATTCTTCTGTATATTTCAGAGCTATTCTTCATGTGGTACCATAGCTGTGGCAACAAAGTGTGAAAAGATCATTTGTACTACACTAATTTCTTCCTACCTGTTAGTTATGCCAAAAGTACCCATGAAAAAGAAAAGACAGAAGATGTAGAGGCTAAATACAGGCACAATGAAAAAGTGTTTATTCCCTGCCAAGCTTATATTCCCAATTTGTACTGTTAGGAACAGTGAGATTGTCAGTCATTTTCAGACTCCTATATATTTTAGAGAGCTTTCCAAAGACTACAGATATAACTTGGGAGTTTCTCCCTAAGGAAGGAAAGCAGACAAATTTGGTACTAGAAAAGCAGGAGACCAGGAATGCAGAACAGGCAGCTTTTCAGGAACAGGGAGGTCACGGAACTTGACTTGCTCACAAATCAACAAAAGCAAGTAAATCCAGTACTAAAAATCATTCACTGGGTTTTTGGGGGGTGTTTAGCAGAGATTGATGACTTGTTTTTATTTTAAATAAATAGATCGCGTGACAAAAACACAGTTTTGACTTACCAGAAAGCATTCATTAATTTACAGCAAATTAAGAAAGCAGAGCTGAGTTGACATGAATAAAATCTTTTTTGAAGAGGGTGGTATTTCTGAAATAGCACTTCTCAGCTTTGCATTGTATTGGAACAAGTGCCACACACAGGATGACGTGGAGAGGTCTGAGCATGGGTCTCTCCCACCAGAAGACCATCCCAGTCAGAGTTTGGAGGAGCATAAATAGAGGCAACATCCAAGTCCTGTTTGACGGGGCGTGTTTCCTCTCTTGGGATTTTTTTGTTTGCTTTACAGCACTCCCCAAACATTTGCGACTCTTCGTCCCATTTCCGTCTATCCTATAACATCTTAATAATTGTTAATTACTCTACAACTTGTTAACAACTCTAGAACTGTTAATTACTCTATAAACAGCTGAAACACTGGCTATTGCTTCTGAAGAACTACTTTAAATGTAGTAGCTTGAGGTACATTTTCTGATAGCTTTTTCAGAGACACTAATTCCAATGCAAATATGTGGATCCCCAGAAGGTTTTATACAACCAAACAAACATAACTCAAATTCTAAAAGGAAAAACAAAAATTACAACCACCTCTACTAGAAGTGGGAGTTTGGCCTTCTCCTGACACCCAATCACAGACTTTAGAGCACACATTATTCAGGTGATCTTTTAGTTCTTGCTTCTCTCCCAGGAGCAGATTTTATTTTTTTTGAGCCCACAGAGTCATCCAACATTCCAGGCTCTCTGATCCCCCAACCTACACATTACATTGCTTGCAACATCAGTGAGCTTTTACTAAATGTGGCAGTAATTTCTCCTAGAGATAAGCTCTTAGGAATACTGAGTCATCCCTTTCTCACCCTGAGCCTATCTTCACAGGTCATCCTGCCCCTGTATTCTTCTCCCTCTTGCCCAATCCACAGTTAAGAGTGTTACTTAAAAATGTAAGACATTCCCTAAAGCTAATGCCTAAAATGTGTCTGTTTAAATTCCCTTGAGGAGGCCAAATGCAGGGCACTTGGGCAATTTCTGTGATCAGGCATTTCTCTAAAAATTTATTATGTATTTCATTTTGGAATATATTTTAACATTTAGAGTTTGTCAACTAAGTCTTCAAAACAAGACATATGCAGAACAACTGTGGCAAACGTACACACAAAAACCTTTGTACATAAACTTGTATGATACACAACCTCAAACAGAAAAATCAGAATTTATTGGGAAAGCTTCAGGAAATATCGGCAGAAAAATCAGAATTTCTAAGGAAGACTTTTTAAAAAATACATGAATGAAACAGTATGCTGGGACACCAGCATGCAATGAGGAAAAGAGCTGTCCTGGTTCTGGGAATGAGCTCCCTTAGGCAGGCAATTGACCTAAAAGGCTAATAAGAACAAATAGGGTTTTTTCTTTTTGCCACACTTGTGTGACAGCAACTGATTTTCAAGCTTCAAGTGGGTTTGGCATGTTTTACAACAGGAAACAAAAATTATGCATCACAGGCATGGAGTTGTTACACCCTGGCTAGCCACGGCCTCCCACAGAATTGCACCAAGTCAAATAGTTTGATTGTGGATACAATAATTACACAAAGATGCCATGATAATTTTTTTTCTACTTTAGCAGCACATCAAATAGGTCTGTATATCATTTCTCCTCACTTATCTCATTTTTATTATGTGTTTCAGCACTAAAAAGCATGCCCACTATAAATGTGATGTTTCTCCTTAAAACTACAGGCAGTTCAACCAAAGAGGTTCTTTGGCATGCCCAACATTCAAAAATTCGTAATCTTGTTACTAAAAATTATTTTAAAGTTAATTAAGGTGCAATAAAATTTGATTAACTACCGTTATAAATCTGAACTAAAATGAAGACAGCTCTAAATCAAATCAAATGCCTTATTAAAAGTTATAACATTAGGTAGTCATCAATCTCCAGAAATAAAGAGTAGAAAACAGAATGCTATATCATGTATATGAAGCCTGGAGTAATTAATCCTGTCAACATGTGCTATTGACTGGGAGTAAATCAAAAGACAAAAACAGACTGGAAACCTCATCTTTTTTTATAGTAATTTTCCTAATGTCAGTTTGCAATTTTTTAACTCCTGCTGTAAATTCTTCAGGCTTGTTCTTTACCTCCAAACACAGCTGAGCCTCACTGGAGACAACATCAGGGTGAAGAATTTAAAAGCAACAGAAAATCTGACCCCACAGAAAATCTGGTTAAATTAAGGAATTAATCAAATGATTGTGACCAACTCATCTTTTGACAAGTTGATATATAACAATATATATAAAAATAATCCTAAAAGAAGGTCTGGGAATCAACAGAGCCAACTCTGAGTGCATAAGAAAGTTAACACAACTGATAATCCTACACGGAGCTCAAGAATATAGAGATATAACTTTAACAAAAGGTTGAAACTGTTTGGAATGAAATTAAAAAAGAACATCAAGGATAAGAAGCACTTCAAAGAAGATATCAGGAGTAAGCAAAAAACTTACAAGGACAGAAAAAGAGAGATTGATTAACAAGGTAAGGCAGGTGTCCTAAATTAGTCACACAATAAAAATAGCACCTCAGCTCAATCTTTCAAAGAAAAACAGACTGAGCAGTGAAAAGCTCAGTTCACCTAAGCAGGAGAGATTAAAATGCAGGGAAGAACTAGTTAAGGACTTATTCTCATATAGATTCAATGAAAAGTTAACTGCGCATCCCCAAACCTGGACAAATGTTCCATTTTCTCCTAAGAATAATGCCACAATGACAGGAACATTTGCAGCATACTAAAAGAGCCAGAAGATAAAAATACAAATTCACTGGCAAAATTTTAAATGAAATTTATAACCCAATGGGAACTAAAAAATCTTGATTTCCCCATACACCAGTTAATTTCATAAACCTTTACTCAAAAAATTTGTTCTTTGGGCATCCCTGATCATCCGTGCTAAAGCAGAAACAAAACCAGGGAATACTGAACAGAGATGCACCCCAAGAAAGGAGAAGGGATAAACACATTTCCATGTGATTGTGACCCCGACTGCAGCAGACTTTGGAAGAGGCAGTAATGGAGGGCATGGAGGTAGGCCTGAAGTGGCACAAAAAGAAAAATATTCTCATTACTAATAGACCACCTGAGAGACATGATGAGTTCCTCAGTAAGACAGATGACTGCTTAGACAAGGGCAATATAGTGCAACTAATACATCTATGTCTGAATTAAGCATCTGGCAGGGTTCTCTGAGAAATCTTTATTTAAAAGGCAGACAATGAGGAGCAATATAAGAATACATCATAATAGGGACAGAAAACCATGGGAGGCATGGAGTCCATGGGAGGCACCACAAGAGAATGTAGTGAAAAGAAAGCAGTTCTAAAGACAGAGAAATATTACTAAGCATTTCTCAGGAACCAGTTTGGGATGGATCCTGCTTAATACATTCATTAGCAACCTTGATCCAAGGACTGGATTATGAAATGCAAAGATGATATAATTATGAGCATGGAAGAAGACAAGATCATCACACAGAGAGAAGGAGATGACCTTGTGAGGTAGAAAACTGAACAGGATGAAGTTTAAAAGCAAAAAGTACATCACAAGACAAGCTAATGAGGACTTCTGCTTTAACCTGAAGGTTCATCAGATTGAAGAAATGAAGAAGAAAGCTGGTGGATAGAATGTTTAAGAGGTACCTATTTGTTATCTACCAGCTGTAAAAAGGTCTAATTTCTGGGAATATCAGACATTTTCAGTCAACTCAGAGGACTACTTGGACCTCATCTGGAAATAGTGGACTGATTCATGATTGTTATATTTTCTGAAAAATCTTTTTGTGAAGATTTTTCTCATGAGAAGCTGAGAAGCTTCAGAAATGAAATGTAAACAATAATTATCTGTTGCTGTAGAATGTAGCAAGTGCATCTTTGATTGGTCTCATTTTAATTAATGACCAATCACAAGTTTACCTGTGTCGAGACTGAGCAATCACAAGATTTTATTATTAATTCCTTTCCTTGCTAGCCTTCTGATGTCTCCTTTCTCTTTTCTTTAATATAGTTTTAGTATATAATTGTCTTTTAATATAATATAATATATATCATAAAATAATAAATCAGCCTTCTAAAACATAGAATCAAAATTCTCATCTCTCATCCTAAAAACCCACAAACACCACCACACATGATCACCTGTTGTCAAAACAAAACTGTAAATATGCCCAGAAAAGGGTTTCTGAAAAGATAACAAGAATGGGAAAATAACTTTCTTGGCAAGAAGCAAGGAAACCTTGGTCCTTCCAGCCCAGTTAAGCAAAAACTGGGAATACATTTAAGTCTATCTGGTTATAGTTATACATAACCTTGCTATGCTTAGCTTCTTCTTCTCATGGCTAGCTGTAGATAAGGGCAGCATGAAAAAGAATGCAAGAGCCATGGGGAAGCTGGGGTGTCAATGTCCTAGGGTGATGTTATATGGTTTTATCCCCATTCCTGTGTTCTGTTTATGCTGGGTATCCTGTTCTGTGCCTTCAGGACTGGCTCTGAAGAGTGAATGTTTTGTTTTGGTTTTGCCATCAGCCACTGGCGGGACACAGAGACAGGGCAGTGCATGGTGCTGCTTTTGCTTTTTGCTTTGCTTTTCCCTTTGCTCTTGCTTTTTGTTTCTGCTCATTAGTTAGTTTAGCTAAACAGTCTGAATTTTCCCTGGACTGTTTCTCCTTTCCCTTTTTTGGACCTACTGGAACCTGCTCCGGACTGGGACCTGGGAACAACGAGAGTTTGCACCTTGTGGCTGCAGCAGCTGCCCCAGCACAGGAGGGACTGAGAACAGAGCGAGCACCCCCAGAGAGACTTTCTGAATTTGGCATCTTTGTCAGAGCGGTGACAGAGTGGTGTCACCTGGTATTGTTCATTTTTTGTGTGCCTGGAACAGGTTCTGTGTGCTGTGCCTGTTAAATGAACAGGTTCTGTGTGCTGTGCCTGTTAAATGAACAGGTTCTGTGTGCTGGGGGGGCTGTGCCTGTTAAATGAACAGGTTCTGTGTGCTGGGGACCCAGTGCCTGTTAAATGAACAAGTTCTGTGTGCTGGGGACCCAGTGCCTGTTAAATGAACAGGTTCTGTGTGCTGGGGTGTCCGTGCCTGTTAAATGAACAGGTTCTGTGTGCTGGGTGTCCTGTGCCTGTTAAATGAACAGGTTCTGTGTGCTGGGGGTGCAGTGCCTGTTAAATGAACAGGTTCTGTGTGCTGGAGGTGCTGTGCCTGTTAAATGAACAGGTTCTGTGTGCTGGGGGTCCGTGCCTGTTAAATGAACAGGTTCTGTGTGCTGGGGGTGCCGTGCCTGTTAAATGAACAGGTTCTGTGTGCTGGGGGTCCCTGCCTGTTAAATGAACAGGTTCTGTGTGCTGGGGGTGCTGTGCCTGTTAAATGAACAGGTTCTGTGTGCTGGGGGTGCTGTGCCTGTTAAATGAACAGGTTCTGTGTGCTGGGGTGCTGTGCCTGTTAAATGAACAGGTTCTGTGTGTGCTGGGGGATCCAGTGCCTGTTAAATGAACAGGTTCTGTGTGCTGGGGTGCCGTGCCTGCCTGTTAAATGTTAAATGAACAGGTTCTGTGTGCTGGGGGTCCCGTGCCTGTTAAATGAACAGGTTCTGTGTGCTGGGGGTGCTGTGCCTGTTAAATGAACAGGTTCTGTGTGCTGGGGGTGCCGTGCCTGTTAAATGAACAGGTTCTGTGTGCTGTTAAATGAACAGGGGTGCTGTGCTGTGCCTGTTAAATGAACAGGTTCTGTGTGCTGGGGTGCTGTGCCTGTTAAATGAACAGGTTCTGTGTGCTGGGGGTCCCTGCCTGTTAAATGAACAGGTTCTGTGTGCTGGGGGGTCCCTGCCTGTTAAATGAACAGGTTCTGTGTGCTGGGGTGCCGTGCCTGTTAAATGAACAGGTTCTGTGTGCTGTGTGCCGTGCCTGTTAAATGAACAGGTTCTGTGTGCTGGGGTGCCGTGCCTGTTAAATGAACAGGTTCTGTGTGCTGGGGTGCCGTGCCTGTTAAATGAACAGGTTCTGTGTGCTGGGGTGCTGTGCCTGTTAAATGAACAGGTTCTGTGTGCTGGGTGCCGTGCCTGTTAAATGAACAGGTTCTGTGTGCTGGGGTGCCTGTTAAATGAACAGGTTCTGTGTGCTGGGGTGCTGTGCCTGTTAAATGAACAGGTTCTGTGTGCTGGGGTGCTGTGCCTGTTAAATGAACAGGTTCTGTGTGCTGGGGTGCTGTGCCTGTTAAATGAACAGGGTTCTGCTGTGTTAAATGAACAGGTTCTGTGTGCTGGGGGTGCCTGTTAAATGAACAGGTTCTGTGTGCTGGGGTGCTGTGCCTGTTAAATGAACAGGTTCTGTGTGCTGGGGGGCTGTGCCTGTTAAATGAACAGGTTCTGTGTGCTGGGGGTGCCTGTTAAATGAACAGGTTCTGTGTGCTGGGGGTGCTGTGCCTGTTAAATGAACAGGTTCTGTGTGCTGGGGTGCTGTGCCTGTTAAATGAACAGGTTCTGTGTGCTGGGGGTGCTGTGCCTGTTAAATGAACAGGTTCTGTGTGCTGGGGTGCTGTGCCTGTTAAATGAACAGGTTCTGTGTGCCTGTTAAATGAACAGGTTCTGTGTGCTGGGGTGCCTGTTAAATGAACAGGTTCTGTGTGCTGGGGGCTGTGCCTGTTAAATGAACAGGTTCTGTGTGCTGGGGGTGCTGTGCCTGTTAAATGAACAGGTTCTGTGTGCTGGGGGTGCTGTGCCTGTTAAATGAACAGGTTCTGTGTGCTGGGGTGCCTGTTAAATGAACAGGTTCTGTGTGCTGGGGGTGCTGTGCCTGTTAAATGAACAGGTTCTGTGTGCTGGGGATCCAGTGCCTGTTAAATGAACAGGTTCTGTGTGCTGGGGATCCAGTGCCTGTTAAATGAACAGGTTCTGTGTGCTGGGGGTGCCGTGCCTGTTAAATGAACAGGTTCTGTGTGCTGGGGGTGCTGTGCCTGTTAAATGAACAGGTTCTGTGTGCTGGGGATCCAGTGCCTGTTAAATGAACAGGTTCTGTGTGCTGGGGTGCTGTGCCTGTTAAATGAACAGGTTCTGTGTGCTGGGGTGCTGTGCCTGTTAAATGAACAGGTTCTGTGTGCTGGGGTGCTGTGCCTGTTAAATGAACAGGTTCTGTGTGCTGGGGATGCAGTGCCTGTTAAATGAACAGGTTCTGTGTGCTGGGGGTGCCGTGCCTGTTAAATGAACAGGTTCTGTGTGCTGGGGTGCTGTGCCTGTTAAATGAACAGGTTCTGTGTGCTGGGGGTGCCGTGCCTGTTAAATGAACAGGTTCTGTGTGCTGGGGATCCAGTGCCTGTTAAATGAACAGGTTCTGTGTGCTGGGGGTGCTGTGCCTGTTAAATGAACAGGTTCTGTGTGCTGGGGGTGCTGTGCCTGTTAAATAAAGAGGTTCTTTCCACTTCTCTCCAAGGAATCCTTCCCAAACCAGCTGGGGGCAAGGGGCTCTGTGGGTTTGCTTTCTGGAGGGGCCCCTTTGGAGGTTTTCTTCCAGGACAAAATCTGGCACCCACCGTGGGGCTCAGAGAGTGGAAAAAGCCCTGTTTTGAGTGCATTTTGGTTGCCACTACTCTGTGTTGGTATAAAGCAGTTAATAGCCAACAAACCACCCTTCACACGTATGGTAACAGCGAGCCTCTCACAGCAGCTCAAGAGTTACTGAGCACAAAATGGGAACCCATTCTATGATTTTTAGTGATATGCATTCCTCCAAGCAACAGCTTGGATTATGTGATGCAACAGAACCCTTTCACACAGAAATATATCCCCATGGCACTGATATAAGGTTTGTCTCAATAACCTGTTCAGCCATCAAGTGTCACCTTTTTGGCTAATGGTTTATATCAAAGGAAAGAACACACCTCATAATGTACATAACCAACTGTGAAAGGCTGCTCAGCAGGGAAATATCCCTCCTGTAACGCTGCAGTGATTACCTTATGCCTTGAAGCATGAGAGCTGATGATCTTTATCTTACCTTTCATAACTAAAAATGCTACTATTGGTCATAAAATTATCCAAGCACTTCAAAAATTCAGCCACAATATTTGATTTGATGACCCTCTGCACTGGGGACTAGCACAACCTCACTAGGTGTTCAATGTCTGCCAAGTGATTTGTTTTAAATTACACCTTTATTTTCATATTGCAGAACAGGATTAGAATAACTTTCTGAGTAAGTTTCACTACAGCACTCATAAAAAAAAAAATGTGAGCAGCTAAAGCAAACTTTGCTTAAGGGCTTGAGTGTGACTTTTCCTTATGCTGTATGTCATAATAAATCCTCTCATGCCAGAGATGCCAACACCTTCCCACCCAGAGCAGGTGGACTGGCAATGTGGAGGATGTGCAGAGACAATGGCTTCTCTGGCTTCCCACAGCAGGCAGCACAGCCCTCACAGTGTGCTGCAAGTGTGTCAGCACTTCCCTGCTGCTTGCAGAGCCCTGAGACACAGGAGCAGGGTCTCAGGGGGACAGACAGGTCCCTGGGCCACGACGCCTCTTGTGATCATCCTGAGGCTGAGCAGCGCTTCTCCTTCAGACAGGTGCCAAAAGGTGCAGTTTAGCCTTCAGGCCTTTCATTTGTACTCCATTTTATCAGATACTTGGGTGTGAAGAATACCAATATATTCATTGTCAAAAGATATCCTCACATCTTTTCCTTTACTGATTAAGTCACAGCACTACCCAAGACTCTTGTCTGAAGAAAACTCTTTTTAAATAAAACCAAACCAAAAAAAACCCACACAACTGTGATAAATAAGTATGGCTCGTGCTGATACAATTGAAAGAGTAATCAATATTGGTACTGTAATTAATATTTGGAAATAGAGAAAATGGTTAAAAGTTGTAATGTTAAGAGAGGGAGAGGAGGGGTTCTACTCCCTCCGTCAGATGTTCACAAGGACAGGAGGAAGAAGTTGAAGATACAGATGCTAAAAATGAACAAGAACCTGGTTGGGTCTCAGAAAAATGTTAATTATAAGGGATTTATTGCTTTGATATGTAGATGCAGCGATATGTGCTCTTGGCTTACACTGTACTAGCTTGGTGCACATGTGTAACCCAAAGGTGAATTAAAGGACAAAGAGGAAGACTACAATTCTTCATCAATGAAGACCCCCAAAGACTTGTGCGACCACCGAACTGAGTGATGGTGCATGCACAGTAAAGGTGTCCATGAGGGTGGAGATAGGCAGATGATGAACCAGAACTGGGAGAATATGGCATTAACACATGGCATATAAGGGGGAATCTTCACTTGGCAAGCTCGTACGTGAGGTGGCACGGGTCCAAGAGCCCTGCACTCCGTACCCCGTGGTTATCCTTTGCTTATGCGCTATTATTAGAACCAAATTATCCCTTATTTATATATTTTCTAAATTATTTAATTAAAATTGCTGCTATCTCAAATATTGTTTGGTATTTTTATGAGGAGATAATTGGGCAAACATAACACAACTATCTTTGGGCTGCTCAGAAGATAAAAAGGGGAAAGAAAAAAAACCACAACAAAAAACCCCAACCCAACAGAATTGGGTATTAAAAAGCAAGTAGCGCACTTGTCCTCCTACCCAGCCTCTCTCCACACACAAGCACTCAGGCACACAAGACTGTTCTGCTTTACATCCCAGAACCTGACAAGGAAGAAAGGACAGATTCCAAACAGAATTAGAGCAGGCATTCTCAATAAGCAAAGCGTATTTTTGAAAATTAATTTCTCAGTAAGATTATGTCAACAAAGCCAGCTAGGGTCAATGGCCCAATCACACTTGCATATCAGTTACCAATACAGCTTCTAAAAGGAGGGTCAAAGATAAGAGGTTTATTTTTTAGATTTTTTTTTAAGTATCACTAGCTCAAAAAAATTATTAAAAAGTAATGACATTTCAGGGGACGGAAAATGACATTTTATCCCCAAAATCTAACTATTCTGTGTAAACTGTTCTACAAAATGAGCATCTGGCAAAAAGATCAAAAAGACACCATTTCTTTGCCAGTAGTAACATATTTAAGAGATTGCTTGCTAGCAAACTGCCATGGCAACCACGGTAGCACCTGGGGTACAGTGTTCTCCTGAGAAACAGCACGCCTTCCCTTGAGAAACAGAGTTATTTTGCAACAGTGCAACAGAAAAGTGATTTTTAAACCAGGTAAGGAGCTCCAGTGACTGCAGAGTCACTGAGCTCCAGAATCGGGCCTGCAATAACTATTTCTTTACCCAAAACCATCCATATTGAACAGCTATATTAAAAATAGTGGCTCTAAATACATCACAGCAGAACACGGGCTTTAGATTTACACCTGTCACCCTCCACTTCTCTATCTGACTTCCCTGAGAAAGGCACAACTGAGGGACCACCCAATATTCTTTCCAAATGTTTTTGGGAAAGAAGTCAGCAATAATGAATGTCACCTCAGTGTCAGAAGCAGAGTGAAATGGGTCACAATGCAATGGTCCAGCCCCTCTTCCAGCCAAGACACTGAGCCTTGCACTCCCTAAAAAAGGAGCCAGGAGGGCTCACATGCCTCTCTTCCCAGCTGCAAATGTAGCCTAAATTGAAAAATATAAGCTAGACTTCTTTCTGCAATTTAGAAATTTTATACCCAGAAATAGCCTAATCCAATCTAATTACCAGGGGACGGAGGAAAGAAAAGAAAAAGGAAAATATCAGCTATAGATCTCTCTGCATGCAAGAACATTTTTATGCTATGAAAAAGTAAAAACACTGGAATGAGAGTTTTTGATGTCAAATTGACCAATAGTGCACTTGCCTTAGCTCAGCTCTTTTCTACAGAAGACTGCACATAGTGATTAAGTCAACTTTTGAGAAAAAGCAATTCTAAACTCATGTTATTCTGAAAAATAATTTTATATAATGCATTATTTTTGAGTGCACCCTATCTCAACTATCATTTTAGAAGACTTGCATTATTGTATTTTTAGACACCACCAGTGGCAGGGAGGAGGGGAGAGGGTTGAAACACATCACTCTAACACATCTTCCCTCGCTTTTCCTGGCTTTTCTTCTGTTCTGCTTCCTCAAGGCTCTGGGAGAAAAAAATTACACAGATCATCTCAGGCAATAAAAGGGAAAACAGTGAAGATAAGCAACACTAATGACAATGGCAGACCCCTTATTTTTCTGATATCAAAAAAGCTTCCAGTGCTTTTAACTAGCAATTCAGGAGTGTCACGCACTGACATTCAACTTTTGTGTTTCCAGCAGACACACTTATTGTCATGCTAATACTTGATTAATTTTTTTTTCTTCCCCCCCCCCTCTTTCACCTAAACTTTAAACCCTTGCCTGGAATCACTGTGCAGACTTATGCCCTGGGTGACAAAACCAAGCTGGGCCCAGGAGATGAACCATTGCTAGCAATGCCCACCTCCCACCTCCTTTTTAGATGAAGCTACTGCTGGTGTGTTTCAAAAGGTAAAACAATAATTTTCCTACCATGCATTTGGGAATAGCTTTCACTTATAATGGTTTAAAAGCCCTGCCTTTTTCCTTCCCTTGGTCTTCATTTAAAACCACAGTTTTACATTCTATTAGACACCTTATACCATAGATTAAAGAAGATTAATCTATTCAACTAATGTGTTGACTGATTCTCTTACTAGTGTCAAAACCTACAATTAAATATTTTCCTTCAACAATATTATAGTATGCAATTCTTGAATCAAGCAATCATAATTTAATTTATAAATGGAAAAAAAAAGCCACACAAGATGGTGAACACTGAAAAAAAACCCATTTATAGGAACTGCTTTTTGGGTAGTTATTAAAATTATTTTTCTCATATATAGTCCTCTGTTTAACTACCCAAGTGTCCTATCTGTCCACACATTATTAAATATGTCTGACATCTACAACAAAACTGTTTGCTTTTACAGAAGAACCTGACAAGGAAGAAAGGACAGATTCCAAACAGAATTAGAGCAGGCATTCTCAATAAGCAAAGCGTATTTTTTGAAAATTAATTTCTCAGTAAGATTATGTCAACAAAAGCCAGCTAGGGTCAATGGCCCCAATCACACTTGCATATCAGTTACCAATACAGCTTCTAAAAGGAGGGTCAAAGATAAGAGGTTTATTTTTAGATTTTTTTTTAAGTATCACTAGCTCAAAAAAATTATTAAAAAGTAATGACATTTCAGGGGACGGAAAATGACATTTTATCCCCAAAATCTAACTATTCTGTGTAAACTGTTCTACAAAATGAGCATCTGGCAAAAAGATCAAAAAGACACCATTTCTTTGCCAGTAGTAACATATTTAAGAGATTGCTTGCTAGCAAACTGCCATGGCAACCACGGTAGCACCTGGGGTACAGTGTTCTCCTGAGAAACAGCACGCCTTCCCTTGAGAAACAGAGTTATTTTGCAACAGTGCAACAGAAAAGTGATTTTTAAACCAGGTAAGGAGCTCCAGTGACTGCAGAGTCACTGAGCTCCAGAATCGGGCCTGCAATAACTATTTCTTTACCCAAAACCATCCATATTGAACAGCTATATTAAAAATAATGGCTCTAAATGCATCACAGCAGAACACGGGCTTTAGATTTACACCTGTCACCCTCCACTTCTCTATCTGACTTCCCTGAGAAAGGCACAACTGAGGGACAACCCAATATTCTTTCCAAATGTTTTTGGGAAAGAAGTCAGCAATAATGAATGTCACATCAGTGTCAGAAGCAGAGTGAAATGGGTCACAATGCAATGGTCCAGCCCCTCTTCCAGCCAAGACACTGAGCCTTGCACTCCCTAAAAAAGGAGCCAGGAGGGCTCACATGCCTCCCTTCCCAGCTGCAAATGTAGCCTAAATTGAAAAATATAAGCTAGACTTCTTTCTGCAATTTAGAAATTTTATACCCAGAAATAGCCTAATCCAATCTAATTACCAGGGGACGGAGGAAAGAAAAGAAAAAGGAAAATATCAGCTATAGATCTCTCTGCATGCAAGAACATTTTTATGCTATGAAAAAGTAAAAACACTGGAATGAGAGTTTTTGATGTCAAATTGACCAATAGTGCACTTGTCTTAGCTCAGCTCTTTTCTACAGAAGACTGCACATAGTGATTAAGTCAACTTTTGAGAAAAAGCAATTCTAAACTCATGTTATTCTGAAAAATAATTTTATATAATGCATTATTTTTGAGTGCACCCTATCTCAACTATCATTTTAGAAGACTTGCATTATTGTATTTTTAGACACCACCAGTGGCAGGGAGGAGGGGAGAGGGTTGAAACACATCACTCTAACACATCTTCCCTCGCTTTTCCTGGCTTTTCTTCTGTTCTGCTTCCTCAAGGCTCTGGGAGAAAAAAATTACACAGATCATCTCAGGCAATAAAGGGAAAACAGTGAAGATAAGCAACACTAATGACAATGGCAGACCCCTTATTTTTCTGATATCAAAAAAGCTTCCAGTGCTTTTAACTAGCAATTCAGGAGTGTCACGCACTGACATTCAACTTTTGTGTTTCCAGCAGACACACTTATTGTCATGCTAATACTTGATTAATTTTTTTTTTCCCCCCCTTTCACCTAAACTTTAAACCCTTGCCTGGAATCACTGTGCAGACTTATGCCCTGGGTGACAAAACCAAGCTGGGCCCCAGGAGATGAACCATTGCTAGCAATGCCCACCTCCCACCTCCTTTTAGATGAAGCTACTGCTGGTGTGTTTCAAAAAGGTAAAACAATAATTTTCCTACCATGCATTTGGGAATAGCTTTCACTTATAATGGTTTTAAAATTGCTTAGCCTTTTTTCCTTCCCTTGGTCTTCATTTAAAACCACAGTTTTACATTCTATTAGACACCTGCAGGTACCATAGATTAAAGAAGATTAATCTATTCAACTAATGTGTTGACTGATTCTCTTACTAGTGTCAAAAACCTACAATTAAATATTTTCCTTCAACAATATTATACTATGCAATTCTTGAATCAAGCAATCATAATTTAATTTATAAATGGAAAAAGCTTAAGCCACACAAGATGGTGAACACTGAAAAAACCTATTTATAGGAACTGCTTTTCACGTAGTTATTATTTTAAATTATTTTTCTCATATATAGTCCAACTTCTGTTTAACTTGCAAGTGTCCTATCTGTCTCACACATTATTAAATATGTCTGACATCTACAACAAAAACCACTTGCTTGTACAGAATATAAAAAGGTGGGGGTTGTATTTTCTTTATTTTAACAATGTAGTGATTTGGTTCGCTCCAAATGCAAACCAACTGCCAGAAGGATTTTCTCCAAGACTGACAGCCATGACCAGTCAGGCTCCAATAAGAACAAGGATCTCCAGTCATCTTCACCAATATCTGCAATCAAGTTGTTTTAACTCCTTTTTAACACAATGCTTTACATTCCAAACTGCACCCAGGTGAGAACTTGCTTGATCTAAAATGCTAAAATGCTGGTGACAAATACAACATAGTTCAACATAGTTCATAGTTGAACATAGTCCAACAATGAATGAAAGAGCACAAGGGAAGTCAATTGAGCTCCTTCATAGAATGAAAATGGCCCCAGCTCTCTCTGCACCACCATTAAAGGAGGTTTTATGGCAAGAGCTAAGCAGCCAGTAAGAGTTGCAAGCTATTTAGAGTTTCATGGACAAAAGAAACTCAGGAAGTCAGGATCCCACAAAGCTCAAGATTTTGATGACAAGTCAGGCTTCAATAAGAACAAGGATCTCTAGTCATCTTCACCAATATCTGCAATCAAGTTGCTTTAATTCCTTTTTAACACAATACCTTACATTCCAAACTGCACCCAGGTGTGATCTTGTTTGATCTAAAACGCTGGTGACAAATAAACATAGTCCAACAATGAATGAAAGAGCACAAGGGAAGTCAATTAAGCTCCTTCATAGAATGCAAATGGCCCCAGCTCTCTCTGCACCACCATTAAAGGAGATTTTATGGCAAGAGCTAAGCAGCCAGTAAGAGTTGCAAGCTGTTTAGAGTTTCATGTACAAAGGAGTTTTCAAATGGCAGAAGCTCGGGAGTCAGGATCCCACCAAGCTCAGCATTTTGATGACAATACCTTCATTCAATGGGAATTGCTTCAAAGCATTTCACTGTCACAAAGTGCGAAGGCACACACTGGTGAAGCCCCTCATGCTTTCAACTTGCAGCACCTCAGTCCTTGCAGGTAACTCAGTGGGACTGCTCCCAGCACTAAAAGCTGAGCTGAGCCTGCTTCTCTGGCCAAAATGGGACATGGAGTCAGGAGCTGAAGCCACGGTTCGGTTCTATGGGCAGAGCTTCCTCCTCCACAACAGTCAGAAGATGGAGTGGCCAAACTTGGGGAAGAGAATGGGTCATGGCTGGAGGGTGCATTCAGTGTTCCATTGATTTAATCTTGCTCCAACATGGAGAGAATTTCTGAAGATAGGTGTGCACGTACTGGTTGGTGTCACAGTCCTTTAAATATCTGTGCCGTGTCTACTTCAGTGCATCTGACAGATGGTGGATGAGGCTGTCAAAGGAGTGGTTTTGGTACAAAGAGAAGGGGGAGATGTGGAAACAACCCAGGGCACCACAGGGAATATTTCTGTGTCTGCTCTGGGTGCCCTGACCCCCAGGGCAGCACTGACTCTGACCCTCATTCTTGGAGAAAGTTTCCCAGACTTCCAGATAGGCTGGAATCCACAGAAGTGTGAAATAGATTATAGAGAGTGGTGTGGGTGTGTCACTGGTGAGAAATTGAGGGTTTGGGGTTTTTAGTACGTTGTGGATGGCAGCAAGATGGAGGGCACAGGGTGTCATCCTGGGTTTCTTCTTCATGCTTCTTCTTCCTCCTTGTCCATGGGTTTGGGTGGCATTTTGTAATTGGGCAGCAAAGTCCCCACTGCAGCTCTGTGGGATCAGTTATTGGGTTAAAAGGGAAAATAATCCAGGTGTCAGTTCTTAATTGGATAGTTTAGTCTTAAAAGCCCTTGTACCAAGAGATTGTTGGCCATTTGGTGCCTTCTAATGAAAAGCTGCAGAACTCACAGCAGTGAGACTGTTTTACTGATAAGAAACAACAAACACCTGAGTCTGAGCATGAATTACTGTCTCAAGTACTGCCTTCAATCCAGACCCAGAGAAACCCACAACTGGCAACACCAAGTCTGTTTTGGGCTGACAATGAGCAGTTTGGGGAAGCCCTAGCGCAGTAGCTGTTTCGTTCACTGTGGCATGAGGGAGCTTTTAGCCCTTTTCCTTTTTCATTTGTCAGTGAAGACCCCAAGTTATTTCGAGACACTAACAGAGCAACTAAGAATCTAAGGATATTTTGTGATATACACTGTGTTCTAAAAGGATTTCTGGGCTCTGTGTGAAGCATGTATTTGTTTTACTAATCAAATTTAATATTATTAAGCACCATTCCTACAGGGTTTGTCCTGACTGATATTATTCAGTGCTTTTACCTGGATGATGAAAGAAGGAGTATGCAGACAAAATGTGCTAACTGACAAAACAGTGCTAACCTGGCAGGAACTATGAAAAAGTTGGTGCATATAAGAATATAAAGGTGTTCTGGCAAATTGGAGGCACAATTCTTCAAAAACAGAATGCAATCTGAAAAGGGCAAGGTTAGACACCTACACAGAAATAAGAAACTGCACTGATACGAAGTGGGAGCAACAAATGAAATTGATAAATCAGTTGCTTTTCCAGAAAACAAAACCAACACCCAACATCTCAAATGCAAGGGTTAAAAAGCACTATTTCATGCTGCTTTGCATCAGCCTTTTATGCATTTGAAGATGATTATGGTGCATCCTCCTCTTCAAATGCCTGACACCACCAGCTCTGTGAATGAAGATTATGTTAGCTCAACATCTGCTTACTGCTTGGACTTTTTCCAGCAAATCCAAATCTGTCCAGATCTGAAGGAAATGCTTTAATTGATGCGTTGCAATGCAGAGGGGAGCAAAAAATTTACTATGTTTGGTACTTCCTTCACAATGGAGCTTGCCTAATTTTGCAAAAATGTGATAGTGACTCATTGGACCCTCAGATAGAACAGTGACTGTCTTGAACACTCTTTTATTTTCCTTTTTGAACCATGCTATGAAATTAGGACTGAGACTGCAGCACAGGTTAGGTATTACAAAAGGTCTTCTCATGGTAAAAGCACCAAAGCACTGGAACAGCTTTCCACATGGAGGCTGCATGGTTTCCATCTCTGGGGGAGGCTTTTAAGACAATGCTAGGCAAATATCTGTCAGGAATCATTTTGTTAAGCTAATCTATTGCTGAGCAAGCAAAATGTACTGTACTGATCTCTCAGATCAGTTTCCTACCTTTCAGCACTGGCTTTTCACACTAAAAACATTTTTTAGGGATACAGAAATATAGGAATGAAATGACAAGAGAAACAGGTTAATATTATTTCTCATTTGTCACAGCTACATGGCTGTGCCAGCACATCTGAGAATTCTAATCCTTAACAGGGAAAATTCAGACTCACAACCAGCTCTTGAAATCTTGTACATCTCATGAAAATTTAACCCAAACATACTAAAGGAAAAGCAAATGGAGAAGTAACAGCACTGACCTGAAAAAACAGAGCTTCTATCTAGCATTACATAATCACAAACAGACTTTTTTTCCCCTTAACACACAATTCTGTCTTTAAATTCTCCTTGAAGAAGATCCATCAAAGGTCTTTTGAGGTAATAATTTCAAAAAGTCATGGGTAACTGTATTCAGCTCCTCAGGACTTAACTCCAGTGTCTCAGGATCTACCTTCAACACCAAGGGATTTCTGATGTATGGGTGGAACATCTACTGGCATTTCCACAGAGCCCTGACCCCAGATTGTGGAGGTGAGGCCACACAAGCAGTGAAGGGTTTGCTGATTTGTGAGAAAAGGTACAAAATCTTGGGTACCAGTGATGGCTCTGCCGAGACATCATTGTAATGGGTAAAACACAGAACAGACGAGAATTCCAGGCTGGAAAATTGTCCCCAGTACTCTATCACACATGATCCACAAAAAAACTGGAAGGAGTTCTGACAGACCTTGGATCTCTGTAGGTAGTAACAAAAAACACTTCTAAATCTGGTTCTTGGAACCTGCCAGTAAGAGCATCATGCTCCCAAAGGGAATAAAAGAACTCAGACAACCAAGCTTATAAACTCTCGGAGCCAAACAATTTTCAATTTTACTTTTGGAGCCTTTTTTAGGTTAGGATATCAAGCCAGCAAATGAAGCATGAGCTATAAACCAGCTGAATATTATAGATGACTGATGAATTTTTTTTCCTCTTCTAACACCAACAGTGTCTTCTATTTCAACATAATGCTTCTACTTTCTTTTGTTTGCTGGTTCTGATATCACCAACCAGAATCCTCATCCACCTATCAGATCATCAAAGCAGGTAATTAAAACATTGTCTTTTCAGACAAGAAATTCCAGGACACAGAGCATACAAATTTCTTGTTTTCTGTCACTGGTTTTAACACTTTTTTTTCTCACTGGCACTTTTTATGAGCTGTATGACCAAAGATTGAGACAAAAGTGAAACAGAGCACAGGGCATTTCCTTAACTTTTGCACCAAGAAAGCAACTGGACTTTGTACTTATTTCCTATTACCATCTTCTTTCACTAACATGAGAAAAGATGCCAAGTTACAAGGATTTTACTACAGGCCTTAGAAGTTAAACCAGCAAACATGAACAACCTTTCATTGGTCATCACTCATTTATCTGAGCCTTTCATCACTCACATATAAACTGGAGGACTCCTCCTTGTTATTAAAATGGATCCAAGTGTTACATAAAGTTGTACAAGAAATTATGATGCAATTTTATTGGGATCTTACATTGTGCACCTAATTTAAGATGTTAAATTAGGACTAGTCTCAAGGGCATTCATCTCTCACATGGAAAAAATAGTTTGTGCATATATATAACACAAATATAAATCACATCTGTTGAATGCATTGATAGGCACATCTGTGAAATCTTACAGCTGGATTGTTCAGATAACACCTCAGCAAAGGCTTGGCTGGCTCCATCTTGGCTCCCCACCTTTAAGGATACAGACACTAGGCCAGTACCCACATTTTGTTCTTTCTTCTGAACTGGGCAAGAGTGACACACGTGAGATCTTCACATAATTATGGAAATAATTATTCCATAATTAATGTCTTATTGGTGTCTTAATACCTCGTGGTATTAAGAAGGACAACTCATCTGATAGTCACATAGCTTTTCCAAATATTAAAATTTAGTCAGCTAACATAGCTGTAGACATAAAAGCTGGGGTCCAAACAGCAATTTCAGCAGGCACAACCTCCATATAACTATTACTGGCACCCTAAAATACATAAGTGCCTGGTTCCTCGACTAAAATCCATCACCCTGAGGTGGATGTCAAGATCCACGTGTAAGAGCAGGACAATCCACAGCATGGATTCACATCAGTGAGCCTGCTGAGCAGAAACCTGACCATGTAAGCTGACAAAAAATGCAATAGCATGAGTTTAGCTCAAATCCCACAGCTCCTCCAGGCTTAGAGGTCTTGCTCTATTTGACAGGAAGACACCTCCACCTCACATTTTCCTGAGAACACAGGCACAAAGGGCCAAAGCATGTATGCTCCTAATTCCTGCTTAAGCCCTTAAAACACCCACTAAAGTCAGGAGAATCTCAGGATTTAAATTGGAGATTAAGAGCTGAAGCATCTTTAGGGATTGATCCTCTATTTCAAAAGGAAACAACCTTCTTTTTTTTTTTTTTTTTTTTTTTTTTCTGGTTCCACTAGACAGCAGAGAAAGAAACAGCTTCCTCCCTTTGTGAAACAGCCCAACCATTAAATGTGTTCTGACACACTGAGCGCCCAGATCACTCCTCCACTTGACAGGATTCTCACTGCCATTTCCCGGCCACCATCCCAACAATCAGAGCAAACCCATCTGCAGGGGAAGCATCTGGAGTTTGCTAGAACAGGGATTCATCAGGACACGGTGAGATTTCCCTTGTAAGGCCAATGGTCAGCATACCAAGGCAAGCAGAGAAGAGCTAACAGCTGGCTTCTAACAGGACAACTGTGTATTTTCTTCACCACGTTCTTGCTTCCATACCTTGCTGAAACACTTTTGTACACAAGAAATACTTAACTACCTTGTCCTCTTCCACTGCAACTTCTACAGGATACAAAAAGTTGTGCCCCAAGAGGGCTGTGAGCTCCTGGAGAAACAAAACCAGTGGCTGCTTAGCTGAGGATCCTAAAAACACTTCTGCAGAAGTTTGGGGTTTTTTTTAAAGATCCAGAGCCACATGTTTCAAAGCACTGGAATAACACACTGATGATGAGGGAAGGAACATAAAACATCACTGAGAATTACTTCATGCCAACTGCCCCACCAGGAAGCTGCCATTAGACAGGTCCTCTTGTTATTTTAATAATGATTTCTTTTATATAACACATTCCCACTTTACAGAAAGTTTTCTGACCTCAGAAGCAGTCTGCCATGACTTGTAAGTTCAAACCAACATTCAGTGACCCAGGCTGTCACCTCAAATGTGATGATTACAGTCATTTATAGTGCCATAACAAATTTCAGGTAACTTGATTCAAGTCTGCCTTATTGACTTATAAGAGTCATGCTCATGGAGCATTTCCTTAATTTTTTGTCACTGGTTAATGCCTGCAGTGGCCATTTATACCCTTAAGAATAGTTTCCTTCTGTGAAAACATATACTCCACCTGCTTTGCCAACAGCAGAGATGGGATGGTTATCTGTGGCTGCTGAGCACTGCTCCTGCCTCTGTGGCAATGGACAAGCCTGTGGATCATTACAGCCTTGGGAAGCTGGCTCCTGGGACCCTGGGAAAGGCATTCCTGGGGTCCAGCATGGGGGGAACTGTGGAAACCCCACAGTGCTGCTCCCCAGCAATCAGCTGCTGCTGCTGTGGGCCCTCCCTGAACTCTGCTCCCACTGCAAGGGGAATCCAAGGAGCCCACAGGGAGAGCAGGAAACCTTTTCAGCAACTTTGAACAAGAAGACATTAGAAAAATAATGTCAATGCACAGATAAGGGGAAAAAATACAAAAGGCTGAGGAAAGCACCCCTATTCTGTTTCAACCACTTTCACACCACACCAACCCAGAGACAGCAAAGCAAGCACAGCTGAAATCGGAATATTTACCTATCCACTTCTACTTCCAGTGCCAGTAACTGAAAGTGCTGTTCTAAGCTTCAGAAAAAAACATCCACTGATCACAGGATGCAGCAAAGTGCTCAGAAATCTCAGGGAAAATCAAGGAGCCTATTGAAAAAGTAAAAAGTGATGGAGAGTCTACACAGCTAACCTCTCCAAACAAGTAACAAGAATCAACCCCACAGTGAGAGCCTGGCTTGAGGCATCAAATTTGATGAGACATTTTGGAAAATACAGGACTGGCACCTTTTGAAAGGAAAGACAGTATTTACAGTAAATGAGAATTTAGTAAGCCGTGCATGAGTTACCAGGCTTTGCTCAAATAATGCAGCCTCTCAGTACAACAAGACACCAGAAGGGAACAAACAAAGAAATCCAAATGTGTGGTGTATCAGTACATGCCACACAGTTCAAGTGCACTTACTGCCTCCTCAATGCACAGTTCAGCTAGCACAGTTTTGATAGAACTCCTATTGTATGCTTTTCATGCAAAAAAATTAATTACTTCTATCTGTCAGGCATCATAACCCCCACCGCACTAAAATGAGGTTTGGTTTGTTTGCTCCTCTGATATTTTAATTATTGCAACATGATTACAACAGACTAAACAACAGCCTAAAGGTACAGATGTAGCTAACATCTAAAATACACTCGTGTATAAATATGTATGAGCGCACACACAGCTATGGACGATGCTTCTTTCCATAAACAAGTAACTCACATCATCAGAGCTTAGAACACATTTGTGGCACCTTCCTGCTATTAACATCCTCCAAAATTTCTCCTAATCACAACAAAGTGGCTTCCAGGTAATGAATAAACATCACTCATTCTTTTACAGGGTAAAAATGTGATGAGGTGTCAGAGCCCAGGACTTTGCTCTGGCTGCCCTGGGTGATCCCAAGAAGGATCAGAGACCTTGGCACGGAGTCACAAACACCTGTGCCTTTGATTTTAGCCCATGGAAACAATTACCAACTTTGTGTGAGGAGTTACAAGCCACAAGGGTTTGAGTAGAATGATAGTGAATGTGTCACAGGGTGAAAAAGTAGAATTTTGGGGATTTAGAATGGGGGTTCAAGAGGCAAGATGGAGGAATCTGGGCGTGTCCTGTCCTTCTTCTCCTTCTTCTTGTCCTCCATCTCCTGCTGGGATGGTGACACTGCTGGATTGGTTTAGGGTAGAGACAGACTGTCTGACATAGGTGATGGATATTGGAAAATTATTGTAAATAAAGTACAGGTAGTTCACAGTATAAAAAGCCAACACCACCCCAAGGGCAGGGACTGTGCCACAACCCGACCTGCTGGACAGACCTCAGCAGGTCAGAGAAGGAATGGAACAGATAAGAGAAAATAAACAACCTTAGAACCAAAGCCAAGGAATCTCAGCTTCTTCTTCAGTTGCAGGGCTGGGAAAAAAGAGACTTTCTAACACCCTGGGGGTCATCTCAACCACAGGAACCCAAGAATGAGGGAAACACAGGGAACTTGGTGAGAGATACTTGCAGTCATCCAATGGAAATGCACAACACAAACTGAAGAACAACAACTGATCATACCCTAGCACTTATCCTCATCCTTCCATCTCACTGTTCACATGTCATTCAAGCCAATCTGATGGCTAAATATTAATCATAGACTCATTTAAACAGGGAAAGACCTTTAAAACCGCTGAGTCCAGCTGCTGTCTTAGACAACCAATACAGAGTGAAAGAGCAACCTCCAGCTGACAAACTCTTGCCTTCCATCTATGCATATGTGGACTTAAAAAGCTGGGGGGAAAGGCTGATCAGCTATTTGATCAGGACTCTAAAATCTCAATCTTTTCCACTTCAGAAAGAATTGTGGTACCCAAATATGAACAAGGCAATTATCAAAATGGGTAGGATTATAAAGTTGCAATTTAAAGATGCAGACTGTCAAAAAGAAGTAATGCCTCATCTTATTCTGTAAGGAACAGGTTTGATTTCCAAGAGTTATGACCACTGAAAAATTCTGTCCAAAAATACAATATAGTAATGAATAGAATCAGTAATTCTCAGTAATGAAGAGATCCACCTATCCATAGACTAGATCCTGTTACTGATGTTGGGCTGTGTCATCAAGCCAATCTGATGGCTAAATATTAATCATAGACTCATTTAAACAGGGAAAGACCTTTAAAACCGCTGAGTCCAGCTGCTGTCTTAGACAACCAATACAGAGTGAAAGAGCAACCTCCAGCTGACAAACTCTTGCCTTCCATCTATGCATATGTGGACTTAAAAAGCTGGGGGGAAAGGCTGATCAGCTATTTGATCAGGACTCTAAAATCTCAATCTTTTCCACTTCAGAAAGAATTGTGGTACCCAAATATGAACAAAGCAATTATCAAAATGGGTAGGATTATAAAGTTGCAATTTAGAGATGGGACTGTCAAAAAGAAGTAATGCCTCATCTTATTCTGTAAGGAACAGGTTTGATTTCCAAGAGTTATGACCATTGAAAAATTCTGTCCAAAAATACAATATAGTAATGAATAGAATACAGTAATTCTGAGTAATGAAGAGATCCACCTATTGCAGTGGAGTTAGACTAGATCCAAACTTATTTTACCACTTGTATTATTATTGCTACTGATGTTGGGCTGTCATGTGGAATTACACAGGACTGCCAAGCCACAGCCTATGGAACAGGCCCTGGAAAGGAGCAGCAATAACTGCTCTCTGCACAAAAATACCTGGAGTTTTGCCCACTGGATGGATGATGAGCCTCCCTCCCTTTACAGCGGGTGGATGTAAATAGAGGGTGGTAAAAGGTCTAATCCTTTCACAGGTCAGTGAAAATAGAGTGTTTAAGCTGACAAAATTCCTCCCCGCCCTGGAGCAGGAATATCAAATATTCCTTCCCGAGCAGGAATATCAAAGAACAGCATCTGACGCTGCTGCACATACAACATTCCAACCTCAGACTGAAATCAGTTTACCTGATGATGCAGTCTGTCACTCTACAGCACACAATAGCTCCTACTGCAATAAATGTTATTTTTCAAGAAATAGCAGTGCCAGCTTTCATGCTAGTGGTAGGATACTTATTCTTATGTCACAACGGAATCATTTCAATATCATCTCTTTAGGTAACGTTCTTTTCCAAGACTGGAACCAAGAAATTGTACCAATCAACCAAAATTTTTCTTCCCAAGATTCTTTCTCCATTTGAAAAGAGAACAGACAGCTCATGTTCCCTGTATCCTTAAACCAGATTGAGGATATGAGGCTCCTGTCCCAACTCTGCAGTCTCAGAAGGACGATTTCAGTCTCCTTTTTCTTTTGAAGGGTCAGGAGTTACCACCTGTAACAGGAACTCATACAATTTCAAATAAAGAAAATCATTTACAACAAAATCAGTTGGTATTCCCTCAAGATTTCTGATTTTCTTGTCGTTTCTAATTTTGGCACTTTCTGGCTATCTCAGGTTTTCTGAGCTTCACCAGTTCTCGAGAATTCTACATACCCACAGATTCCACAGGGGTCAGAGGAAGGCTGGGAAGAAAATAAGGGAGAGTTTACCTGGTTTAGTGGCAATATTGAAGGAAGAGTTCTCAAGCCAGTCAGTTGAGATTTAATTAAAACACAGGAGAAACTACCAGGGAATGATTTATATTCAAAGGGGATTATGGCTAACACTAAACTGTTTACAAAATCAATGGGAACCCAGCACAAAACAGATATAGCTCAGGGGAATACACATTGATTAGATTCCTCTGTCCAAGATGCAGTCCTCTTTTCCATGTTCCTCATTAATTCATTTCAAGATTTATGTGAATTGCAAAATAGATGTTCCAAGCTGTACCGAGCTCCAGTTATTTATATTCTGTTAAATAAGGGAAAAAATTTTCTATTCATCTGAAACTAAAATTCATTTGCCTCCAAACATTTAATGACAGAGGATGGTTCAGCTCATCTCCAAATTCATCATCTGCTGCACATTATTGAATATCCAATAATGCCAATACCAACCAAGAAATGACTGGCACAATCTGTTAGCTCTCAGACTGAGCTGACAATTTCCTGGTGTACCCAAAACACAAACCTGGGTACTCCTGACAACCAAAACAGTGTTTGGTAGAAGCTCTACATCTCCACAATATTCAGTGTTCTGTAGCCTCTTATTTAAAATTAGCAAGGTTCTAATTGCTGAAAAGGATGTTGGTGCACTGCAGCTCCAGTTTTGTCAAGCCTCAGCTGCCCACCAGCCACAAGGCAGGTCATGTTTGAGCCAAATTTGATATTGTTTGTACAGAAAAATCATCAGATGATAACCAGACACAGCGGCAGTGTCAGGCTTCGAATTGATTTTCATAGAAAAGAGCAACTGAAAATTGTGCCTTACATTCTTCCACAAACTAGATGCACTTCAGATTGCCGCTGACCTTTTCAACAGCACTGATTGAGCTAACTAGACTGAAAGTTGGAAAGCAAATAAAGTCACCAAAGGGGTAATGGGTTAAAAAAATCCCCAGAAGAGAGCAGAAGGCCTGACCTTCAAAGGTTAATGTCACTTGTGCCCAAGTAAATGGAGGAAATGTTTCATGATCAAAACAGTGGTTCTTAAACAGACATTATATAATTCCAGTGAAACAAAGTGCTTCACCAAAAAATAACTCACATGCACGAGTGATGGTCATAACTCTTGGAAATCAAACCTGTTCCTTACAGAATAAGATGAGCCATTACTTCTTTTTGACACTCTCCATGAACTGGTGTCTTAAGAGACTGAACCAATGGGTTACACAGATCCCAATTCTTAACAACAATCTTCATCTTCCCACAGGCTTGTCTGGTTTTCCATTTCGTAAGTCCATGTAAGCACTGCAAAATTCCTCTTGCCAAAGAAACCCACAGTGGGAAACAATGCCCATATTCTAGGAAGAGCTTTGTGGAGAAAAACTGATCAGGAACCATTCCTACTCCTGGAGGCAACAGACTCATTGCCGTGGCACCCTCGCGTGTGCCAACTAACAGCTCGGGCCTGTCCTGGGGAGGGAGCGCTGACTCCACTCTGCACAAAACCGGGGTTTACTGCCTCATGGATGGGGGACCCAACAGCCAGGAGAAACAACCTCCGTGATCTTCTCCCGAGGGAACAGAAGAAGTGGGAATGGCCACAGCTGCTCCCTGAACACCCATCACCATGGCTGGCAGGTCCCAGGGCATTTCCTGCTCCCTGGCAAGCACCAGCGGGCACTGAGTCCTGCTGTCACAGACACGTTTGATGAAAAATCCTTTCGTTAGGATTTTTATCCTCAGAAGCTGAGAGGCCTCAGAGGAAAAGAGAAAACAATGATTATCTGCTGCTGTGGAATGCAACAGGTGCATCTGTGATTGGTCTCATGTGGTTGTCTTTAATTAATGGCCAATCACAGTCAGCTGGCTCAGACTGTCTGGTCAGTCACAAGATTTTTTATCATTCCATTCCTTTCAAGCCTTCTGATGAAATCCTTTCTTCTATTCTTTTAGTATAGTTTTAATATAATATAAATATCATAAAATAATAAATCAAGCCTTTTGAAAGTCAAGATTCTCATCTCTTCCCTGGTCCTGGGACCCCTGTGAACACCACCCCACCCTGGCAGCAGCACTGGGCAAGCAGAGTGGCCAAGCTGCCCTGTGGTGGGGTTTGAGGGTCCCCAGGACAGGGAAGAGATGAGAATCTTGACTCCGTGTTTCAGGAGGCTGATTTATTATTTTATGATATATATATTATATTAAAATGATATATTAAAACTACACTAAAAGAATGGAAGAATGGATTTCATCAGAAGGTTAGCAAGGAAAAGAAAAGAATGATAATAAAATCTTGTGGCTGCTCACAGCCTCGACATAGGTGGCTGTCATTGGTCATCAAGTAAAAACAATTCACATGCTGGGTAAGCAATTCTCCAAATCACATTCCAAAGCAGCAAAACATGGAGAAGCTCAGGCTCCCCAGCTTCCCAGGAGAAAAGATCCTGGCAAAGGGATTTTTCATAAAATATGCCAGTGACACTGCCCCAGGAATCCACCCCCTGTGCCCAGCCCAGAGCCACCCAAGGCACACGGGCATTGCTCAGTGCAAACTCTGGGCAAGCTGGATGTTCTCTGGTTCTGCAGAACACAGCAATCTCTGAGCCAACACTAACTCACAGTCAAATAAGATGTTACTGAGTATTCCTATAATTATCTCAGTTACTAATAGCTACCAACATGTACAGACACAGCCTCTGGTGAAAGCTTGAAGGGATAATATAAGTCATAAAAATTAGGGAAACAAAATAATAAAATGAAAAAGAGAAGTAAACAATCCTAAGGAAGATGAGAGACAAAAAGGAGTTTGCATTTTTGCATTGTCAATTTTATCCCAATTATTTTCAAGCACTTCTTTAAGCCTGTAAGTGGAGAGAAAATCATATTCTAGTATTAAACACAGTGATCCCTACAGGGACACGCCTCATTCATATAAGGCATGCACAGCTTCAGCAAGCGAGCTCAGGACAAGATACAAACACTGCAAACATCTTCAACAAAAGCAACAAAAAAAATTAGGTTAATATAATGCAGTTAGCTAGAAAATATCCATAGCAGGAAGGAAAACTAAGATTCTAATTTAGAAATTAAAATTTTAAAGAAAGTGATACAGACAGATACTGAAAAACTTTCTACTGAACACCCAAAGAGCATTCTGAAATTTACCTTTTAGACATGAAGAACAGATACACCAACTGGAAAAATGAGAAGTTATCGCTTTTGAAAAAAAAAAACACTGAATAATAAAACTATTATAAGAGTCAGCAAATCAACAGGAAGCTAACATCAATATAAGGATTACCTTTATAGGTGCTGTACATACATTTGCACTGATTTCAATTATTTAAATCAAAGTCTCACTAACTTTTTTTACAACTCTTTTTATCAGCCTCCAAAAAGATACAGGTACACCAAAGCAGATCATTAAACAGGGGTAGCTGCATTAGAAAAATACATTTTTGGGATTTTTTTTTTTAAAGGCAGCTACCTACTTAAATGAAATTGATTTGTCTGTCAAAAATCTTACAGACTAAGAGGAATTCTCTTTCTAAAAATTAAATACGTACATGAATATTTTATAGAATGTCTGCCCTCAGCTGTCAATAACACTTAGAAAATAAAACTGGAAAAAAACCCAACAACTTATTTCTTGCTGTGTAAGCAATTTGATTCCTTTTCTACACTTACTTTGGCAGATTTTGTGTATCATTGTGCTATAGCTTGCACAATCCTGCACCCAGCAAACTTCACACTACCCTGGCAAAACAACAAAGGATGCTGCCACCACTGTTATCCCAGATTCCAGGCAGTAAAGCAAACCAGACAAACCTGCCCAGATACACAGCACGAAACACACACATCTTACAGACAACTGGACCCAGCTTCCTCTTACTAGAACCATGCAAGTGGAAAAAATCAGCCTCAATTTTAGTTTCAATTAAAATACAGCTCCTTGTGCAACACAATAAATAATATGTTGTTGTTTTGCTTAAATAAATCAATAAATGTGTTTCCATAAATGAACTGCATTGAAAAAAACCAAGTAAATGGAATTTTATTTGAAAATAAAACTTGATACAAATACGTAGAAGCAAAATATCTACAGATATTACATTTGCTGTCTAAAACTGTCTAAATATATTAAAATTGTTGTATGCCAATGTATCCCTGCTACATCTGGATAATGTCAAAAGCTCAATTCCTTTTAATAAATTCAGAATAGACTGCACTGGTACAGACATAGCCTGTACCACATCAGCATACAACTCAATTCCAAATTATCTGAACAGAAGCTGTAAGGAGAAATGCTGGTCGAGGATGACAAATATGCATGCTGAAATAGCAAAAAAAGAGTAGAGAGCAAACCAAATAGCAAAGCCTGAGGTTAGTAATAATGCCTTTCCCAATAATTTCTTAACTTCTGTGCTTTGTTTTTCACATGCACGTTAACTTTGGATACCCAGAACCAGAGCAGTAAGTCCCTTACTAAATCTTGCAGGGAAAATTGTGTCAGTACAAACTGACATTTGCCATGGGTTTAGAGACTGTTGTACTTTTAGAGCCAATTTTGTTTACCTTCTACTGGAAACAAAATATATTCACATAGCAATAGTAATATTTTCTGGAGCAGCCTCCAGCTATGCTATCACCAAGGGCAAAACATACTTGCTACTAAAAGTAATTTTTAAAAATATTTTTATATTAAGCCAAGTTATATCTTCCATTTGTTTTTGGTGTTTTGCTTGTTGAGGTTTGTTTCTACTGAAGGATAAATTCCTAATTTCCTTCAGTAGTTTCAAACATAAAAAAACCACAACAATTGCAGGGAGAAAGGAGTGATTGTTTGGTTCGCCGCCCTTTTGGGTTTTCTTGTGCCACTAACTTTAGGCAGAGCAAATCCTTTAAGGTTAATCATACAGCACAGAATATCTGCTAGGTGTCCTTTTCTGGATGCTGTTGCCTTCTCCCAGGACAGTGCTGTGCCTTCACAGCCTGGCACAGTGCCACAAAAATAATGTCCCCCTAATTTTTGTGACTTGCACGACTTACGTGACACAGCTCAGCATCTCCTCAGGAGGAACCAGAGCCTCGGACACACTCACACCCAAGCAGCTGAAATGGCTCAAAAGCTTTTTTAACAAAACTCCTTTGAGACACCATGGCAATGAGAACAGCTCCCGAGGAGTTTAATGCTATTTTTTTCCCCAAGACCCCTAAATCTATATACAAACCTGAACAAAGTGATTTTCTACACTCGCTTCACTGCATCTGCTACCTCTGGTCTCTGATTCTCCAGCCTTAGATCAGTGCTCCCCATCCTTCACGGGGGTTTCTCCAGCAAATCAGGGTTTTTTCTTGCGTTCTCAAAGCTGAGGGTGCTATTTTCAGTCTGTAAGAGACCCTGCTGTGGGACAAGTGTGCTTGTTTCTCTCTTCTGCCCCACCCGTGCCAGCACTCCAAACCAGTTCTGCTGCTCTTCTGGTGCCAGCACAGGCTGTGGAGCCAGCAGATGACTTTGAAGCAAGCGAGATCATTTACAACAAATGTGATTTTCCACAGCCAGAATGGAGCCCAGTCCAACATGCTACCTCTGAACTGGCTGTGAGAACTCCCATTTGGAGAGGGGGCTCCCATGTCCCCAGATCATTCTTTAAGAGAAACAGAGAGACAAATCGAGCACCAAATCCACACATCAAGTGTGTTCAAAGCAGCTGAAAGAAACGTTAAGCGCCAGCATTTCAGAGACATTGTCTTTTGCTCATTTCAGAACATTAAACAATGCAAAATAATTGCCCTCTCTGCAACCCCAAGCATTGCCAAAGGTAACCACAGAGCCTCAACAGCATCTAAAATGACCCTCCAGAGCTCCTGATGCAGGTCTTTTGGGTTTTTGTGGTTGACATGACTTCTAAGGTATTAGAAAGTATTTTCTTTTTAGCTTTGTGACTGAAGAAGTTGAGATTTGTTGGTTTTGTTTTTTAAGGGTTTTTTTAAATATTTTTTTTTTTTTTGGTTGAGATTTGTCCAGCAGGTTGGGTTGCGGCACAGCATTTGCTTTTGGGGTGGTGTTTTTTATAATTTTTTAATATTACAAATTACATGTACTTTATTTACAATAATTTGTTAATACTTATTACTTATGTTAAACAGTTTGGTTTTATTTTACACGAATTGAAAAGTGTTACCATTATAGCAGAAGATGGAGGATAATAAGAAGGAGTATAAGGCAGGGCACGCTTAGATTCTTTTATTTTGTTTTTTGAATTCTTATTTTAAAACTTTAAAATTTTGGGTTTTTTTATTTTGTGACAAGTTCACTATTATTTTATTCAAACCCTTGTGGGTTGCAACTCCTCACACAAAGTTGGTAATTGTTTCCATGGGCTAAAATCAAAGGCACAGGTGTTTGTGACTCTGTGCCAAGGTCTCTGAGCCCCTGCCAGGGTCTGGACTCCTCCAGGGCAGCCAGGGCAATGTCCTGGGCTCTGACACAGGTCAAGATCCATCCCCACAGATACATAAACACACGTGCACACACGTCACTTTTTAAACTGTTCCAGTTACGCTGCAGACCTGCAAAAAGGCAGAACTTCAACCTTTAGGTTTTGAGGGCTAAGCACACAATTTTTAGCAGCTTGTATAAAAATACTGGTAAGTGGCTTCCATCCAAGCCCAGGCAGAGCCTCCTCATTATAAACAAATATTTCTCAGTATTCTTCAGTCCAGCTCAAGCACAAGTGAACTTCTGATCCATCATTGGAAGAACAATGCTGATTGTTTTTTCTTTCCTTTGCTGCCAAATGTTTGATGCAAGCACTTGTCTGCTTTAAACCACCAGAGTTCCACCAAAAACTCCTTCAAACCTTTCCCTTTTTCACTGATGCCAGCAGGAATGTGACATGAGCTATGAATGTATCATAATGTGGGGGAATAAAAAGGGATTTTGGACACCACTGATAAGTGGAGATGCTGGGCTGGCACAGCTGGCCGGGACACACATGACTGATGCCATTTTGCACTAGAAAAGCCCAATCCCACTCTTTAGTGACAAGGCCTTCCAACACACCCCTCCTTGGAGCGTGTGCAGAGTCCTCGGGGAGTGGGGACATCCTGCGGGGTGAGCAAAAGAGATGTGCCCTCCTTGGTATGCGTGAATAACATCAATCTCTACTGAAGAATTGCTTGTAATATAACTTCAACATCATTCCTTTGATAGTGATTCAAAAATAGTTAATATTAATTACACTATACTAGCAATCACGGCTGCCCATACTGTGTAGTAAATCATTCTGATTAACATCTTTTAGTCTAAGTATTATCATTATAAATAGTTTCTCTTAATATAAATATTTCTATTTATATTAGATATATCATGTATATTATAAATATATGTTATATATAAATACTATAAGTATTTATATATAAATATATCTACATACATACATATATATACATCTGTATATACATATATATACACATACATAAGTATGTTATGTATAAATACTACAAGTATTCATAATTATATAATAACTATAAATATTTATAATTATGTCATAATTATAAATAATAGAAACCATTAAATAAAATTTATTTTAAAATAAATATTTATAATTACATTATATGTATAATGTCTTATAAATATGTTACATGGATATATTCTATAAATATAATATAGATATGGATATGGATATAAATTTAACTACAACTATAAATATAAATTATAGATGTTAATATAAATATAAATGTGATTGTAAGTATAAATATAAACATAATTATATTTATAGTTATAAATATATATTGTATATTATTAAAACACATATATTATATATTATTAAACATATATTATATATAAATATGAATATAATTTATAAATGTTAATATTAATAAATTTTTAATATATAAATATTAAATATTTATAATTATAAATATATTATATGTAATTAAATATAAATATATTCTATGTTATTATTTAATATATTATATATAATTATAAATATAATTTATAAATGTTGATATGAATAAATTAGATATAAATATAAATATTTATAAATATAAATAGAACTGGTTTGCCATCCTTAACCCTGTGGAACAACGATATATTAAGGTTCAGTTGTGCCTACCCAATCCTTTGGACTCAAAGCCAGCCTGGTGCTAAGCCTGGCTCCAGCTGCACCCAGTCTCCTCCCTGGGGAGGAGTTCAGAAAGCAATTTTTTTCTCCCCTGGCCAGCTTTTAAGTCAGATTCTACTGTGATTAGTAACCAACAGCATGGCACTGGGTTTGCATTAACCCATCTATCTATCCGATTATATCCTGTACAATTCAGGAGAATGCAACCCTAACATGTAAGAACATTTATTGATTAAGGACACAGGATCCCCAACCTCTTCGTGTGAACAAAAATTTCAACATCTTCAGAGCAAGATTTTCATTGCCATCCTGCAGGAGTGAGGATTTTTTTTTCCTTTAATAGCAATGATTATAATTTGTTCAAATGTGAGTTACTACTGCAAGAACTGACAGTTGCAAGCCTGAATTCCTTGGGAGCCATAATTATTTATGACACTTTATTACAACAACACCAGAACATATGGTTACCTTATTAGAAATTAGAATTTATTTTCATATAAATCTCAGCACGACATTACACCAAAAGAACTAAAGTTACTCCAGGGGATGGCAAGTAATTCCACTTTCCAGGTTTCTGTTGCTGGAATATGATTTTAAACTAATTAACTTGTAAATATAAAAGCAGCTTTGATAACAGAAATAGTCTATCCAGAGCCATATAAGGCACAAACATCACCTTCCAAAAAACTCTTGAATCTTCTTCGGATAAAAATTTTAGTATTTTGCTTGAACCCTTTCTGTTCACTGGCAAGAACATAATCCCTGCCTTGAATTTACCACCATCCAATGAACTTGAGACGGAAAGGCTCTGGTTTGGTTCTAATTCAGTCTCCTCCAGCAGCAGCTCACAGTATTAAGGAATTTCCATATACCCACAAAGGCAGGACAACTGACAAGTGCCTGCCCTTGGATTATGTCAGAAAAGATGATTCTGAGTTCATGCGATGGTTAAGGGTATAATTTTAAATAAAAAGTCTCTCTCTATGGAAAAGTAGGCAGGACAAACATTATTTGTATTATATCACCAGGAGAAACAACTTCCACTGATAAATAGGATTACCTACCTAGTAAAAGTTTAAATTTGACTCTGTTAGGTAACTGAAATCTTAAAAAGTAGGTCAATAAGTGTCTTTCAAAGAAAACTTTTAAAAAAGAAACCTGGCATCCAGTTCCATGTTTATAAAAGGTGGTGGGGGGTTGTTTGGGGTTTTGGCATTGCAGGGCTGGTTTTGGGTTTTGCTTTGTAAATCCCCATGAGAACTTTGCCAACTGAACCACTGCCCTCTTTATCTATGAGACACAGATCGTGATTTGACTGTTACATTTTCAGATTCTTCTCCTGCCCTCCCCTTTTCTATGGATTCTGCAGAGAGAAAAACAAAAAATCAGTGCATTTAGCATCAATATTTGTCCCAGCTCCTTAACTTCGTGAAACCACCTGGAACCTGCCCGGTTCTGTAGATGCATCTGAATCCTCACACCAATGCACAGAATGCAAGTTTATCACAGCACACAGCACATCTGCAGGACACAGACATCTCGTGGAGCAGGTTTTCTGGGAGCACAGAAAAAGCTGACCCAGAAGTCGAGTCAAGGGGCCCCATCCAAGAGCACAGTTGTACATCCCTGCCACGCAGAAGGTTTATGTGGGACCACATAATGCCAATGCCACCTCCCAAGCCACACTGCACTGACATTAGAGCAGCTGCAGTGAAATCACTGCAGAGGAGGAGGGGAAAACTCAACAAAACTCACCTTACTCTACAGAGCAAGGAAAACAGCAGCTGTGAAAACTCGGTGGATTGCCAGCAGACGTCTACTCTGAGGGCCATATGCAGGACTGGGTTTGTTCTTTTTCAGTTCAAATGGCTTGACACAAGTTCTGCACACTGAACAGTTATTTATGCACAGAATGTGATAAATACCTTTATCGCATTCTGGATTGAATGGATTAAATATTAGGATTAAATATTAGAGGCAAGCTTTATGAAGCTCTCTCATCTTCAAAACTGTAACAGAAGCCCCACTTTATGATGAAAGGTTCTTTTGTTCCAGTATGTTTTGCAATGGAAGTAAACTTTTTTTTTCCTCACTAAAGCATGCTGATAGTTATGTCTTTGCATTTGGAACTAAATCATGAATCTAAAAAGGTTAATTTTTCCTGATTTCTGCAACAATGGGGAAAAAAACCCCATCATCTTCTGTGCGTTGTAATTTTTTTTCTAAGTGACTTTCAGAAAAGAAACATTTTCTGACAAAACCTACACTAATGTACCTTCAGAACAGATATTTTCAATGTATTTAGGTATCTATCTTTCTGTAAAGGGCTTCCTGACTACCTGTGGTATCAAGTTCAAAGGAAAAGAAACTGAAAGCAATGAAGACCACTGTATGTGTCTGGGATGTACTCGCAAATTACAAGGAAATTAAATCTGGTTTTATTTGTACAATAGCTAACAGCCAGGTCCTGAGATTTCAAGCACACCAGGCAGACATTCTGCCAGGCCCCCATGCTGCATGCTTGGATCCACGCTCAGTGGAAAATGAACACTCAGTTTTCTCCCTAAGCTTTCATTCGTCTTTATTTCATCTTCCCAAAATCTGCCAAGCCCAGTAAAATTACCATAACTCTTCCTTAGAGCACAAAGTAGGCAGATTCTCTGAATTTGGCTAGTGTTTCGGAGCTTATGTGACATCTTTTAGAAATGAGCAATAATTTGTTAGCAACAGATTAAATAACACTTTGGGAGCACAGAAGGGAAAGAGCGACTGAGTCATGTTGCTCCTGAAAGTCATGTGCGCTTCTAGAGCATTCCATCAAGGTCAAAAATTGCGTAGATTTTCACAAGTGTTAAGGAATTTAATTCACCACTCTTTAAGCCGATGTAACAGGGCTAAGGTGAGGGTCAGGTCATACAAGAATCATCCTAGAGAGCATGCTTAGGCACAGAGGGAAAGAACACAATAGCCATAAAATGAGAATATTCCTCTTGCAGGTCCACTTCAGTGACTGCATCTTTCCCTGTATGACACCTGTCACCGCAGACCATCCTCTGGTGACACTGGCTGAGCACATGCTGTGTAACATGGCAAGACACCTTGTGCTATGCAAATGTACCCTTTCCATGAGATGCTTCTTGGGGGGGTTAAGGATGGCTCAGGTTAACACTGATTTCCTTGTTCCATGCACCCTTGTCAGTGAGAAGAAACATGCATGTTTGTCCCGTGCTGTCTATCCCAGATAGATCAGATTTTAGCACTACTCACAATGGATCAGATCCCAACAGCACCAAGGCAAAAATCACTTTTGTACCAACATAGAAAGGGGCAGTAAATGTTTCAAGTGAAGAAAGTCATAAAGAATGGAGAGCTGAAATGTGGCAGAGAAATATTATTCTTTTCCCCTTCACTGTGAAATACATAGCAGAAATTCTTTTCAGAAGAGATGGCCCTTTGCCTGTTATCTAAAAATGGGCATCAGCATGGTAGCTAGCAACAGCCCTGGCTCCCAGCTGATGAGCCTTGGTTTTCCTTTATCATCTCTGCACTCCAGACTCCCCACGTGCTGACCCTTCCCTGCCTCTTGGTTCGCAGTGCTGTGCAATTACTTGCAAAGTAGCCACAGACTGCAGTGTTCTTCAACTCTGAAGAAGTACATAGCAGCATAAATATCTGCAGGTCTGCTGCACACATCACACAACACATCTGGAACCACCAGCATCACACAGACTCAGACAGAGTCCCCATTTTGGTGCTGGTTCAGCTGTTGCCCTCGTGGCACTAACACACACATGTAGCTTCCCATGCTCAGTGCACGTGTCCATCTGTCCTGTGAGAGCTGCAAGTGTGCACACGCTGCTGCAGCTGCAGTGCTGGAGTCCTGCAGGCCTGGGCTTGGCTAGCTCAGCTGCAGGAGTGCCAGCATTTACCCGTGCCTGTGTGACAAAGGGACACTGCTTCAACACCTGTGCCCCAGTACCCACAGCTCTGGGTAAACCTCCGACCACAAGATCAGTAGAAATGTTTCTACACATCTCTTTCCAAAAGACCAATGCTGTAATTATGTCTTATAGGCAAGACAAGCAGCCAAATGTCAGAAAATCAGAAAAAGCCCAACTTTTCTGGTTTTAAGTAAAATATATTGCTTTTACATAACACAGAGAATCTCCACTTATGCCCTTCATTCATCACAAGCTTCATTTACTTGTTTGCTTTCAGGAACTGTCTTCCCTCAATACATCTGTTATTTCAAAAATGGAATGCACATAGTGAGTGGTTATCTTATATGTACATCTTGACATAAGAAGCTTCTAAGTACTTGAAAAGTAGTTGCTGAGAATGAATAGTGAAAGCCTCTCAGATTTAAATTATTACAAATTTGTTGATGCCAATTCTTCGATAAAAGTTGGAATCTTTTTAATTCTTTTTTCCACTGTACTGCTAATGTGACTATGCAAAGTTAAAAAAGAGACTAATGCTTATCAAAAAGCAGAGCAGACTCAGACACAAAACTTCAGAGATCTTACAAAATGGAAATGATGCCAAACTCCAGCAGGATAAAACTGTGAGTGAGAGCAAGCAGAAATAACATTAAAATCATATGTAAGGTAAAATAATACCAGACATCACAATTCACACACACAATTACTTCAAGTACGCTGGAAGAGATGAGAAATCTGGAAAGCTCCAAGTTAATATTTGGAGCACTCTAAACTAAGGTGCCACTAACCAGCACAAATCACAAGTTTGAAATAATTTAACCTTCCATCTCAAAGGAAAGAGTAATCTTACACGGCCAGAGTTTAAAGGCTTAGCAAAAAAAAACAAATTCAGAGCTACAGCTGAGCATGAGCTCTTCCTTGCTTCCACAGGTGTTTTGGATGTTTAGTCTTTACTGCTCAGGTGTTTTGAATATTTAGTCCTTACACACAGAAATTCAAAACAGTAAAAGAAAATCCATGCTATTTCAACCTCCTGCTAAACTGTACCTTCAGACAGGTGCCTCTGCTCTCATTTGTTTAAATCCCAGCTTCACCATGCATTTGAGACTGCTGTACAGCCAGCTATGAAATGGTTCTGTTTAGGAAATGAAACAGGCCGATGAGAGGAACGAGGTTCGAGAGGCACGACAAGAAACGCTGCAGAAAGCAGAGGAAGGAGGAGTGGAAGGAAGCTCTTCACAGGGCTGAAAGGAGTCCCCTCTCGGCCCATCAGTTTGTCAGTCTGCAGCTCCCTTGCTCGAGGGCCTCTCTCCTGCGTCCCCTCCAGAGCACTGCACTCCTTCTAGCAAATACATAATTCCATAAAATGCAGAAAGAAACCCTCTCCTCTATCCCACGGTCTCCGGCAGCAGAAGCAGCTGTTTGCTCTGTTGCCTCACGTTTCACCCACACAGTGGGTCAGAGTCGGGGATTTAATTTGCCCTTCCAAAAATTTATGCAACATAGACCCAGGTATGTTGCAATTCCTGTAATTTCTTTTAAAAAGCTCTTTTTTCCACCATCACTACCACTAACGTACTGCCAATATCTCCAAAATCGCTTGGGTCAAGATGTTTAAATCTTCCCCACAGAAGAAAAAAGGGACAGTCTGTGTCCAGGTAAGTAGAAATACCAAGCACTGTAATTACTTAAAACAGCAAAGGAGAACCCAGCTAACACTGGGTTATGTATCACAGCTGATAAACAGCCTGTACTTTGATGCCCAAGAAGTCCTTGCAGTACGTAAAAGGCAGTTGTTCAGTTTTTTGTACCAAAAAAGTTTCTCTCTCTACACAATATATCTGCTGCCTACCTTTAAGAACACACGTGGGAACTGTTTTTCCAGTCACTGAAAGTGAATATAACAGACCATTCAAATTAATGTTTGTAGAGAAATTACTAAATACCATAAGATTTAAAGCTACACTTTACTGAACACATTTATAAAATGCTATTTCAAGCCACCCTGTTCACTTGTATGCACTAAAAAGCCCTTTCATGAATGCAGGATCATTTAAGCACAATCCACACACGTCTTTTTTCATTCTTTCATCCTTAGTCCTCAGTATTTCAATTCTTATGGTATATTTTAACAGCCTGTCAAAAATGCCATTCCCTTCCATCACCAGCACTATTGTAAAAACAATCAAGGGAAATATTTTTTACAGAGTAGCTCAAAAACTTCCTACGATGGTCAAAAAATAAAATATTGCAGCCTGCCATACAAGAGTATCAAAAAAACCCAACCCACAATGCAAAGGCAGGAAGGAATGTGGTGCACATTGAATCACCCATTTATTTTTTAAGAATTACATCACAGCTCCGAATAACAAGCTCTAGAAAACACTGAGAAGCAAAAAGGAGAGTAATGCTCCACTGCACTCATTCCTGGCATGGCATAACCCATGAACAGAAGTACCTCAGCTACAATCTCCTCAGAAACAGGTCTCTTATGTGCCATAGGAAAGCCATTCCAGCAAAGCACCTGTCCCACAGAAGTGCTTGAGCAAGGGCTGCAGGTCATCATTTTTGTGTCCGAGCCACCGCACTCCCTCGCACTTACCGTTCTCACAAACGCCTGCACAACTCCCACCTCCTAAATTCACGCCTCTCATGGAGACACTGCTCTCTAAGAAGCATTTTAGCAGGTAGGTGCTACAGTGTGGATAACAGGGGTTTAAAATGTGTCATGCCAGCGTGACCACGGTGCAGAAAGACCCAACTGCAGCAATGCAGTACACCTACAGACAGGGGGGCCAGCACCACCTGGAACCTTCCATTCATGGACACAAAAAAGGGCCCTGTCCTATTCACCACCCTGAAACTGAACTTTGCAATGAAAGGCATTCATCTACCGTTTATTTCACATTACATATTCATATGTAATGAATATGTAATGAATGTTTCTTTCATATTTATTACATGTTCATCTACGTATTTATCACATGTTTTTGAATAAGTTGCTCAGAGAATGGGTCTTTGAATATTTTCTTTACCTTCACAATACGCAGAGTCCCCTTGGACAGAGAGATAACCGTTCTTGCATTCACAAGTGGCTTTTGTGTTCCAGTTTTTGCACTCCGAGTTTTCACCACACCTGTGTCCCTCTGCACAGAAGTTATGGCCTAAAATACAAGGAACACACAAGAGGCTTTTAAAACATGTTTAGTTCAGATATTCAGGTATTTACATTGACTGCATCACTCAAAAGCTTAGGCATTTTACATTCCAAATTCTCTCTATAAACACAGTTCATGCACACAGACTTTTTTTGGACTTCTCCATCAATTCATTCTCAGAAAAAGCATTTTCTGTGAAAAGATATTTGTAGGACTAGTTTTATTCAGGAAAAAAGACAACTCCAAAGCAGGAAGCAATGACAGTTCATTACTGTTCTCCTGAACCCACGTAGCATTAAGTCTCTGACTGTCAGGAAGTGCAATGCTAATAAAATAACTTACATCAAAAGGACAATGAAGTGTAATACAAGAAAAAACACCCTCAAAATTCTCTTATTATGCATAGCCACGTGTGCTTTTAGTAGACCAAAATGAGACACCGCACAAAATTGTAGCGGTAGTCAAAGCAACCTCATAC
This sequence comes from Emberiza elegans, assembly GCA_024865655.1. Taxonomy (NCBI): domain Eukaryota; kingdom Metazoa; phylum Chordata; class Aves; order Passeriformes; family Fringillidae; genus Emberiza; species Emberiza elegans. Next base: position 6,041,524 of record JALJVW010000011.1, read on the forward strand.
ACTGCCTTGTAATTCTGTCACCAAAAACCAGCTCAATTGTTTCTACAGTTTATAATTATTCCATGCATCATGTTCTGTCAAGGGAATTTTTGTTAATCTCTCCTTTTTCCTTCACACAAGTTCGCAGTAATTTCTTTGTGAACAGTTTCTCCTATTCCTTATTTCTAGAAATAGAATGAACTTGCCCACCTCCTTCTGTAAAGGTACAAGTGCCTGAAATTCTTTCTGATTTTCAGTATTTCTCAGAGACACGCCAACATCCTTCTCTGCTTAATTCTAAAGTGAAAGTAATTGTAACTTCATCTCTGAAGGCACTCCACTGGAAGTTAATAAATAACTTAAAGAATTTGACAACAGGATTTTTTTTTCCTCCCTCCACTGATGTATGTTTTATGGATTTTCTCTATTCATATCCAAGAGTCCATTTCTATTTGTCTGAGATCTATAAGCAGTCATTTTGGTAAATCCTATTTTCTATCCATTTTCTGTCCTGGAAGGAGGAAAAGCAGAAACCCCCCACCTATCTATGGGCATTCCAGCTTGTGCTGATCCGAACACCAGAGCAGTTTCTGCCAGTCCCACCTGGTCATAAAGGAGCAAACTAAAAGTTCTTGTTCATCGATCAGAAACTTCCTAACACCCCCTAAAAACAGCTAAGAAAAACACAACCCAGACTTTAACATCCAAATGCCAGATTCAAGTCTCTATTTCTGTCCCTTGCTTTGATATTATATTCTAATGTATTTTTAGTTGCCTATCCTTTGCTTTGATATCATATTTTAATGTAGTTTTGTCTATCCCTTGCTTTGATATCATATTTTAATGTAATTTTGTCTATCCCTTGCTTTGATGTCATATTTTAATGTATTTTTACACACACACTTCAGTTGTCTACTAATTGAACACTCAGGTTGTGCCAGCTTAGCGCACTCCAGATTTATGTGCCTGATCATCTAATGCTGAGTTCTGAGGTAATTTTTTTAAAATGTTAACACCTGTTAGCAGTGTCAACATCCAATTCTACACTTAAAGTTCAAATTCATTTTATTAACAGCCAAGGTATGCTCCTTGTGCTCAGCTAGCTCCTTCTTTCATTGCAAGCCAGCTTGAGAAAAAGAACCAATTCCCTTAATGAAACCTTCAGTTATCCCTCCTAGTCTTCACTCATTTCACAGTCTGGTAAAAACAACTCAAGTATTCCAGATCCAGCCTTGTGAAGCCCAGGTGCATTTTAGACTGGTAAAATAGGGTGCCAATATACTGCCTTTAGCCATTTATGCAATCACAGTATTTGACTTCTCATTTTTGCCTTTATAACTATAATTGAAACTGAACAGTGGAACCCATCTCCTCAAACTTCCCCATTCAGCATCTGATTTATGCTCCCCATGCAGGATTACTATTCTACAGGCATTCCAGGTAACATCCAAGACACAGTAAGTTTTATAATATTTTCTTTGTTTCCCCTAAGACTATGACATCCTGCTCTGTTTCCAGCCTCTTTAGAATAATAATTCTCCTTTGAGCTCATACGCAGTATGAGCTTGGTTTGATTATTATTGGGTCAGAACCTCTGGAACACAGCAGTGTATTGAGCTAGGCAGTAGGAAAATATCACAAGGATTGTTACTCTGTCTCAGGGTATTTGGTTTATATTTAATTCTATTTCCCTCCCATCCAAAACTAAAAAAAATTTCTATCAGTATGTTTTAGTTACAAGAGTGCTGGTACGTAGCATCATGCAACTTTCTGCAACAAAAGTCTGTGTTGCCAGGCTCTTTTCATCCCAGTGAGTCAACATTTAACCTCATGATCAGCCCATGGCAAATTTAAGACAATTAGCCAGGTTGGTGGCATCTCAGAGTTCACTCTGATCACAAGTCCCAGGTCAACCACTCCAACAGCACTTTGTTGCTATAGGACACAAAAGAACACAAGCACACACCGCTGTTCTCAGGGTGAAGGAAAAAGGGAAGTTTATTTTCTGATTCCAACATTTACAGATTTCCAAAAGTGACAGTGGATCGGAGGGTGACAGTGCCACCTCTCCAATGACACTGGACAGACCAAGAGTCCATCAAATTTCTCCTCCTCCATAAAGGAATGCAAAACAATGAGTTATTTACAGAAAGTGTGTGAGAAAGTTCATTACAAAATGTCAACATCCGAAGGCTTAGAAAAACTTAAAAACCAGGGTGACAGCACTTTTTCCCAAGCACAAGCCAGTGATTATTTTTCACACCACAGCCCTGTGAATCCTTCATTGTTTATTTGCCACCTCTGAAACTTATCTGTACATATGATGACTACCCTACCTATCCATTTTCTGCCACTAGAGCTGTCACCTGTTTTTAAAAAAATCTCTGGAAAAATCTGCATTGATTTTGTTTCCTTTATCAACTCAAATATGAACAGTCTCCATCCAGAATCAGGTTTTCCAGCTTGAAGGCCATTAAAAGAGCATTACATAAAAAAATCTAAAAATTATTTTAATGTCTGTTTTATATTTAAATAATAATTTTAATAATTTTAAAAATTAAATATTGAAAGTAATTAAGTTTTGAAAGTAACTCCAGTTGTGCAGCTTGAGAAAATCAAGGCTCTAAAAGACATTCCATTTTTCTCCTGTCATTAGGAATGCACAGTCATAGAACATCCACTATGCTCTAGACTGACTTGGCATTTATTATCACAAAAATCATGTGAAACACTGATTCCTACCCGTTAAAAGTGCTGTACAGCAGTGACTCCACTGCACTTTCCAACAGCATTTCAGCAAACTTGTTCAATGCCTCTGTAATTGGATAGTGGCAGCCATTCCTGCTAAGAGCACACATGGCGCTACAACATTTTATGCCGCCAAGCTTTTACAAAACAACTGTAATTTAAGGTTAACCAGCAGGAAAAAAAATGTACCTGAGGGAACAGAAGAGCAAGGGTTCACTGTGCCTCTGTCAGAAAAAGTACACCACTGCTTGCATCAGAGGTTTGTCCAGAGATACCCTTTTTTTCCCCAGCAAAAATGCAAAACTAGCACTTCAAAAGAGCCAAAAGATGCATATCAAGGAAGTGTGGTTCTTGGATTTCTTAGATATTGGTCCAAATTCTCCCCAGCATGAGTTTTAGAGCCAAATATCTGATTTTTATTTATTCTTTGGTGTGGAATGGCTGATAGGATTCCTTAAAAATACCTCCAGAGATGCCAAAACCACCCACTGCTCCTGCAGTGGGATCCCTCAGTCCCACATGGGGGGGAGATAGCAGAGGGCATGCATCTCCACTGCCCAGGCACAATAACAATTCCTTCAGAATATTCAGCAAAGTCTTATCTCAGATAGTCAGCTCCTCTCCAAATATAAGAATGGCTTAAAATAGAATCATCACAGCAAGCAGGCAATTGGAGAGGATTTAACAAAACCCCGGAAAATCTTAAACAGTTCTGATAATCTTAACGAATTTCAGGCCAGCACAGATGACAAGGCAAGCATGAATTAAAATTACAGATGAATGCATTCAGAACAGATGCCAGAAACCATCTTCCCTGCACACACACACACAATCATAAACGTGCACAACAGCCCTTCAAAGTCATCCAAAACACAATTAGATACTACCAGGGGAATGAAATATTGAAGAGTGTGTTTAGATTTTTATAGGCCTGATGACCTCTGTTCGTTCCCCAGACATTTCTCCTAACATTGCTCTCTTCCTTCATCAAAGCTGCTGAAATGTTTGCTCCATCTTTTTCTTAGGAAATACAAGTTTCTTTCTGCTCCTTCATTCTGAATATAGAATGACCATTAATAAAGGTACTAAGACAATTAGGAAAAGAACCAGGCACATGCCAGCAGCCATAAAACCATCATGGTTTCTTCTGCAGCATCAAGAACTGCACAAATGGGTAGGCTTTAGTGGCCCCAAGTCAGATATCTCAAATTAAAAATGTACTCTGTTTTGGGATGTGGGACCCAGGACATTGCTCTGGATGCCCTGGAGGACTCCAGACCCTGGCAGGGGCTCAGAGACCTTGGCACGGAGTCACAAACACCTGTGCCTTTGATTTTAGCCCATGGAAACAATTACCAACTTTGTGTGAGGAGTTACAAGCCACAAGGGTTTGAGTAGAATGACAGTGAATGTGTCACAGGGTGAAAAAGTAGAATTTTGGGGATTTAGAATGGGGGTTCAAGAGGCAAGATGGAGGAATCTGGGTGTGTCCTGTCCTTCTTCTCCTTGTTCTTGTCCTCCATCTCCTGCTGGGATGGTGACACTGCTGGATTGGTTTAGAGGTGAGACAGACTGTCTGACATAGGTGATGGGTATTGGAAAATTATTGTAAATAAAGTACATGTAGGTTTTAGCATAAAAAGACAACACTGCCCTGAGGGCGGGCGGTGTGCCACTGACTGACCTGCTGAATGGACCTCGGCAGGTCAGAGAAAGAATTGTATAGATAACAGAAAATAAATAACCTTGAAAAGCAGAACAGAACTATCCTGACTCCTTCATCGGCTGTCGGGCTGGGAAAAGAGACTCCCTAACACATCTCGGGGTCATCCTGAACACAGAGACTGAGACACCTGAACATGGCTCTCATTCTTCCACATCTCCCAAGTCATGGCTCCCAGAACCCGCTTCTGCAGAGCAGCACACTAAGCTGTTTCATGCTCTCATCCAGTTTTTTACATACTTGGTAATTTGGATTAATTATTGATTGTAAAATGTAAGAACTCATTCAAGACTTCAGCTGCAATCAATACATTTTAGACCTGTATCTCTTCCTACTTTTTTTATGGTCAACACTGATGTGGCTCTCCTTGTTTCTGAGGGTTTCCTCCTAACTTCTGGACAATTTTCTATATTTCTTACAGTAGCCTTAGCTGTTCACATGAAAAACTGTAAAACCCCTGTTCTCTTGCTCTTCAACATATCCTCCATTTCACTGTTTTATACTGAGAAATCTCTAAATGTGAAAACATAAACTGTTATAATGCTTCTGTTAAAGCATCAGCAATGTTTAAAAATCCAAGGTAGCTTCAATCTCATAATCTTTTCTACTTTTAGGATTTAACCCCACAGTCACAATATAAATATGTAAGGTAAATCTGAGGGAGAAGTCATGGAAGAGTGCTGAAATTTGCATTACCAATTATGTCTTTCCATGATCCAAACCAGTTTTTAATGAGTCACGTGCAAAGCAGCACTTTGAACAGCAGCTTTTACACCTTCAGAGACTGTGGACAGAACTCAGTTGTCTGACATAAAACAGCAACTTCATACATTCTCTCAAGCTGCTCTATGGATGCAGAGCTTATTACACAGTGCTTATCTGTGGGCAATAGAATAATGGTAGCTACACAGGCTAACAAGCTTAAAAAGATTTCTTCTTTTTCAGATAGAAAGCTCTTCTAAGTCCTAAGTAATGCTACAACTACGTTCAGAAATAAACTAATTCATATTTATCAACTGCCATTAAATCTTAATAAATCTAAAACCTTGAAAGAACTCCTACCTCACAGCAATAAATGGGAATAAAATTAATTTCTGAAGAGTCAAATCTCAGTTTCACAGCCAGGCAGGAAGAGATGAGAAACATGCACAAGTGAAGAGCCTTCTCACCCTCTAACTGAAAAGCTAAAAACCTTCCCAAAGCAGCACAAAGAAGGGTGGCAGAAGCCCCAATTTTAGAATTAAATGCTGCTCCCTGCTGTAAAATGTATATTTCACCTCATCCATAAGATTCTCCCTTTCCTCCTAACGAGTGTCAGCAGGGAATCTAAATCCAGCAGCCCCACCATACTGCAGGACAGCAAATAATTGTTTTCTCTAGAAACAAAACCACTCTCACTGCTTCATTATTTCATCACACTCTTTCTTTTAAGAAGAGCACATCTGAAGTTGCTAAGGCTGTTAAGGCTATTTTTACGTATTCAAAATTGTGAGCACAACAACATAAAAATTCTCCCATGAAGTTTTATTTGAACCACTCATGCAAAAGAGAAAAAAAATCCACTCTTTCAAAATTATACACTGTCTTTGGCAAGGAGAAAAACAGCTAAAGGGAACAATAAAACACTTTCATGACACTATTTTTTATATTAGTTTTGTCCCTGGGCTATAAAAAATGTAGCAGGCATGCTGTAAGAAAAATGAGTGATTCTCAAAAGTAGCCAAAAATATATTTTGTGACACAATTCTTTGTGAAACCTGAAAATTAACTAAATTTTCTTGAAGCCTAAAAGACAGTTTAATAACACCACACTGTCCTGCTGGAACATATAAAGTGGCCACATCGTTTAAGCAGACATTTATATTAAAGCACAGAGATGAGAGGAAAAACTGGATATACTCTACATGCCAGCCAAGGATAGGTCCCATGTACAGATGTGGGGAGGCCCATTCATGCACTCAGCACAGGAAATCACAAAAATCAACTGTGATTTTAAAGCAGAGCCCTTCCATACCACTCTCACCTGTACACCTCACACAACCACGTCCCTGAAATCTGGAAATTGCCTCTTGGCAATGTGCTATTACCTTCTGCTGCACCATAAACTCATGGGGCAAGCCTGAAGAAGAGCAGGCATTATGTGCTGTCTTTATTTTCCCCACCATTTACAAACAGTAATGACTATCTAGGAAGGCCACCAGCTCTGTACGTAACAGTACTCAACTCTTTTCCTTGCTGACTCCCAATTTCCATCTCCATAAACTCCACAGATTGATGTTTTACCCTGCAGAAGCTGTGGCACTCATCAGTTATTGTGGGAAGTACTTCAGAGGGTACAGTCTCACACCACAGCATCATGAGGATTTTTTATTTTTGTGGTTTTCTTTCCTTCTGTTGATCCCCTCATATTTATCCTTTCATTACCTGGAAATTCCTTTGCTGCAGCTAGAAAAGCACAAGATGCAACCCTTTCAACCCTAGCCCAATTCAGCAAATATATTCCACAATTCTACAGAACATGAAATTCAGTAGAAGTCTTCTGCTTCCACAACTACAAATACTAAAAACACATTAATTGCTACAAAGCCCAGAACCTAGCAGTCACCAACATGCACTGATAAACCCAACACAGAAATAATATTCTTATTTAACATTGCTCGTAAATGCTTGCTAAATATTCTGTTGAATAACTTAAGGCTTAGCTAAGGACTAATGCAAGAAATTACCTGCATCACCATTCATACATCGTGGAATTTGCATGTGACATGCAAACGATCTGTGTGGCCTTCCAACAAATAATTTTGCTTATTCAGGACAGCAATTATTACAACATGTCTTCCTTACTGCTTTGGCTCAGACAAAAAGAAGCTGAATACAGTCTCTGAAAGAAGCCAGCTTCGCAAACAAGAGAAGCAATCTATCCTTTCCCAGTAAAGGATATGTTGGCACAGGACAGCATCAGAAACTGTGGCCTGCTTGCCAGAGCAGAGAGCACCTGTTTGCTGGATAAAACCCATACCAAATATGAGTTCTTATTATTATATTCTTAATAAATATCCATTTTTAACAAGAGCACATGATAAAATTACATACTCCCACTTTGGGTTGCATGCAACTAAAGCAAAGTGTCAAGCAGCATATATTCTACTTCAAGATATAAAAGCAACTGATGAGTGCTAAATTGAATTTATGCCTTTGTAAAGTTGACAAAATTAATCACATCTTTAGGCATCATTTTCAAAAGAATTTTAAAAAGCCGTGATGAAATACAAAAAGAGGAGGTGCTGTTTTAGCAGTCAGCTAAAGTAGAACTGAAGTGAAAGTTTAATGAGTCAAATTGAATGCATCATGTACCAGAATTCCTGGGAAGGGAAAATACAATTTCTTCCCTTGCTTCTAGAGATCATCACATAAATATACATATTCATCTTATATTATAAATAATGAAGCCAGTTTGGGAATGAGTATCTAAAAAGAGGACCTATCACTAACAATAATATGGAAGTGAATAATTATGGAACTTTATCTTCCATCAACTTTGAAGCTTTCATATTTCTAATCCTTTTAAGTAATGAATGCATTCTTTTTCAGCACTGCACTACATCAAACTGGGCCATCTGTTAAGAAGTATCATTAAGACATCCAGCCCTCTGAGGGACAGAGAAGCAACATTTACTGCTTGCTTAAATAGCTGCAGATGTTTCTAGAAACTGCTAAAAAAATTAATGCGTATATTTCTCAGAGCATGACCCAACAGGGAGTCTCAAGCATGCTGGTCCCTGCAACCACATGCATGTGTTTTTAAGTTCAAGGCCTCAGTAAATATTTAACCATGCATATTTACTAATTAATATTTACTGGCAGAGGGAGAGGTTCAGAGCCCCTTCACTGCCATCTGCAATGGCACTGGAGGTAATTATACACAGGCAAGACAAATATTCCAGCAGCCCTCAATAACCACCTAAGCCTGCACATGTTCCATGCTCATTCGGCACAGCTCCTGCTTGAATTTCTGAGGCGCATCCCTAAAGGCTGACATGTGAGTCCTGAGAGACCGGGCTCCCCTTGAGCTCAGCTGAGACTCAGCACCAAGGGAGAGATGAGGAACAGAGATCCAATGCACAGGGAATGATTATTCACCCAGCAATGCACTGATTAGAACACATTGTTGAAAAAAAGCTTGCTCAAAGTCTCAACCTTGTGATACCTGCATGGTCCTCATTTAAGGGGATTTTAGTTATTGCCTGTCAGTCTGGTACAACCAGAACTCACATGGCTGAAAGGAAGAGGAACTGCATCTCAATATCCTCTGGAAGGAGGAAAAATGAGGTTCTGGGCTCTAGCATTAATTTTTTAATTTTTATTTTGCATTGGTACTATTTCGTTGCCCAGCTTAATTCATAAATTAGTCCTGAGAGTGCTCAGATCTAAATCAACCTCTTAATATCTATCCAACTAGAATCTTAATGCTATTTTTGAGATTTTAAAATAGAGACCTTGAAGAAACACTTTCAAAACCCTGAAGTTGCAGGTTTAAGGAACAAAATATATCTCTTTTTCAAATACAACATCCTTTTAATAGGATGTTTTAGGAGATAATGGTTCCTTCCTCCTCCAGCTCTTCATTTTCTCCCTCCTCCTGCCTAATTCAGTTCAATTACAGCTTTGTATCTGCTAAGTCTCCTAACCAAAGGAGTATCACAGAGTGCTTTTAGAATCATGCTTATAGAGGTACTTAGTATCTTATTAAAAAGGAATTGCTCTTTTCAATGTATTCCCCTATTGAACCAACAACCTGTATTCCTTCCAGGCTGGCTTACCTCTACAAACACTGCAGCACTGGTTCTCTGGAAGAACGTGATCTTTTTCTGAGCAGTTCAGCGGTGGACAGGTCTCTGTTACTTTGACCTAAAACTCCATTCTGAAAATAAAAAACATTTTTTAAAAAATTACATTGGTGAAAATACATGCAGTGGCAAGGATCACACACTTTTCCATCCACAGCACTAGTAATCTCCAGTAAAAACACTGGCAAATTAGCAAGAAGCAATTTAAATTCATTTGTTTCACTATAACATCAATTCTGGAATAATCTACTGTGCATTTCTCTGCCCAGCATTAAAAAAAAAAAATAAATTAAAAGACAAGGCACTTCAGTTCAAAATGCTATGCTAGTTTTACCAAATATGTAGCTTCTTATTTGGTAAAAGCCTCATTTGGTAAAAGTCTCAATATGTAGTCTCATATTTGGTAAAAGTCTCATTTTACCAATATGCAGTTGTCTTCTGTTCAAGTATTTGAAGGAATTTAAAAATTTCAATCCAGGTTAAATACAGTCTTCCTTCTTTCTGCAAATTTGAGCTTTATTCCTGTTATTTCCCAGTCCACATACTTCACTGATAAGTTATTCAACTCCAATTTACACAGCAAGACCAGTATTCTCAAGTGGTGCATTGTTCTGTCGTGTCCAAGAGTCTGTTCTGTGGAATTACTGATCACCTTATTTCCAAAGTTAGAGCCTTCAGAGAGGAAAGCTCATCTTGAGGGATCCCTACAGAAACTGCTGTGTAAAAATCAAGCTGGAAGACATTGCTATGATTTTGATTTCTAGATTTAGAATAAGACTGTGATAAGAGGTCTAGATGCTGGTAGAAACTTTCTGTAATCATGGATATAGAGCCTTCATGAGGAGATTTTTCCACCAAATTTTATTCCACCTTCTCCCATCCAGCAGATCAGCCTCACCATGTCTCCAGACCAAACAGCTCTCCAGCCTTGTTTCTTAACATCTTGTCCCAAAATAGCCTCTTCTTTTACCTTATCCTCCCTCCAGCCTTCTCCATACCATAATTTACTTGTTCAGCACCCCTTCTGCAGCTATGCCATCACTGAAAACTAGCAAGTGGAGCAAAAATTAACAACTGGGATTTGTGCTCAGTAGGAACTACAGCAACTACCCCACAGGACTGTCTACACCTGAGTAATCTCATTTTCCAAGCTATGAAACTCCACTAAGAAAGCAGGCACCCTGGTGTGTTGCCAAAACCCCTTTTGTTGTATTTATCATATTTCTAGAGTACTGTACCTTTCTGGTGTTTTGTCCTGGCTCAAAGGCCACCACAGCTCTCGGCTGTCCTATTCTTCCAGTTCCTCTGTCCTGGCTCAAAGGCCATCCACAGCTCTCGGCTGTCCTATCTTCACTATCACGTTGGGGTCACCAGATGTTGTATTTGGCATATTTCTAGAGTCCTGTACCTTTCTGGTGTTGTCTTGTGGGCAGCAGATCTTCACAGCACAGACTCTGGGTCTTCTCAGTCAGGGCTCCTCTAAGGCTCTCCCTGACTGGCCAGCCCACCCCCTTTTATCCCAGTTACCTTGACCAGCCACAGCTGCAGCCCATCAAGAATAACTGGGACCTGCTGGGGCACAGCTATTCAAATACAGTACAGATATATTTTACAGGGACTCAAGGGCCACTCACACAATACATAGATTTTCAAGGGCCTCCTGTATTTCCCCCTTTTCCTTTTACTTTACAGAAACACATAATTCAATTACAATACTTCAGATACAGTACATTTTCCCATGACTCAATGGCCATGCAACACACACACACAGCTCTTTGCTCAAAGGCCATATTCTTTCACAGCTCCTTAATCCAAAGGCCATGTCACAGCTCTTGGCTGTCCTATCCCTTACAGTTCCTGGCTCAAAGGCTATTCTCAGCTCTTGGCTGTCTTCTCTCTGTCCTGGCTCAAAGGCCATCCACAGCTCTCAGCTGTCTTATTTCTGCTATCATATCGGGGTCACCAGATGTTGTATTTAGCATATTTCTGGAGTCCTGTACCTTTTCAGTGGTTTCTCATGGGTGGCAAATCTTCACAGCTTTAGACTCTGTGTCTTCCTCAGACAGGGCTCCTCCAAGGCTCTCCCCTGGCTGGCCAGCCCACCCCCTTTTATCCCAGTTACCATGACCAGCCTCAGCTGCAGCCCACTGAAGGGCATCACAGCTGCAGCCCATCAAGGATAACTGGGACCTGCTGGGGCAAAGATATTCAGATACAGTACAGATATATTTTACATGGACTCAAGGGCCACTCACACAATACATATATTTTCAAGGGCCTCCTATACCCTTTTTAACATCAGTCTAGTCCTGACTCCTCCCAGAACATTTTTCATGACATCTCAGATGTCAGAACAAAAAGGTGGAATAAGAATTTCTGCTTTCTTCAAATGAAGACATTTCACTTTCCAGCTATCGTGCTTGCAGAGACAAGTTTAAAAATACGATCCAAAGATATCTAGGGCTGGGAAAGCAGAGGAAAACCAATACCAAAAAATAAGACAAAACCTCATTAAAGCAATCATTCTCATAATCTGAAGGACTAGATGTGGTGTTTGTGAGGGGCCCCAGGATGAGGTGAGAGATGAGAATCTGACTCCATGTTCTCAGAAGGCTGATTTATTATTTTATGATATGATATTATATTAAAGAATGCTATACTAAAACTATACTAAAGAAAAGAGAAAGGATACAGACAGAAGGTTTAACAAGAATGAATAATAAAAACTCGTGACTGACTCCTCAGAGTCTGACACAGCTGATGGTGATTGGCCATTAAGTAAAAACAATTCACATGGAACCAATCAAACATGCACCTGTTGGTAAACAGCAGCAAACACAGGAGCAGCAATCAGATAATTATTGTTTTCATTCCTCCCTGAGGCTTCCCAGCTTCCCAGGAGAAGAAATCCTGGCAAAGGGATTTTTCAGAAAATATCACAGTGACAACCAGATACATGACTTTGAAGAGAGGATATTGGAATTACCTGTGAGTGCACCTGCATGAAGAAACCCCCAGTGCAGAAGCTTGTCCTCACAGCTACACAACACTGTGCCACAGCACACTGCAGCACAGGCTCACACAGGTAAAAACCTCTGCTGGTCACCAGCCCTGCCAGCTCACCCCCCCACCTCACCAACCCAGCTCTGCCCCTGCAGGCTCCAGAAGGGGATCTCACCTACAAGCTCAGGAAACCCCTGCTGAGTGTACAAGGCACAGATGATGATGTGCTGAGGTGCCCAGCAGCAGAACTGCCAGCTGAGGAGTGCAGCCGAGGCACGGAACGCAAATCTGTAATTCTGGAAGCGCCGCCCGTCACTGCCCCTGACATGGCAATCTCCAGGCTAAGCAGGGCCAATTGCCTTCACTGGCAAGCTGCACCAGTTGCTGTCGTGAATAATGCTAAAAAAAAACCCCACAGGCATCTGCTTTCCTTATTTTCTGTGAGAAAAAGCAGCTCCAGAGGGCACACATCATCAGAGCAAGAGCAGTGGAGTTAATGGAGGCGCTCGGTCTCCTCCTGATCTCAGTTCCGCAGGGGAGAGGCAGGAATCCCCCATGGCTGTCTGTGCAACTGCAGGATCAAAGGTGATAAAAGAACCAGACACCGAGCCATCACTTACTATCACGTTATCAAACCAGCAGCTAGAACAGCTCTGGCTGTAACTCATTGCCTATTTAAGCTCAGACAGGACAATTACAGCAGAAAGAGTAAAGTATGTCAGCACACCACAAAAAGTGTTGACTGACAATAAATCTGGCCAGAAAAATATGGCAAGAAACAGTATGAAAGTCAAATGAGTGTCAGGATGAGTCAAAAAGCTAAAGACAAATTTATTCCAAGAAGCTCACTGCTTCTTTAGTGACTCACAAGGAGATTAAACAACACAAATTGAGAATTCCATTAATTTAATGACAGTAAGATTTTATTTCCTTAAGTCTTCTATTTTCTGCAGAATTTGCATCTTGGGAAAACAAATTAAACTTATTTGTAATTAAGTTTTAAAACAAAACATTTGCATGTTGAGTATTCTTTGGGTTAAAATTAATTTGTTATAAACTAGTACAGATCCAATTATAAGAATTATCATCATCAGATTTCAGATTTTATCCACTGAGATAAGTAAGAAGAGTTCACACTTCAGAATTATTGCTTCAGGCAGCCTTAGAAAAATTATTCCTTTTTATATTCAATTCACATATGTAGTAGTCATAGAATGTGAATAGAAATAGATGTAAAAAAGACATTTTTTTTCTGGAATAAATATATCAAGCCTCAGTTGTGACATACAATCCACAAAGAATGAGATCTGGAGTCAAAAATTTACAACAAGATAATTAAATTTCTTGTAATTACCAAGGTGAGTACATACAAAAAAGGATTGGATGTAAGCTTAATCAGTGACATGCAGTGAAAATCTGAACAATAAACAGCTCATCTCACATGATCGGCTTTGAAAATTATTTGCAAGATTTCAGATAAGGCTGTTTTGGTGGGGTTTTTTTCCTGCCTGAATTTATCTCTGCCCTGGTTCCAGACAGCATCCAGGAGGGCATGGCCAGGACAGGAGGGTGTCCTGCAGCACCTCACTCTGAGGTGGGGCTGCTGGGGCCCAGAGGGAGCAGTTGGGGTTTGTTGTTCCCTGTGACATGATCCCCTCTTCCCTGTACCCTTTGTCATTACTGTTACTGCTGTTACTGTTTATTTTCTTATGTCCTTGCTGATTCCAATGAACTGGTCTTACCTCAAGCCATGATCTTTACCTTTTGTACCTGCACGTGTCTCCATCCCACCCGGGGAAGTGAGAGATGTGGTTTCAGGGAGAGCACCACATGCAGCAGTGTCCCTGCTAAGCCACAACGAGCTGGCATTGATCACCCTCTTAGGACACAGCTTCAAACAGCAGCCCCAGTTGTCACTCTGATCAGGTACATCGTTCCTTATCTTTGCAAAGAACTTTTTAGTCAACCTTCCTGAAAGCTGTGGGCCCTGCCCATCTTGGATGGCGTTCTGTGACTGCCTGCTCCCAGCATTAAGGAAGAGGCATTTATTTTTGTACCCTCTGCTGTCAAGCATGTCATCTGCTTATGAACAAGCATCACGTCATTCACAGGCAGCTGAACAACTGCAAAATGCCACTCTGAAAAAAGTTGTAAAAACTTTTCCATTGACATTCAATGGCCCACATCACCATACGGGGGAAACCCCCCCCAAAAAAAAAAACCTAAACAAACCAACAAACAAAAAATTCAAACACTTATTGAATGCAGAAAGGTGCAGGTATCAAAAGCTCATACACACTTGCATTTTCTGGCCTTCTCACCACAAGAGAGAGATGGAAAAGCTGGGAGAGACCAGCCATGGACCATGAGGATAAATAATGGACTGGAGCATCTCACAGGAGGAAAGGCTGAGAGGGCTGGCCCTGGTTAGGCTGGAGAGGGGAAGCTCAGAGGGATCCTGCAGACACAGGTGAGTACCCAAGGGTGCCAAGAGGAGGGAGCCAGGCTCCTCTGAGCAGGGCCCAGTGACAGGAGCAGGGCCCACTCCTGCAGTGTGGGGGGGGCATGGGCAAATGCCCCTGTGAAAAAAACACTCCTGCAGTGTGGGGCTGCCCAGGGCAGGCCCAGGTGAGCACCAGCAAAACAGCCCTGCAGTGTGGGGCTGCCCAGGGCAGGCTACAGGCCAGGTGAGCACCAGCAAACACTCCTGCAGTGTGGGGCTGCCCAGGGCAGGCTACAGGCCCGTGTGAGTGTGATAAATAGGTATGATTCGTGCTGATAAAATTGAAAGAGTAATCAATATTGGTACCGTTATTAATATTTGGGAATAGGTAAAATGGTTAAAAGTTGTAATGTTAAAAGAAGAGAGGGAGAGGAGGGACTCCACCCCCTCTGGCAGATGTTCACAAGGACAGGGCCTACCATATAAGAATTAATATTTGGGAATAATAAAAATAGTTAAAAGTTGTAATACCAAAAAGAAGAGAGGGAGAGGAGGGGCTCCACCCCCTCCGGCAGATGTTCACAAGGACAGAAGTAAGAAGTTGGAGATATGTTGCTAAAAATGAACAAAAAAGATGTAGAGCCTGGTTGGGTCCCAGAAAAATGCTAATTACAAGGGATTTATTGCTTTGATACATAGATGCTGTGATATGTTATCCTTGGCTTGCATTGTGCTGGCTTGGTGCGCATGTGTAACCCAAAGGTGAATTAAAGGACAAAGAGGAAGACTACAATTCTTCATCAATAGAGACCCCCAAAGACTTGTGCGACCACCGAACTGAGTGGTGGTGCATGTGCAGTAAAGGTGTTAATGAGGGCAGAGATAGGCAGATGACAAACCAGAACTGGGAGAATATGGCATTAACACCTGGCATATAAGGGGGGAATCTTCCCTTGGCAAGCTCGTACGTGAGGTGGCACGGGTCCAAGAGCCCTGCACTCTGTACCCAGTGGTTATCCTTTGCTTATGCGCTATTATTAGAACCAAATTACCCCTTATTTATATATTTTCTAAATTATTCAATTAAAATTGCTGCTATCTCAAATATTGTTTGGGTTTCTTTATGAGGGGATAATTGGGCAAACACAACATGAGCACCAGCAAACACTCCTGCAGTGTGGGGCTGCTGTGCAGTCTCCATCCTCGGGGATGCTCAACATCTGGACGTGGTCCTGGGCAGCTGGCTCCAGGTAACCCTGCTCAAGCAGGTGAGTTGGACAAGATGACCTCCAGAGGTCCCTTCCAGCCTGAACTGTTCCGTGATTGTTAGAAATACCTGTGTGCTCCTTTTGTCATTGCAGGTTCATCTAAAGAGTGTTTGTGGGCAGGATTCCAGCTGGGAATGCTTGTTCATGAATAACATCTGTGCTTATGGTTAAGAGGATGTGCATCATAAATATTTTTAGTCTGGATTAGTTTTGAAAAATTAAAAAAAGGGCTCTCTGCCTGATAAAGAAAATCTTTGATCTAGCTGGATCCATCAGTAGTATTATTTTTTTAGATGGAAAAATCAATGCAAGTTAAAAGCCTCTTAAGTTTGGATCAGTACTTATGCAAAGAATAAGGAACCCATCGTCAAATAAAAATTGAAATGTGAAATTTCAATTTAATCTTTTTGACATTACTCCACTTACAAATATATCCTCCTTTAGAGACAAGAAGATTTTTAAGTTATCTTTATCAACACTATTACACTGACAGGTAGATGTTTACCCTCCACTGTATTCCTTCATGAATCAGCAGCTTTTGAAACTTGATATCAGTTTTTCAAGTCTGGCAAATTAAACCTTATTACATTTTGTATGGTCCTCCCCTGTGACAAAGTCCCTCCTTTTCTCATACAACACCTTGTCCCCGCAGGACAGAAAACAGTGACACAGCCACAGTTTGACTCCTCTCCATTCATCCTCCACCCAGGGAGCATTCCCACCTGAGGCAGCAGACAAGCAGGTCAGGTTTAGGAGCTCATGCTGATGGCATACTGAATGAACCTCCTGCACAGAGACACAACAGCCCACAGAAACAGATGCAAGCACCCTCTTAAAAACTCTCCCCAGGCCAGTGAGGTTTAATATTTTGTTGAAACACAGTTGTGGACAGAACTTCAGATTGTTGGGGTTTTTCTGAAGGCATGCATCAAATGATTTTTTTATGGTGTAACATTCGCAGATGCCATTTTGAATATTTATCAATACTGCCAATTAAGATGCAAATACCAACCGCAATGTTACTGTAATTAACGTTGCCATATCATTTTCCTTTTAACAATAAGCAAAATACAAAAGCTGTTTTCATTATTTTACTCATTCCTAATGACAGATATTTGATGGTTGGTATTTGCTTTTAATCATCCTGAATGATTATCATACTCCTAATGATGAATATAACACTCTTATTTATAGCACAGAGATGTTCCACAGACATAATTCAGATCACCCTCTCTGGTTTCACTCTAACTTGGAAATACTCCTGTTCTCATTTTATACATGTACTTCCACTCTCAAATAAGCATTCTATGTCATTTTATAAATGACAGGCATTTTAGTCTGCCTTCCAAGGCAACAACCTTGCCCACGTATTTGCACAGGCAGTGCTGAGCACCCCATACAGCTCAACAGGAACAATAGCAAAGTAATTCTGCATAACAAGCTGTTTTCACAACATCTGCAACCAGCTTTTGTCCATTTCCATTAGTGAACAGAAAATTGCTACTCTGTACACTGAGCTCCAAGCACAACAATAACCAGATCACTGTAATCTTTTCCAATGCACACTCACCAGCACTCTCTGAACAGATCTAATGTGATCTCCATTCACCTGTGCTCTTAAATACTGACTGTCAGAGTCCAAATGTCATGAATTTGCCAAAAAGAATTCAGTCCATTCCAATATTCTGTAATTTACCTCAATTATTAGAAGAGCTATATATTGTTTGAACAACAGTAGGGAAAATATAGAGTATCTCACACAATGTAACAAGAAGGTTGCTTCAAATTTTAGCAATTTGGCTGAAATAAGTAATTTGCCCAAGAGGCTGTTACTTTTTTCTAAAGCTCATGAAAGCAGAGATAAGAGAAAACATTCTTCCAAATCATTTTGCCCATATTTCTCTTATCCTGCAAGGGTCATATTCCTGCCTTGTTTTCATATTTGTGGCTTTCAGTGACTTCAAGGTCACCTTTTTTCGAGACAACAGATGTCACATTTGCATGAAGGAAGCCTAAAGAAATGCACTAACTTTTCACTGTCACTTCTGAGCACCACAGATACATTTAAAAACAGGAAAGGTTTATCCAACTGAAACTTACTCGACATTCCCTGCAGCTCTTGGTTAACACTCGTTGACCTTCTGCTAGCACTTTGCCTCCATAGATACACTTTGCTGTAATTCAAGAGGAGGAGGGAGATTAAAAATTCATTAAAACAGTGTTTAAGCAGCAAATAAATGCAAGGTATAACGAAGAAGTAAAAACAGTATACACATACACTGAAAAAATATCAATACATTAAAAACACGATTCATTTTGCCTTCATCAGAAGTCAGCATCACATAGAATCACAAACAAAGTAAGGAACAATAAATTCATTTTAAGAGAAAGTAGCCTCTTTACCCAAACTAAAGAGAGGGAATAGGAGCATAAACAATATGTCCTGGACTAAATAGAAAATGTTTTCACTACTCATGTATAGTAGTTACGGTATTTGTGTTACCAGAGGTCCTCATGACTCGCTTCAAGAACTGGAGACATTTATTAGCATCCAGTTCATCACAAGAATAATGTAAGCACAGGTTTCAATTAAGCCTGCACATTTTTTGTTGGCCCAAAGGTGAACTCTTCAACTTACTGGAGGACTGCACGAACAGTTTGGATGCAGTGAATGACTACTGAAACAACAAACTGCAAAAATCTATTTCAGGAAAATATTCTCCATGCACACGTGAAATATGGTTGGCTTTTCCCAGGAAACTGAGAACTCCTACTGCAAAACTCTAGCCTGAAGTTCTGACCCTTCTGCCAAAGATAAGTGGCTCCACAAATGATCCAACAGACTGGAACGTTCCTCGTGAACTGGAACGTTCACGGCAAAGTCACCTGCCTTGGGACTCCTGCCACCACGAAGAAGGCAAAGGGCACCAGGGCCACAGCAGCAAACAGCTTGGTCAGTTATGACCAGAATCATCACAGTCCCCATGCAACAACATGCCTAAATTGCAATTGCAGAGAAGGACAGTAAATCCATCAATTAAAGGGAGCAGCTGGACCGTTACGATCTCACACAAATCAAGCATCCGCCATAAAAGCGCCCTGCGTTACAAAGCAGATCGATGGCAAACACTGATAACATAACTTTCTGCTGTGCTATTTCAGCTCTTTCTGTACTTGGCCACTAAAAGTCTGACCTGTGACCCTGAAAGGAAAGCTAAAAGGTGTGAATCCTATGCTGCAACTGAGCAGTGCTTTAAGGTTTTGAGAGCCAAGGCACTTGCACAGTGCCAGTGCTCAGAGCAGTCTGTTCTCAAAGGCACACTCTATCTAGGACTGTTTTACCTGAATTTCCCTTCTGAGTGCCCAGGCAGGGGAAGCACTCACAGGTGCAAGTGTGTCCCCCTCACAGGTGATGCCAACAGTTCTACAGCAGCAAAATTTTCCCAAATTTTAAGCAGAAGAAACTGCTAGATCAATCTTCATGAACCTTCAGACATAAATTTGCTTCTAATGACTCTTTGTGAAAATGCTCATTTCTTTTTAAAAAAAGGAGAATGATTTACAATTTTCAGGCTAACTCAATTTTCATCATCACTAAAGCATTTAAAAAGAGGTGTCTTCCTTTTGGCATCCTGGTTTTCCTTGTTTTTCAAAGGCTGCCCTAGTTTTTATGCCTTACTTGTTCTGATCTCACTTCTGAAGAAAACTTCAGATGAGGAAGCTTTGCTTAAATTAGGAATCCCAGTAACTATTTTTAGGAGAATTTGAAACAGAGACATTTCCTTCTTTCTGTCTGCTTTCCTGACATGACTGCCTTTAACACAAGAATGGACACACTGGAAAGCAAGTTAATGTACGATTCAGAAAAATTGTATCTAGAATTATAGTCTTTTGCCACATATTATTTGAAATGCTAACACAAAGTGGCAGGGATCAAAACTGCACTGCCTAAACCCCTTAACATATCAGACATTAGAGCTCTGCTCATTAACCCTTAGCTAAGATGGGAAAGTGTTCAATAACCCAGCCATTCAATAATCCCTAGAGACAGCAAATTACAACTGATGGTTCTATCAGAGCTAAATAGAAAAAGCACGGAGAAAATAACACCTGCAGTGCAGCTCTTTGGAAAACCTCTGCAATTACTACTATCTACCTAGAGGTGACCAACTGTGGTCCTAGCACATCATTTTGTCAAGGAGCTGGCATTTACAATCAATTTCAATCAACTTCCACACGTCTCTTCCCATTGACTGACATGCTGAGTTCTTGTCAGAATAACGAGTCAAGTTTGTGCCAATCACTGACAAAAGGCAAGTTTGATTGTTCATCTTCCCATTACAAATAACAGGAACAGTTCACTCATGAGGGTATACACTGAATCTACAATTTTGTGCCTTACAATTTCTTTGTGTCAGATTTTGACTCTTGTGCATACATCCAGTTTCATGAAAGAACTTCCTAGACTTTCAGTGTTACAAATAAGAATATTTTGAGACAAATAATAGAGGCCAGCATGGCCACTTTGCCACCCAAGTACTCTGTTCATGAACATCTTTTAGTATGCAGAATATTCATGCTGACATACAGCCCAGAGAAATGAGATTACATGAGAAACAAGAGCAAGTGCAAGATCACAGCTAAAGGATATTTGTGCACAGAACTAATGAATTTAATGTCTGAAGAAGGGTGACAGAATGCTAAAAAAGTGTTATTATTTTCCTAATAAATCCTGAAATAATTCAACATCCCTGTCCTAATAAATTATTGAAAAGCTCGTGCATGAAGTTTACTCATCTTCCAGAACAAATCAGGGGAAAGAGAATTTGTGCTTCTTAAGGTACGGCTGGCATTAGTATACAGCTAAAATTTTCATACATAAATTGTCTTTGTTCCTTGGACTACTATTAAAGTTACAAATATTGAATATTCCTTCCGTGAATGTTTCTTAACAGCTTTCACTCCCAGTAAAAGGAACTGAAAGCTGATAATAACACCAATCGCAAAATGTACTTAGCTTTTCTTTCTTCTCATTAATTTATTTGGAAATTAATTACAGCAAACTACGTCTCCACACGGGGATATTAAGCCAGGGTCTGATATACTGTCATGTTTATTTTAAAGAACAGCCTTTTAACTTGAAATAAAAGACAGGCAAAAAGATAACAGCTTGGTTAGTTACTCATCACAAAGCAAAGCTCAGACCACAGGCTTGATGGTCCTCAGCATCAAGAGGAGATACCAACTGCAGCCAAGTCATTCTTCCCAGCCCCCAACAGGAATAATTTTACATTAACAACAGGTAAAAATAGCACCTCAGAAGCTGGCAACGCTTGCTCACTTCTCAGCAATTATTTATTTTCTTCTTAAACCACGTTGGCCACTGTGACCCACGTTACCTAACCGCCAGGAGCTCTGAAAGCCATCACCAAACGTGCCTGGTGGCAGGACGAGAAGGCAAGGCAGCCAGGTGCGCGTGCTGTACTCACCCTTGCACACCTTGCAGCACTGCGTGTCCACGTGCACGGGCAGAGCCTCGGGGGGACACTCCAGAGGGGGACAGGACATCCTCCTGCACTCCACCGCTCCTCCCTGAGCAAAGGGGGCAGGACAGCCGTCAGCTGCATTCTGCACACAACACTAGGAACTATTGCAGTAAATGAAAACACCATTCTGGATAACAAACCCATCCTTCAGCAACGGATTTAATCCCACCCAAACTACAAAATGAATCAAAGCGCAGCTGAAGGTGAACTGCCTTCAGTGTTTTGATACATGTTACTGATTTTACCCCCAAACCCAGAGCAAAATACATCAGTTGGAAAACATAAGTCAAGAACATAAGCCCGACTTTCTGTATGCTGTTCCAATCATCTTTGAGTTTTTTAACAATCAGGCTTCTATTTTCCTGAGCAAACAAAGGCTCTCTTCAGATATTTATCAAATAATTTCAAAGATACAAGTTTTGCATACTAATCCCCTTTCCGTCCCTTGTATTTTTCAGTCTGATAAATGCTGCAAACGAATCTGCAAGTTGTTACCATGCAAGATGCAGCTAAGCATCTATGAATACTATTAAGATAATGCCTCCTTTTTGAAAAAGCTACTGCAGTGAAAACAATTCCGAAGCAAACACAGACAATGCCACTCCTTCACCCCAAAACCACAAAGTTCTCACAGCTATAATTAGAACAAGTAAAAAAGCATTGTCAAGGGAAGGCAGATTTTATGTACGAAGCTTACAAATAAGTAACGTCAAAATTTTATTTATTTTACCATTTCCCTCTCTATTGTCCATGCTGCCACCAGACGCATACTAAAAACACAGGAATTCTCAGAGTGAACATTATGCATTCAAAGGCCATTTTCACATTTTCATTAGATCCTCTCCTTCCAACTCTCCAGAAATTCTTACTTTGCATGTGCAATTCCTGCAGTGATCATCTTCAACCCACGAGTCTTTGTCTCTGTAGATCAATCCATTTACTTGACAAGTCTTCTCACAATGACAGTCCTCCAGTTGACTCAGTCTTGTTTCTGCATAATTTAACTATAAATGAAAGTAACTTTATGAGATTTCTGCAATTCAAACACATCATTTAAAAAAGCAGAAAACCAGTACACTTATTTTTAGCAAAACCAACTTTGGCCACAACCTTTGGAACACTGAACCAGGAAATCAGCAGGTAAAAACTAACCCTATTCCTCAGATTTTGAGGGAGTTAGTCATCCCACACTATGATCAATGGAAAAACCATGCTCATGGAGCAAAGCCTGAGCTTGTGGCTAGCTCTGAACACTCCTTGTTGTTACAACAGAAATACAAGCTTAATAGTGAGCGCTAAATATGTGCATTCCTTCCCTGCCCATACAAATAACTGAAAGATGACAGCCCTCTGTTCAAAAAAAATTTTTTTTCTGGCAAAATACATATGAGAAATTTAAAAAATAAATCAAAACTTACAGGGAAAATTTTGTGATTCATGAAAGTATTGCTGGCTGTATAAACCATGATGCAAGTAAACCGGATTGCCTAGTCCATACATGAAGTCAGGCGCTCGATTTTTCTTGATTTTAATCAAAGCCAAGTTTGAACCTTTCTGACTTCCAGCAAGGAAAGACTCAGTAGAAATTTCTGTGAAGTCTCCATGTAACAAACACATCTGAATACAAAGCACACCCTAGTGGAGGCTCATAATTTACCAAAAGAAGTTACATTCCACTCAAGGAAGTGCAGGAGATGCCCAGACTGATATCAGCAGATTGTTAAAGCCACATGAATTATTTTAGCCATTATATTTGGAGGAACTAACAGTGCTCCAGCCCAGCAGTGGGGAATGCTGCAATGTAACACAACCCTTTTCTCCTGCAGCAAATTAACATTTTAGCCAGACTGTAACACCATGGCATACAGTGTGTCTCTATTTAAGGGCACAAAATTAAATCAACTAAACATATCTACTGGAGAGATTCAGAATTCATTCAAATTATGACAAAAATAAAATAAGCTTTAAATGCTACGATGTATTAATCTTTAAAAGCAATATCTTCACAAAACATGGGTAGGAAGAGGAGGTAAGGGTGGTTAGCTTTCTACAAGCCATGATGAAATGCTCCTTTCATAGCAGTGTGTGACAATCTGACTTAGCCAGGCTCTGCTGGACCCCTCACATGGGCCCTGTGTCCCACCCTGGGCTGAGAGGAACAGCCCAAGCAGGAGGTGGGGTGTTTGTGAGGGTCCCAGGACGAGGTGAGAGATGAGAATCTGACTGCAAGTTCTCAGAAGGCTGATTTATTATTATATTATACTAATTATATTGTATTATATTACATTACATTATAGAATGCTACACTAAAACTATACTAAAGAAGGAGAAAGGATACAGACAAAAGCCTTAACAAGAATGAGTAATAAAAACTCGTTACTCCTCAGAGCCTCACCACAGCTGGACCATGATTGGTCATTAATTAAAAAGACAATTCACATGGAACCAATCAAACATTCACCTGTTGGTAAACAATGCCCAAGCCACATTCCAAAGCAGCAAACACAGGAGGAGCAGCAATCAGATAATTATTGTTTTCACTCCTCTCTGAGGCTTCTCAGCTTCCCAGGAGACAATCCTGGGCAAAGAGGATTGTTCAGAAAACATCATGGTGACAGGAGGGAGCCTCCCTTTCCTGCTTTCATTCTGCACAACTTGCACAGCTGCTAAAATTACTGGAGCCTGAAACCAGTAGCTGGATTTTTCCTTCCCAGCTCTGAGTCTCCACAATTTTAATTTCTATAAACTGCACATACACATTCATGGCAAACAACAGTTGCTCCTCTGTTCAGTGCTGTGATACAGCTGCAACCAAACACAGACTGAGAGAGAAGCTGAAATCTGCCTACAGCGGAGCCTAAAAGCAACAATGAGACACCGAGACACTTTTCCAAACCGTGGTGTCCGTGCTCTGCACCTCTTGTGCAGGATCAGGGGCTGGGGATGCTGTCCCTGAGCAAGCCTGTTGTAGTGTGTTTGCTTTGTTTGGCCTTCTCTGAGCCACACTGCATGTCAGCAGGCAGCCCTTCAAAGCCTTGACACGCATCATCCCCACAGAACACACCTGTGTCTACATTAGTCACTCTTGCCTGTGTGGTTAGGACTTCAGAGGTAGATACAAACCTCCAGACCCCCTATTTTTAACTTGCACTTTTCTACCAAGTTAATTTCCTTTCCTGTTGCACACGTTTTGCCTGGACAACAGGAAACCACTGCAACAAAACAGCCACAGACTGCTGTTACAGAAAAGGCATTTGCAATGAAGGATTATGCCAGCACCACTTTATGAAAGCGCAGAGTCTTTGCAGTACAAATACTGTGTTATTTGCTTCCCCTCATAAAGTACTAGCAAGCAAAAATATAATTAACATCAGAGAAAGCAAGTTACTCAGTACACTGCATAATTGGAACTTGCTCATACCACCAGCAGGGCTCAAAATAATTGCCTCTCTTTCATAGTACAAGCAGAAAACTGAACTAAAAGCTTCACATTTTTCATTTGGACCCAGCCTGTCCAAAGCATGTCAGCTGAGTAAGAGGATTGCCAGCATAATGCATGCACTCTCCAAAAAAAACCAGTTTCCCCTTTCCTGCTGGGAAGGGAAAGAGCATCTGAAGGCAGTGCATTAAAAAGTATCACTTTTTTACACAAGCAGCACTGCTATGCAAATCCTGGTTTGGAAATTCCTCCATTAACTACACTGGGAGTAAGGGCATCTGCAGGTTGGTTACATCTGCGCTTAAATCTAAGTAAGCAACATATAAATGCTGTTTGAAAAGAGACAGTAAAGTACCCTCTACCACAAACCTGATGGTTCATCTCAGTAACCTCAAAAAAGTGTTCAGATTCTCCTATTAGCACAGATCAGGGGTTTGGTCACTTCTAAAACACAGTTTCCTACCCCAAAACTTCAGCACAGCCTTGCTGATGGCCTTGGCTTAACACTGAGGTTGCCTGTGTATTGTAGGAGCAGAACCTAAAGAAAACTTCCAACATTTCAAACAAACCAAAAAAAAAAATCTCCAACATAATAGATTCCCATTCACCCTATTCATGATCCAAAGTTGGGGGAAAAGAAGAAAGAAAAAAACCACAAACCCAAGCACACACCACATCACCTGGAGCTGATGAAAACTGATTAAAACACGGATAAAAGCCATTGATCAAAGGTGCTGTCCAGGTCAGCACAGTCAGAAGGTTCACAGGCATTTTCATTCTGGGGCCTCATTTCAATTCCAGCAAGGAGACTACAGCAGTCCTGAAGACTTCACAGGACTTCCCACAAGAAAACATTCCCCCTCTGACAGCATCACGTGCTGAGGAAATTGTTGAGGGGTTTCCTCTTTTGTTCCTGCATTTATCCCTCAACATGAAAAGGGAAATCAGGCTAAGGCTTCTTACCAAAAAATCAGACTCTGGCTATTTTGTCACTACCTGACAAATAATAAAGGCAGACAACAGAAACATTATTGAGCTTAAGAAACAAGCACAGAACTATGTCCACAAGACTACTGCAGACAGCAAGAAAAAGATTGGCTCTACTATGAAAATTTAGAATAATTTTCATGGTGTAAGAAATGGCATCTAGAATAAATACCTCCATCTTTGTCTTATGGAAGGAAAGGAAGGAGAGGGGAAACTAAAACAAAAAAGCTTAGGTACCTACTTTGGCAGTCATTTTCGCCAGGAGTTCTTGCAAATCCATGATTCCTTGCACCAGACTTAAGAAATCACTGCAGGTTGGGCATGCTCAATAGAGAAAGATTAAAAAGAAACAGAAGAGAAGGAAAGACACAATAACCCATAAATAAACAACAATCTATCATACTAGATTTATCTGAACATAAAAAGCAATCTGTTTATACAGAACTCTTGCCTTCTGGAAGTCAGCACATGCAAAAATAACAAGCCTGAAAGTATTATTTTTAAAGCAGAGAAACAATCTGTATGAAAAATCTAAACTAGAGACAATAAAAAGATTGCTACTTACTGCGATTCAGGTTAGGACACTGTGTTATATATCCATTAGGGATAAAGATGATTTTCACATCCTGAATAACACCCTTTGCAAAAGAAGAGAAAACTGGTAATACAGATTACAAACATTCCCTTCAATATGTACAAGCTCTTTCACAAGTCATTTCTTCAGTGGATACAAAAAAAAATTACCAGCTTACTCTACTTGTGAGGAAAATAACTGAAGGTGAACAAAACAGAACTCCTCCTATGTCTCTGTGTGTTTGGAATATTGCAGCAATAATACTGCTTTCTCTTTTGTAATCACCAAATATAAGCTGCTTAAACCCTTTAAGTGGGGTGAGGCTGCTGAAAAAAGCAGTGCAATAATATCCACTGCTCAAGCCGATGACACACTTTTCCAAAAGACAAAAAGAAAATGCAGCAAAACTCTTTATTTTTTTAACCAAGACAGTGAAATCAAACACTGAAGAGACAGGTACACCTGGTGCCAGATGTAAGTTCACACTCGGTTTGAGGAAGCCCCCTAGCTCTGCATCTCAACTTGGGTCACCGTGCCACCAGGCAGAACCCAGCCCAGGCAGGCAGAGATGCCCTGGGCAGCACTGGCAGGAGGGCAGAGCAGCTTCTTTGGGCTCCTGAACCAAAGCAGGACAGGGGCAGCTTTTTTGGGGCTCCTGAACCAAAGCAGGACAGGGGCAGCTTCCTTGGGCTCCTGAACCAAAGCAGGACAGGAGCAGCTTCTTTGGGGCTCCTGAACCAAAGCAGGACAGGGGCACCTTCCTTGGGGCTCCTGAACCAAAGCAGGACAGGGGCAGCTTCTTTGGGGCTCCTGAACCAAAGCAGGACAGGGGCAGCTTCTTGGGGCTCCTGAACCAAAGCAGGACAGGGGCAGCTTCTTTGGGGCTCCTGAACCAAAGCAGGACAGGGGCAGCTTCTTTGGGGCTCCTGAACCAAAGCAGGACAGGGCAGCTTCTTTGGGGCTCCTGAACCAAAACAGGACAGGGGCAGCTTCCTTGGGCTCCTGAACCAAAGCAGGACAGGGGCAGCTTCTTTGGGGCTCCTGAACCAAAACAGGACAGGGGCAGCTTCCTTGGGCTCCTGAAGCAAAGCAGGACAGGGGCAGCTTCTTGGGGTTCCTGATGCAAAGCAGGACAGGGGCAGCTCCCTTGGGGCTCCTGAAGCAAAGCAGGACAGGGGCAGCTCCCTTGGGGCTCCTGAACCAAAGCAGGACAGGGGCAGCTTCTTTGGGCTCCTGAACCAAAGCTGGAAGCTTCTTTGGGGCTCAGGGCAGGACAGGGAGCAGCTTCTTGGGGCTCCTGAACCAAAGCAGGACAGGGGCAGCTTCTTTGGGCTCCTGAAGCAAAGCAGGACAGGGGCAGCTTCTTTGGGGCTCCTGAACCAAAGCAGGACAGGGGCAGCTTCTTTGGGGCTCCTGAACCAAAGCAGGACAGGGGCAGCTTCTTGGGGCTCCTGAACCAAAGCAGGACAGGGGCAGCTTCTTTGGGGCTCCTGAACCAAAGCAGGACAGGGGCAGCTTCTTGGGGCTCCTGAACCAAAGCAGGACAGGGCAGCTTCTTTGGGCTCCTGAACCAAAGCAGGCATGACAGCAGGACCCAAAGGTCAGTGCTGCCCTGCAAGGACAGCCCATGGGGAGGCAGCAGCTGCCCCTGCACACCTGGGCCCTGAAGCACCCCAGACTCTTCAGACAGAGCAGAAAATGCTGGAGCTTGGGTTTGTTCTCCTAAGCTCAGTTTGAAGCATTTGCTGCACCTGTGGCTGTGCAATGTTCCTCCTTCACAGGATCCACTGCTTTAATAATGTCATGGCCACTAAGGGACAGGAGCAAGGAAATCAAGGGACCTCTAGTGCTGACACTTGCACTTCCCATGACTGCTAATCACATGTTGTGACACAGCTCTACCTCCTCTCAGACAGAAAAATTTCTTTAAACTGAAAAGAAATTTATCATGGCAGCAGTTATTATCTAATTAAATTACTGATTTGCCAGACTGCGCTCTGATTTTCAGCTAAATTGCAATAGGGTGAATTTTGCAGGGCAAGGACATCATCCCTTGCTCACATGCCACCCGTATGCCACATGCACTCACATGCCACCCATAAATAGAGGCCTCAGACAGTCCTTAAAGCCTGGCAAGGCAAGCCACATTTACATGCTCCTCTGTTCAAAGAGCAGAACGTGATCAGCAAGCACCGCTTCCTGCTTACTGTCTCATGAGCAAATATTAACTGAAAATATTAACAGAGATAATCAGATCACCCTGTCTTCTTGCAGCAGTATATACATTTATTAACCTTTTCACTTAGGAGAATAATGAAACCATAAGTAATAAGTAATACTCTAACTGGAAATGGAACATCCTGAAAGCCATTTTACACACTTTCTGTCAGCAGTCATCAGTGAGAAATTAGAAGGTGAGGCATAAAAATACACTTCAACACTTAAGCCTCTGCAGTGCAAAGCTCAACCAAGAGTAAATGAGATTACAGAGTTCCACCACACCATACTGCCTAGCTAATGAGACACCATCCAGAAAGAAGTGATTTTTTCTTCAGCCTTTTTTTTTTTTTAGGTGAATCTTCAAATGTGTTTGTTGCATCAGAGTCACATTGCTCAATTGTCTTTTGGACAGATTTGCATTTAGACATAGCCTGAAGAGGAAACACAACTATTTTATCTGTCTTAATTTCTGGCTACATGAAAGCATATTACCATGTAATAACATATGAATATGAACTTCACTAACATAGATGACTTCTAGGTCTATAAAACATCTGAAAATGAATTATGATGATCAAACATAGAAGTAAACTTTCCAAGGGCAGAAATTTTGCTGATGTATTTTTTTAGTAGAAAGACTTCATTGTAGGACTGTAACAAATATGAAAAAACTCTGTTTATTCCTGCTTCAGCATTAAGTCTGGGCTGCCAAGAGCATGGATTTGTCCCTAACAGGGCGATGTCAGTGGTCAAAATCTTTCCAGTTTTTCCCTTCCCAAGCAGACATGACCTTTATGTTATCAATAAAAACATTTTGGCAAAGGCATTCACAGCTCCAGCTCAGCATCAGGACTTGCTAGCTTGAAGAGCCTTCATCTGGCGCAGGCAGATTACCAGCTACAGGATGAAATTCAGGTCCTGCAGCACTGAAAACAAGCCCATCCCATGAGGACATAATGCAAAAAGCCCAGTTAATTGCACTTCTCAGATATCTACCACATAGAACATTCGGTGAAAAGGCTCATATATTCCATGAGCTCCCCACTTGTGCATTTTCAGTTCCTCCCCTGCCTTTCATCCTCTTTAAAACCCATTCTCCCACAGAGATAACAGGATCCACACAGCTGTGCAAGCTGCCCTGGCCAGGGCTGGGAGGGCTCTACATGGTGGCACCAGCAGATGTGCCTGAAACTCCTGCGCCCTGGCAAAGCCATGCCAGCAGCCCAGATCCCCAGTCCATCAGCATCCCCCTCAGGGCAGCCCTCCCAGGGCCCTGAACACTGCCCACAGCACCACTCTGGCTGGCACCTCAGCCCAGACAACTCTGAGCCCAAAATTATATATATAATTATATATATAATATATATAATATATTATATATATTATATATAATCATTATAATTATAGATATAATATTATATATATCATATATATTATATCTATAAAATTATATACATTATATATAATACATATAATTATATATAATTATAGTCATATGACTATATAAATTATATATGATACTGTGCAAATAAATTATATATATAATATATATTGATATACAAATAATATATATTATTTATAATATATAATTATACATATTATATATTATATATATTATATCTAGACATTTTTATATATAATTATGGTCATATGACTATATAAATTATACACACGATACTGTGCAATAAAAACACCAATGTTATTCTCAGGCACCTCCTATACAATCCCCAGGCACAAGC
Source organism: Emberiza elegans (assembly GCA_024865655.1). Lineage (NCBI taxonomy): Eukaryota > Metazoa > Chordata > Aves > Passeriformes > Fringillidae > Emberiza > Emberiza elegans. The sequence continues at coordinate 6,072,040 of JALJVW010000011.1, forward strand.
AGGATCAATAGAGCCTGCTCCAGTAGTTATGAAAACTACTGTCTTGCACCACAAATCACCTTCTCACCAAGGCATTAATAAGCTCATTTTTGCACTAGCTCTTTGGAGGGATGCTTAGGGGGAAGGCTTCTCCTCAGCAATAAAACAAATTTTGCAGATAATTCTGATCCTGACAGCAATCAGATCCATCCTAGAGAGTGTTCCATAGATATCTGGCATCAATCTTTTTCTCCCTTTGGTTGCATTTTCTTCAGCTTCCTAACCTGATGATAAAGGTTATCATCAGCCCTTAGCCTGGAAAAAAACCCTGGGTTTGCCTGGCAGTCCTGGCTCTGTCCAGCACGGGGTTAATTTTTGCAGTAGCCAGGAGAGAGCATGGCTGGGACATGGGAATTATAATATACAAAAAATATATATATATATATATACACACACATATATACATATATATATTTCATAATTTATATATATAATTTATAATTTATATATATTATAATATATAATATACATTATATAGTATAATATTATACTATATAATATATAGTATTGTATATTATATATTATAATATACTGTATATAATATATAGTTTATAATTTATATGTATTTTTAATTTTTATATATATATTATATATATATAATTCTTCAGGACTCACCCCACTGCAGGAGGCAGGGGAAGGGACTCTCTTCCATGGAGGAAGAGTTCCTTATGGTCAAGAAAATATGGAGGAGGGAGCCATCCAGTACCATCTATGATCAGGAATGTGTAAATGATTTATTCTCCTGTATCTTTTGTTAATAATATTGTTACTGTTACTGCTCATTTTCTTATCTCATCACTCTTTCCAGTAAATTGTTCTTATCTACACCCATCATCTTCACCTTTTGTGCCTCTAATTCCAAACTCCATTCCACCACAGTGGGAAGGGGGAAGGAAAGGAGGAGTGAGAAAGAGCAAGGTGTGATTTGAGGGAGTCTTGGTGAGGGGCACTGAACTGGGGAGAACCATTCATTAACCACAACAGCCTTAATTTTATATACCCCCTTATTCTGTACCATCTATGTCCCACCCAGATCCTCCACCTTCCAATGAGCTGGAGACACATAAATACACACAATCCCAGGTACCATTCTCATAGTCAGTGGCCATCCCTGCAAGGTGTCTGTTGAGCTCATTCAGTCCATGGCTGTGGGTCCCACCCACCCTGGATGTCTCCGGGACAGCAGGGCTGCTGTGCTGCTGGCTGGCTGCTGCCCCAGAGCTCAGGCTGGTGTGCGTGGGGCAGCCCAGCCTCACTGCCCACGGCAGCCATGGCACACTGGGACAGTGCCAGCAGCAACCGATATTGTATGTAGGTTCAACAGCACTGACTGCTCTCACCCAAAAATCAAATCCCCTTGCGGTACACGTTGTGTTTCCCTGCCTCTCTCCATTACCCACCAAAGGGACCCTTTTGAGCAAAAACATTGCCTTGGAGGGGTTTGCCTTTGCTTGAGTTGCTCCACTCTGGAGTCACCACCAGCGTTCTTCCTGCAAGTGCTGCCACTTTATCAGAGCCCTGTAGTTGTCCAGGGGTGAAGTCCCAAAACTCTGGAGCAGAGAATTTCTCTAAATACCAGCCCAATTTTGCCCACATTCCATGACACTCATGATTATCCCCCCTCAGGGCAGATCTCTGAATGACACTCCTAGAAATCTCTGTCCTGACTCTAAACACAGTACTGTAGACCATACTGAGGAAACATGGCAGACACAGCAACAAGAACATGCTTTCCTTAACATCCAGATTAAATTACAAATTCTCAAAAGCTGTTTGAACAGGCCTGAAGGAGGAAAAGCTGTGGAAAGCCACCCCCCCCCTGCTTTACCCCCCAGACTAGATAGGATCATTAATGGACTCCCCACACAAGAACCTGAGGTAAGGGGAGAGCAACACTGAACTCACATCCAAAGTAACTCTCATTGCCCTGGATGGTATCAAGTCATAAGCAGATATCACAGAGATCAGCAACAAAGTAATCTGATCCCCCTCCCCACAGTGCAGACCCTTGAGAGGGGCACATCAGGGATCAGACACAGGGTAGGCACCACATCCCCACGAACAAGCCAGGCAACGCTGCGGCCAGTGCTCCACACCTCGTACCACAGATTTTACAGCAAATAAATCACCCACCAGCTCTGACTCTTGCTATTTCCACCCTTCCTGCCACACTGCAGGCACCAGTGAGGGCTGTCCTGGTTTGGGAATGGCACTGCCCAGCTCAGTGTCCCCACCAAGGCTCTACCAAACCCCAGGCTGTTCCCTCTCCATCCCTCTTCCTCCACCCCTCCCTGCTGTGGCAGGATGGAGTTGAGAACTGGAGGCACAAAAGGTGAAGATCACAGGTACAGGTAGGCACAATTTACTGGAAAGAGTGGCGAGGTAAGAAAATGAACAGTATCAAGATCAATAGCAAAAGGTACCAAAAAAAATTATTCACGCAACAGGCTTGCTTTTCCTTACACACATTTTCATGGCTCCAACACGCATACAAAAATGCTAATTCTTTTTTAATGCTCTTATTTCCCTGCAGATCTCTGTTTACATTAAGGAAAATATATCTATTTTTTTATATGCTAAAACAGTGAAACAAATTGCTCTGAAAAAGAAAGGGAAATCCTGCTGAGCATATAAATACACGGAAAGAGATGTGTACTCTTTACAAACTGGCAAAATCCCAAGTTTTTGCAACAAGAAATGTAAAAAGAAGTAAGATTTCTGGAACTCACAAGCAGGATTAAAAAAACACAAGCAATTATATTTCTGCCCTGAAGAAAGTTAGTAAAATATTCAAGCACACATAAAGCAAAGTAAGGCACTTGTCAGCTTTCATTATGATCAATAAAAATGGTCAGCTCATTAGCATGTCATTAGCTACCCTGCTGTTTCCAAAGTGTTAACACGTAGAAATATTAATTTACAAACATATAATATCCCAGAGTTCTGAGGCTCCGACTGCCTGCATAAAATAAGAATTTAAGATGGGGGACTCCAATATAACTTCTTCCTTTTCCTATGTAGCTATAAACATATGTTTACCATCTGTGGAATAGTGGGAAGCAGCTGAGGTAAAAAACCAACAGCTGTAGGATAAAATAATACTATCAATTTCACTTCACACTGACAGCTCAGCTGCTGGAGGATGAAATGCACTGCAGGTTCAGAGCAACCCTCAGACTATCATTTAAGTCGAAAGTTGGCTTTTACCTCTGTTTCACAATTAAAATTGCTTGCTCCTGTGCTGAAATAAGCTCAGCCTAATTGTCCTAGCTTGTTGGAAATCCGGGGACATCCCCAGAAAAGAGGCAAATTGTGAAATTGTCTCAGGAGCTGAGAGCTTCACATGGCAACCGAGTGGGTGGTAAATCACCTTGGCAACAAATCCATGCCCAGATTGAGGATAGGCAGATTGGCCTCTTGCTGCTCTATGGACTCCTTGCACAATAAACACTCATACTGCGCCTTGTCAGCCAAAACTGGAATAAATACCAGAAACTTTCACCTTGTAAACAAGCTGTTTACAAACTGTCCACAGTCCCTACCAAATTTCATGCGTATCATGTTTCGTGAACCTAAGACAACTGATTGGAAGTACCTTGTTGACTTATTATTAATTTCCTTCCTCACATGCCATTTCGTATCTGCTTACCTTAAAGAAACCATGTTTCCTGTTTCTCTGTCCGAGCCATAAATTGCTTTCAGGTGTCAAATTTGTTTCTGGGGGATCAATGACACGTTCATAAATCCTGCAGAGGGAAGACATTGCATTCACTTGAATTTTCTCTTTGCTCTGTAAAACTTCCTTGATAAAATCAGGTAACAATAAAAGATGAAAAACAGAACCAAAAATAAAACCCCTAAAAATTTTCATTAAACACAGTATTTGTCACAGATTGTGGTGAAGAAAGTATATTGCAACCTTAAAATTAAAAAAAAATATTAAAATATATGAAGACTCCATAAAATTGAAACTCTCCTTGTGCAGCACTAGCCTAAAGAAACAACAGTGCCAGAAACCACCACACCGGGGCAAAAAAATAAAATAGGACCATCTTAGTCTAGGGATGTCTTTTCAAAATCTACCCTAGAGAAAAAGTGCAATCACACTCAAGATCCATCCAAATCCAAAGCCCCTTGAGGCTTTCAGACTGGTTGGAATTTTGAACAGACTTCACCAAAGAACTTTATGCCACTCCACTCCCTTTTTTCTTTTTTTTTCCCACTCTCCATCTGTGTCGCTCATCCTTGCACATGGAGATTTCTCCCCTTGTTGATGCATTTCCTCAGGCTGGGTGCTCACGTGTGGTGCCTCTGCTGCACATCCACCTTGTGCCTGTCACCAGCACAGGTCTGGCACAGAATGGGACCTCTTTGTGGTATCTAACAGTGACAGCAAACAATACGAGGTCCATAACAACCTTTATGTACTGCATGAACTCGCACATGACTGCAGCGATCCGCATAACAAATCTCTAAAATTAACCAATGAAAAAATTGCTGTAACACAATTTAAAAATTAACAAAGTATCTGGAGTTCTAAACAGGTTTTGCTTGGGGTTTTGTTTATTTTTAGAAAAGCCGTAATGAAGTTTCCATAACAACTTTTCCAGGAACACAGACCGCTACAATGACATCATTTCAGAACATGAAAAATTCAAGGCCAGAGTTACTGATCGTGGCTTCTCATATTGCTATGTCACATCAGAGGGAGCCATGAACTTCCTGCTTCAAAACAAAAATAGCATGCTTAATAAGAATTATGGAGGAGATGATGAAATCTGTTTCTATTACTGTCCAGTTTACAGGGAGTATGCATTGCTCTGCCATCACAGCAGTGTGACAGCCTAGAGAAGAGACTCTGAGTCTGCCAAAACCCCTAGCTTGAAGAGGTGAAATTACCTGTGGTCAAACTGGTTTTCTTTCTTTAAAGCTATGGCTTTAAAACAAACCTGAAAAACGGCCACCAAAGAAAACCAGAAGTGTCGCTATAGGACACGAAAGAACACAAGCGCACACCGCTGTTCTCAAGGTGAAGGAAAAAGGGAAGTTTATTTCTCACTCCAACATTTATAGTTTTCCAAGAGTGACAGTGGATTGGAGGGTGCCAGTGCCACTGGACAGACCAAGAGTCCACCAGCTCTCTCCTCCTCCGTAAAGGAATGCAAAACAATGAGTTATTTACAGAAAGTGTGTGAGAAAGTTCCTTACAAGAATGTCAACATCACAAGGTTTAGAAATCTTAAAAAACCAGGGCGACGCAGAAGTCGATCAACTGAACTTCCCTTCACAATTACACCCCACGTGTTTCTGCCAGAGGCTCACCAAGTGTAACCAGTGACTTTTCAAGCTGCAAGTTGCCATGGGTATTGGGTTTGTATGGACTGCAAGGGTGGCTTCTGTGAGAAGCTGCTAGAAACATCCCCCATGTGTTGTATTTAACATATTTCATAAGTGTTGTATTTAACATATTACATAAGTCCATATTAGATAAGTCCCATGTTGTTGTATTTAACATATTTCATAAGTCCTGTACCTCTCATTGTTGTCTTGTGGGCGGGCGGCAAGATCTTCCTTAGTCAGGGCTCCTCAGCTCAAGCCCATCCCTTTTTATCTTCCACAGCTGCAGGGCTCCTCCAAGGATAACTGGGACCCAGGAAAAAGATATTGACAGGTATATAATATCTATATTTAAAGCCTCCTCCATTTATAATACAAATATTTTTATCCCAGAAACATTAGGGCCAGAACCATGACAAACCACAGCTGCAGCCCAATGAAGAACATCACAGCTGCAGCCCATCAAGGATAACTAGGACCAGTCGGCAGAGGAAAGATATTCGGCAGAGCCAGAAACATACAGGTATATAATATGTATATTTAAAGCCTCCTCCATTTATAATACAAATATTCAGGGCCCAGAAACATCCCCATGTCCGGCAGGGCCAGAACCATGCCCCATGCCCGGCAGAGCCAGTGCCAGCTGCCTCCAGGATGGACCTGGTGCTGGCCAAGGCTGAGTCCATCGCTGATGGTGCAGCACCTTTGGAATAACCCTTTGAGAAGGGAGCAAAGCCACTGAGCAACAGCAATTCCCTGCAGGGAGAGGACTGAGAACACGTGAGAGCTCTGCATTCAGCCAGCTCAGGGCAGGAGGAGGGAGCGGGGATGCTCCAGTGCAGGAGCAGAGATTCCATGGGGAGGCAGGTGCTCCCCGGAGCTCCATTCCCCATTCCCTCTGTGCCATCGGTGGGGACGAGGCAGAGGAACATCAGGAGTGAAATAGGAACAGGGAGAAGAAAAGGCTGGGTGGAAGGCTTTACTTCTCATTACCTTCCTGTGATCTAACTGAACAAATTAAACTCATTTTCCTGAGTAGTCTGTTTTGCCCTCAGCTGTAAAGGGTGAGTGATCTCTCCCTGCCCCTATCTAGACTTACAAGCTTTTCTTTATCTTCTTTTCTCCCCTGTCCAGTTGAGGAAGGGAGTAATGGAGTGGCTTTGTTGGGCACCTGGTGTCCAGCCAGTGTCAAATCCACTGTATCACACTATTGGAAAATTCATTTATTTGCAGAGGCCTAGAATAACATCCCAGTATTAAAGAACTTCTAGAAAGATCTACAATGTTATGTTATGTTAAAGTACAGAGTTCTGTATCCCACCCACTTTTGCTTATCAAAGAAAAAGGAGTAAACCATTTGTCAAGATGAAATAGAAGCAATATATAACAAAACCAAAGTCTAACACTCCTTTTATTTTTATAGAAACAACAAGAAACATCTCAAACCTAAGAACAAAATATATGAAAATTACAGCTTAAGAATGTGAGGAGTCAGACTTCTTGTCATATTCATTTTTTCATTGCAAAAGTTCATTATAATTATCATCAGCCCTAACTCATCACATTTCTTGCACATGATGCATTCAGAGCTCTAGGAAAATTCTATCTCTAGTATTTAATTAGGTCTATCTATAAAATTACCATGCTGAGTTGTTTTACCTGCCCAAAGAGCAGAACAAGCTGATATTCTTTTAAAGCAGGTTTTGAGAATTACAGGATTTTTGCATGCACTGTCCCTATCAATAATTTAAAGTATAAGTAGAGGCTTTCTGTCATACCTCATGCAAAATTGAACTACACAAATGCAAAACTGCAGCAAAATACTGAATGAGAAACAAAGAATTGATATGGTCCTTGAGCATGAACTCCTTGAGAGCATGTGCACTGAACTGCTCTATCACATGAGGAATTTCTCTTTGCATATATAGCATAGCTTTATTCATGATTTTGGTTAATAATGCCCCCGCAGGAAAACCCCTCATCTCCCCAAAAGGCTAATTAATATCCAATAAATAACTTAATTTCTCCTATTATATAAAACCCCAGTGCTGACCAGGTTCAGAAACACTACTAATTGAAAAATATTTGATTTTTATTCACTTGGCCTAGTAAAAGCTGATAAAAGAACTCCACAATATCTATCTGCAATTGCATATTTAAAAAATCAAAACCTAACGCTGTTATATGACAGTTCAACAACTGCAAGTTAGGAAGACAAATCAGAGACAGGCTAACATGGCTTATCTTGTTCTTTCTGATGATTTAACATTCTTTCAGCCTTTGTGGACGGGGCTGCAGTCACCTTCTTTCCAGTCTCTGCGCGAAGGGCCATCCTGAAGACACAAAAGTTCAAGATCCCCCATATTCCTCTACTGTTCTACTCCAATTCAAATTACATTTCTGAAACAGGCATTTACCTTAAATCAAGGGGCTCGTTAAGGTTAGTTTGTACCTTATTCCACATACGTCAACAAGGCTGGATTGTCTTCCTTAGGTCTGCCTATGAAGTAACAGGCTTAGGAGTCAAGAGAGGGCAGGAGATGCAGATCAGTCCTTGATTACCTTTTTATGCCAAAAGATGCTTTGGTTGACACCATCTGATTTACAAACTATGTCAATTTACTTTATTATTGTATACTGTTAAATATCAAAAAAAAAAAAAAAAAAAGCCTGGCAAGTACACCACACAACATATTGCTACTCCTGTAAGCCCCTCTACACTCTTGGGAAATGAAAAGGGGGAAAAGCACATCAGTTCAAAAATTAAAACCAAGAAACCCCAAACAAACAAAATACTTCCACATCACTCACTTTCCCTTACTTGCCTTTCTGGGCTGAGGTGTGCCACCTTCTTTGGCTTTGTACCCGTGTGACCAATATTCTGTACTTGGCATTTGAATAGCTGAATTATACACTTCAGCTTATGAAAGTGCAGGTCTAGAGCTCCTTGGAGACCGGTTTCCAGCACATTTGGCTTTGATGCCAACACAGAGAAATGCACAATACGCTTCACAAGAAAAGGAACGCTCCGAGGGAAGACTCAGGGGAGCTGTGGTCACTAAAACTGCTGCAGACTGAACAGCCCCTCCAACATGAGGAGACCCAGGTCTCCAGGTTAGTGGAAGCTCTGCTGCAAACTCCAGGCTCCCAGATTTATGATTGCTGCGTTCACTTTCCAAGAGAAAGCTGGATTTGCCCCGACTTTACACCAACATATTTCAAAGATGTTAAACTGTAAAACCAGGATAACAGAACAATGAACCAATCCTACTGTCTTGAAATGCTCATGCTCAGAATACATTACAGTAACCACTGATCCATTGAGCAAAATACACCTGTTAATCACCAAATACCCAAATATTCTTGTGTTTTGTATCTATATCTCTACCCTGTCTGCATGCTTTGATTTATTAAGTATTCTTGTGCAATCATCAGAATCACCTCTCCCAAGGACACATTTCAGACATGCATCTCTGCCACAATGAAGACAATATGCAGGAAATAGAGAATTTATAAAATAATCAGCATACTCCTGAAAGGAGACATATCTAAAATATTTGCATCCTAACACACACACACACACATCTTGTTCTGCATAGAGGAAGAACTTCCTTAGAAATCAAGCTCTGTTGGACAAGGAGACAGTTCCCTTGCATGTACTCAATATGCAGCATTATGGATGATGATAAATAAAAATAAAAGAATAAACAGAATACCTTTCAGGCTTACCCCTCCAGATTAATCAATATAAATTAACTCAATATAAATTATTTTTAGCATCTTTGTATTGTGTAAATATACAATGGTATAATGGTATATATCTAATACAGAATGGTAGAACAGGAAAATAGCCTCATTTTATACACGAGTACACTGAAACATAGATTAACCAAGATCCCAAAGACAGTGTTTCTGCCCAAGATCTAAGCCTCTAGACTGGGCATGACTGAAGCTGAACTGCCTCTCATACTGGGTCCCACTTCCTCTGGAAAAAACATAACATGGAATTGTCTCTTGCAGTGAAGCTGATTTCTTACACACAACTTTTATAAGCATTTTATTTCCACTTTTGTGGAGATGCAGCTCTCCGTCATACGTACAGTATTTGCCATGCCAGATGCATTTTTGAAAGCCTGAAATATTTAGCAGAACATGAAAATAAACTTTGAAAATAAACTAAATGTCTGCTCACATTAGGATACATCAGCCAACATGGACTGATCAGGAGGCACCACTGCCTAAAATTCCGAACTATAAAATAGACTGTAACTCAGCAGCCACTACAGAGCAGCACACCAAATCATGATATTTTCAAATTCCTCTGTGTCTGAAATACGAGTGGGTTACTAAAATAGGAACATTCCTCCTGTTTGCAAGCTGGATATGAAACCCCTGAGATCAGCTCAGTTGGTTACAGCATGGTGCTAAACAACACCAAAGCTGAGGGCTTGATCCTCACACAGGCCATTCATTACAGAGCTGCACTCTGGTCCTTGTGGGTCCCTCCCAACTCAGAATATTCTCTGAAATTTGTGAACACACACAGCCCTGAACTGCATTAAACAGGCTTTAAACAGAGATTGAGACTGTGAGGGTATAAAAGCTATGGGGTTCCTTTGTTTGGGATCCCTCCTCAAGGGAAGCTCTAAATTTCCATGTAGAGAACAGGTGCTGAATTCATCACACCCAATTTTAAATGCCTCAAAAGTTCATACCTACAGTGGAGCTAGTCCTCTAGACTCATCTAATGAAGAGAACATAAGTGTTTCTAGGGTGTGATTCATCTTACAGTAAATTACTCACTCTCTAAAGGCCCCTCCAACAGCTGCACAGGAGCCCTTCCTGACATCAGGGTGAATCATCAAAACAGATTTTTGCAATTCAAAGCCTGATGCTCAAAAATTACACTCTCCTGCAACCATTCATTACCCTGTGTACATCCATCTGGATCTTCAGATCCTTTAAACACACTGAAGGGCATAGAAAAGTTCTGTCCATGGCAGTCTTTGAAACGGCACTCTCAACCTGTGTGAAGAAAGGCAGAGAAGGAAGGTCCCCATGTTTTGCATCAATTTTTCCCTAATCGAATTTGCAGAGGTGTGGACCACCTTTGACCCTTGCTATCATCTCCAGCTGAGCCTGCAAAAACACAGCACACCTCTGAAATAGCAAATGAGGCCTCCTGACACAGCCCATTGCATAAAAATAACCAGCTGCTTCAAAAAGTTTGTCCAACATGTTCTCTGAACCCACCTGCACAGAGAAATGGATTGCTTGTATCAGCTCCTGGCTTTAAGATGCAGTATTGGCATTTGTCTTTATATCCATACTTCCAAAGAGATTAAGAATTTATTTTAAAAATAAATACTAAGATATCTTTACATATTTCTCTTTCAACCCATTTTCTATATGCTTCCCAATGAAAATGCGTCAATACCAATGTGATTGGATTTTCTTGATAGTGTTTACTGATAGGATGCATTACTTGACATGTATTCAGTTCTGGAGCAACTTCAGCTGAATTATTCATTCAGTTTCCAGTGTTTTGTTTCAGAAAAATAAACTTCCTGAGGGAATTCTTTTTTTTTTGATGCTATCTCCTCTGCCATAGTGTAGGAGTTCACAATCATTTAACAGAGGAAAGCAATTTAGATTAAAATCTTGGGGTATGAGGGAAGCCTTTTCTTATTAAATTTTGAATATACAATAGTAACTGCCAACCATTTAATCAAGTTGTTGTTCAGCTTTGGGAAAAAAAAAAAAATAGGTGTCCAGTAATAGCATATGTCAGGTAAAAGATTCAAGAGTGCATGCTCAGTTTACATTCTCTTCAAGGTCTGTCACCCAAATGATTTCATTGATTTTCCTGTATAATCACAGAGACAAAGTTAATGTACTCTATTTTTCACTTTAATTATTCCAAATACAAATCTAAATTTAAAAATAGAAATCCATCTAAATAAAATTCTATTTTAAAAATCTCGTCAAGAAAAATTCAAAGTAACTAACAAACAGGAGGAAACTACACAAATGCAAGTGGAGATGGTCACAAGAGCACATTTTCACTGCCAGGTTTTGGGGGTTTACTCTCCACACATCAATTGTGTAAGGGTGAATTCACAGAGATCTTATCTGCCTGTGCAGGGCTTTTGTTACAAAATATATTACCCTCCTCAGTTTCCCACAAACTTACCCATTCATTTTATCAGAATTTCTTAAGCACTAAGCTAAAAGAAATCATTCTTATTGACCCAAAGCAGAGGACTGGACCCATTCTATGAGACAGCAATGGCCTCACGAAAGGCAGAAATGCCTCTGTGGGAAAATCTACCTGAGCTAGATTCCAACACCTTTACAAACAAGGTCAATATTATGAACTTTACTTGCAAATGACAAAACAGATACAAATGGTTCCTGACAACAACAGTGCAAAGAGTGCCTAAGCCCCAACAGCCTCTCTGCAAGGCTGCAGTGTTTACCCATCCTCATAGAACAAAAACAGCACTTCTGAAAGTGTGAAAAACCCAGAAAACAGGCTGAGTCAGACTCTAAGCAGAAACAGAAATTTGGCCGTTTGCTTAGGGTTGTCACGAGTTATACTTAAAAAAAATATGCCAAACTATGAGGTCAACTGTACCTTACATGTGATGGATCCAGCGTAGGGCTTTCAGCGTCAAGAGCTGGTCTGATACCCAAATAGTGATCACATTTCTCAGCTCGGGCAACTGCTGCATTTGGCTAGGACAGACTCGTTTTCTTCAAAGCAGCTGGTGCGGTGCCCCGTGCTGGATTTGTGGCCACAAGGGCGAGGGCCATCCTGTGCTGCAGCTGAGGGCGAGCAGCGCCAGGGCCTCTCCTGCTCCTCACGCGGCCCCAGCAGCCAGGCCTGGGCACACCGAGAGCCTGGCAGGGGACACAGCCAGCAGGGCAGAGCCCAGATGAGCCCAGGACACCCCGTGCCACGCCACAGCACATTCAGCAACACAGCCTGGGCAAAGCACAAAGGGCATGGGCCTGTTTGGAATTACGGCATTTGTCTTCCCCAGTGACCGCGGTGCGAGACAAAGCCCTGCTTCTTCCAGGAACACAGCTAAACACCTGCCAGCTGATGGGAGATGGGAATTAATTCTTTGTTTTGCTTCGCTTTACCTGTTAAACTGTCTTTATTTCAACTCGCATCCTTCTGAATGCCTTCCCCATCCCACGGCAGAGGCAGCAGCTGCGTGGTGCTCGGCTGCCCAACAGCAATAAACCACACAGCAACCTTGTTCTTTTAGGCAAAGCTGAGCTCAATCAATAGCATGTGGCTCCTGGCCCTGGCATTGCCCTTAAAACTTGTACATAATCCACAGGGAGCAGGAGCACACAAGAATACTTGGCACAGGTTTTGGGGAACACGATAATTTTTTGCCATATTCAGCAGAACTTAAGGTGGCGTCTAGGCCAAAAGAATTCTTCCTCTGAAGTGCTGAGGTGAATGTCATCTACATATACAGGCTTTTCTTACAAAAATTAATGTGCTCAACCTCTATGGAATAATGTGAATTCGGGACTTTAAACATCTCCATACAGAGCTAGAGCTGCATAGATCAAATGCCACTTTTCAAACAAATATCTGACTCTCCAAAGGCATTTTAGCACCTCTTAATCATTGTGAGCAACTATCACTATCTGGCTACCAGAGCAAAAACCACAAAGCAGGAGGGATTTTTTGATGCACACAAGCATCCACGACAGTCAAGGAGACAAATACACTTATTAAAAGAGGACAAGACCAAAACTCACAGGGTCCCTTTAAGACACCCTTTAACCTCAGCAAACTTTGAAGCTCAGGTTCTAAACCAGAACACTGAATAAAGCAAACTGTTAACAAGAAAGCTAAAAGCACAGCACACTCATTTGTTACCATACCAAGTATCATACCAAAAGCCCATCCCACATGAACCAAATGTTCAGAGTACATCCCAGATGCAAAATATCATCAAGTCTGAGCAATTAAAAGCAGATTCTAGAAATAAGAGGAAGAAATTAATTCAATGGGTTCTTTCAAGATATAAAAAGAAGAAAAGCTCCTCTCCCACAAATTAAACAAGAAACCCTCAGAGCAAGATACATCTGAGATAAAAAACTGTATTAGAATATCTATGAAACAAGTAGTAGCCAATTAAGCCTATCTTACAATCAGAAAGCAAAAGAGGAAGAATATGCATCAAGATGGGCACAAATAAGGTCTTGCAGCAAAATGAACCCCAAAATGAAATGCTATCAGAACAAAGAGGTGAAACCATGATTAAATGACTAATGCCATCTCTATTTTGTCATGAATTAAAACCATGATTCAATGGCTAATGCCATCTCTATTTTGTCATGAATTAAAACCATGATTCAATGACTAATGCCATCTCTATTTTGTCATGAAAATTCTAAAAAAAACACCAAAGATTGCTTTTGGGGTTTGTCCCGAGGCATTTATTGAGTAGGATGTGGCAGGTCAGAAACTCTGCTTCTGTTCCATCTGCCTGCCACAGAGGGATGTGCTGGTCTCTGGCCCAAGACCTGCAGAACAGGGATCTTCACTCTGGCACTTACAGAACCCGAGGCATGATCAGCTTTTACAGCTTTGGAACAAAATCTATGCAGCCTTTGTCTTTCCTTTTGTTTTCCCTTTGTCTCAGGCTCCTCTCAACCCCAAAGTTGATTTATCTAGTACAATAAGATAGGTGCAATTGTGAAAAGAACGAGGCTTTTGATTTCAACTCTTTCTGCACTGCTACAAAAGCTAAATTTAAAATTCAGTCAGCCACAAGAAACCTTTTTACTAAACAGCTTCTTCCCCCCTTCCAAAACCACATCTGCTGAGAAGTTAATTGCTTTACAGGGTATCTTGTCACAGGATCATCTCATCAAGGGGCTCATGTCATCACTGGAGGATTTGTATGTAATCATAAAATAACCTCATCCATATTCCAGTGCCAATTTGCTGCAGTGATGGAAGGCAAGCGCAGGCTGAGGATGGAGCTTTGCCTTTGCTGCCAGGCTCATGCCAGGGCCCTGCCCCTGGTGCTGCCCCAGCTCTGTGCAGAGGCACTCTGCTCTCCCTGGAGCTGCCACTGCCTCTGGAGCACCCTGGCCTCATTCCCTGGCCCTCAGCTCTTCCTGCAGGTTCCTCCAATAACCCACATCTCCCTCTTCCCGTGGTGGTTTCCGACTGTCCAGTTCAGTCTTGGTTGTTTAAAGACAACCCTGCAGTCCCTCCACAAATAACTAATTGGCCATGAGCGGGAGGTGTATAGAACAGACAGTAAACACAGAACAAGCCATTATATTGGTTCTAAAATTAAATTTAGATGGGAACTGCCAGCAGACAGGCAGAAAAGCACTCTGAAAAATAGAAATCCATCTAAATAAAATTCTATTTTAAAAATCTCGTCAAGAAAAATTCAAAGTAACTAACAAACAGGAGGAAACTACACAAATGCAAGTGGAGATGGTCACAAGAGCACATTTTCACTACCAGGTTTTGGGGGTTTACTCTCCACACATCAATTGTGTAAGGGTGAATTCACAGAGATCTTATCTGCCTGTGCAGGGCTTTTGTTACAAAATATATTACCCTCCTCAGTTTCCCACAAACTTACCCATTCATTTTATCAGAATTTCTTAAGCACTAAGCTAAAAGAAATCATTCTTATCGACCCAAAGCAGAGGACTGGACCCATTCTATGAGACAGCAATGGCCCCACAAAAGGCAGAAATGCCTCTGTGGGAAAATCAGGGGAAAATCTACCTGAGCTAGATTCCAACACCTTTACAAACAAGGTCAATATTATGAACTTTACTTGCAAATGACAAAACAGATACAAATGGATCCTGACAACAACAGTGCAAAGAGTGCCTAAGCCCCAACAGCCTGTCTGCAAGGCTGCAGTGTTTACCCATCCTCATAGAACAAAAACAGCCCTTCTGAAAGTGTGAAAAACCCAGAAAACAGGCTGAGTCAGACTCTAAGCAGAAACAGAAATTTGGCCATTTGCTTAGGGTTGTCACGAGTTATACTTAAAAAAATATATGCCAAACTATGAGGTCAACTGTACCTTACATGTGATGGATCCAGCGTAGGGCTTTCAGCGTCAAGAGCTGGTCTGATACCCAAATAGTGATCACATTTCTCAGCTCGGGCAACTGCTGCTTTTGGCTAGGACAGACTCGTTTTCTTCAAAGCAGCTGGTGCGGTGCCCCGTGCTGGATTTGTGGCCACAAGGGCGAGGGCCATCCTGTGCTGCAGCTGAGGGCGAGCAGCGCCAGGGCCTCTCCTGCTCCTCACGCGGCCCCAGCAGCCAGGCCTGGGCACACCGAGAGCCTGGCAGGGGACACAGCCAGCAGGGCAGAGCCCAGATGAGCCCAGGACACCCGTGCCACGCCACAGCACATTCAGCAAACAGCCTGGGCAAAGCACAAAGGGCATGGGCCTGTTTGGAATTACGGCATTTGTCTTCCCCAGTGACCGCGGTGCGAGACAAAGCCCTGCTTCTTCCAGGAACACAGCTAAACACCTGCCAGCTGATGGGAGATGGGAATTAATTCTTTGTTTTGCTTCGCTTTACCTGTTAAACTCTCTTTATTTCAACTCGCATCCTTCTGAATGCCTTCCCCATCCCACGGCAGAGGCAGCAGCTGCGTGGTGCTCGGCTGCCTAACAGCAATAAACCACACAGCAACCCTGTTCTTTTAGGCAAAGCTGAGCTCAAGCAATAGCATGTGGCTCCTGGCCCTGGCATTGCCCTTAAAACTTGTACATAATCCACAGGGAGCAGGAGCACACAAGAATACTTGGCACAGGTTTTGGTGATAATTTTTTGCCATATTCAGCAGAACTTAAGGTGGTGCCAAAAGAATTCTTCCTCTGAAGTGCTGAGGTGAATGTCATCTACATATACAGGCTTTTCTTACAAAAATCAATGTGCTCAACCTCTATGGAATAATGTGAATTCGGGACTTTAAACATCTCCATACAGAGCTAGAGCTGCATAGATCAAATGCCACTTTTCAAACAAATATCTGACTCTCCAAAGGCATTTTAGCACCTCTTAATCATTGTGAGCAACTATCACTATCTGGCTACCAGAGCAAAAGCCACAAAGCAGGAGGGATTTTTTGATGCACACAAGCATCCACGACAGTCAAGGAGACAAATACACTTATTAAAAGAGGACAAGACCAAAACTCACAGGGTCCCTTTAAGACACCCTTTAACCTCAGCAAACTTTGAAGTTCAGGTTCTAAACCAGAACACTGAATAAAGCAAACTGTTAACAAGAAAGCTAAAAGCACAGCACACTCATTTGTTACCATACCAAGTATCATACCAAAAGCCCATCCCACATGAACCAAATGTTCAGAGTACATCCCAGATGCAAAATATCATCAAGTCTGAGCAATAAAAAAGAGATTCTAGAAATAAGAGGAAGAAATTAATTCAATGGGTTCTTTCAAGATATAAAAAGAAGAAAAGCTCCTCTCCCACAAATTAAACAAGAAACCCTCAGAGCAAGATACATCTGAGATAAAAAACTGTATTAGAATATCTATGAAACAAGTAGTAGCCAATTAAGCCTATCTTACAATCAGAAAGCAAAAGAGGAAGAATATGCATCAAGATGGGCACAAAAATAAGGTCTTGCAGCAAAATGAACCCCAAAATGAAATGCTATCAGAACAAAGAGGTGAAACCATGATTCAATGACTAATGCCATCTCTATTTTGTCATGAATTAAAACCATGATTCAATGACTAATGCCATCTCTATTTTGTCATGAATTAAAACCATGATTCAATGACTAATGCCATCTCTATTTTGTCATGAAAATTCTAAAAAAAAAAAAAACACCAAAGATTGCTTTTTGGGGTTTGTCCCAAACTTTGTTTATTGAGTAGGATGTGGCAGGTCAGAAACTCTGCTTCTGTTCCATCTGCCTGCCACAGAGGGATGTGCTGGTCTCTGGCCCAAGACCTGCAGAACAGGGATCTTCACTCTGGCACTTACAGAACCCGAGGCATGATCAGCTTTTTACAGCTTTGGAACAAAATCTATGCAGCCTTTGTCTTTCCTTTTGTTTTCCCTTTGTCTCAGGCTCCTCTCAACCCCAAAGTTGATTTATCTAGTACAATAAGATAGGTGCAATTGTGAAAAGAACGAGGCTTTTGATTTCAACTCTTTCTGCACTGCTACAAAAGCTAAATTTAAAATTCAGTCAGCCACAAGAAACCTTTTTACTAAACAGCTTCTTCCCCCCTTCCAAAACCACATCTGCTGAGAAGTTAATTGCTTTACAGGGTATCTTGTCACAGGATCATCTCATCAAGGGGCTCATGTCATCACTGGAGGATTTGTATGTAATCATAAAATAACCTCATCCATATTCCAGTGCCAATTTGCTGCAGTGATGGAAGGCAAGTGCAGGCTGAGGATGGAGCTTTGCCTTTGCTGCCAGGCTCATGCCAGGGCCCTGCCCCTGGCACTGCCCCAGCTCTGTGCAGAGGCACTCTGCTCTCCCTGGAGCTGCCACTGCCTCTGGAGCACCCTGGCCTCATTCCCTGGTCCTCAGCTCTTCCTGCAGGTTCCTCCAATAACCCACATCTCCCTCTTCCCATGGTGGTTTCCGACTGTCCAGTTCAGTCTTGGTTGTTTAAAGACAACCCTGCAGTCCCTCCACAAATAACTAATTGGCCATGAGCGGGGAGGTGTATGAAACAGACAGTAAACACAGAACAAGCCATTATATTGGTTCTAAAATTAAATTTAGATGGGAACTGCCAGCAGACAGGCAGAAAAGCACTCTGCAGGGACAGCACATTTCTCACAACATCTGACACACTGGGGAGGTGAAAGCATGGTTCTGCTCAAGTCAATGAGAGTTCTCACTGCAGACTGCGCTGGGGTGTTCCCCAGGGACACAGCATGGCACATCTTTCAGACATGTTTAAGGTAACTAGCTGGTGTGACAGAAAAATACAGCTTGGGCTGAAAAACTCCAAGTTGCCTTAGCTGGCACAGGGGTAGTTATTAGTTATTTGCTTCACTACTGATGTGCTGAAGGGGATGCCATTAGAACTGCAGCCCAATTAAGTAACGCAGGTTCCACTGATTCTTTCATTTACTGCCTGGTCCCAGACCCAAGGACAAGTTACAGCACTGGCAACTGCACGTCACCTTACTCCTGGGCCAAGGATCAAGCGACCAACTTCCTCCTGGACTGCTTCTCCCACGCATCCTTCCACTGGCAAGACAGATCACAACAAGGATTCTTAGATCATTACAATATTTAAAGTGGAAGAGGAAGCCACTGCCCCAGAGCCCCCTTGGCGTTCCCAAGCCCTGACCCCTTCCAGCTCTGAGCGCCCCACATGCCTCCAGCTCCTCACAGCCAAGGAACAAATGTGTCTGATCCTGCACCACTGCCCTTTGGAGAGCTGTCGCTTCAGTGTCACCCAATCATGAAATAATGAGAACTGTCAGGTTCTGGGGTATTAAGAAATTCAATCAAGCAGGCTCTGCCTCCCTGCAGCCAGCTTGAGGATTTTGTAAAGATTGGATTCCTAAAATAATTTACCTTCTGGGCAACAGTGCTAAACTGCCAAAGAAAGACACCTCAAGTGGTAAAGCACTCCACAAAGCTCTGGGCTGGTTTCACAGCTCTCAGCAGCCTCAGCCCCATTTGCTCCATCACCCTCTCAAGCCCCACCACCCTCAGGAGGTTTCACATCTGTTGGAAAGGCTCTGCACTATTTGCTACACGGAGACTCAGGTCTCAAGCCTGCTGTTGAATAGTTCAGAGGGGTTCTCACCTGTTCTTTGGCAAAGATCTGAAAGTGTTTAACTGGAATTAGGCTATCATTTTCTCAATGCAGTTCCAATATTACCCTATGTGACTTGTAGTTCTAAACTCCAGAATTAAGCCAACCACTTCAAATGGAAGAGTTCATTTATTTCTTAGATCTCAGTTAATCTGTCTGGCTGCAGCAAGATAATTGTTTTAACAATGTGACAGGAAAAAGCTCAAAACATTTGCTTTATACCTTTGTACCTTTGTAGCAATATGGCTGACTCTTAAATTACTATGATCACCCCTCTGTCCATATGACCCCCACATCAACAAATAAAAAAGGAATAGAGCCAAGTAACAAGAGACTTCTGAAAAAAATTTATAGAAAAATATCCAAGTACATTTCAAACTGTGCAAGCTAAACTTTCAGACTGCTCTTGTAACTAACCACACCAATTTAAAGACCTACCGCTTTACACATGTCTGCATGTATAGTGGACCAATATGCAAATATTTGAGAATTTGGTAATACACCTAGTCACACACTTTTGGAAATTACTAAACCATCTGAGGCTTGCCAGTCTTGATTTAAGATCACTTCCTCTGCCATTATCCCCCCTCTCTCTGACACTCCCAGAGCATAAAAGCACAAGGAATGCAAGATGGCAATGACAAAGCATAACACAACATTCCTGTCCTGTTGAAGCCACCAATGTGTCGACCAACACTGACAATTCACCAGAAAGCACCACAAGTCCCTGTGGCATTCACATTCTCTGAAAAACCCCTTTGCCCAGGATTTTTCTCCTGGGAAGCTGAGAAGCCTCAGAGAAAAAGGAAAACAATAATTATCTGATTTGCTTCTCCTGTGTTGTGCTCATGTGGAATGTGTTTGGAGATTGTTTACCCGCAGGTGATTGTTCCATTGGGTTCTGCTGGGAGTTGTTTTCACTCTCTGGCCAATCTATGCCAAGCTGTGTCAGGACTCTGAAAGGGAGTCAGGAGTTTTCATTATTATGTTTTTAGCCTTCTGTAATTATCCTTTCTGTATTCTTTAGTATAGTTTAGTATAGCATTCTTTACTATAATATAGTGTCATAAAATAATAAATTAGCCTTCTGAGAGCATGGAGTCAGATCCATCATTCCTGCCTTCACTGGGGCACCCCTCAAATACAATAAGTCCCCAGTTCTGACTGGGGAAGGAGGGACCAAACCATTGCTGAGTCTGTATTCAGCAGGATACTGGGCTTGGCAGGTACCAGACTCTGGCTCCAGGGGTCCCTAAAACTCTGCCCCGAGCTCCTACGGGAGACCCTCAATCAAACTCCTGGAGAATGATTCTGCCCCTTTCCTGCCAGCAGCAGCAGCTCCCCAAAGGAGCCCAAGGCAGATTCCATGCTGAGCAGGAGCTTGTGAGCCTCTCTGCTGACACTCAGTGCCCAGGTACCTGTGCCAGAGATTTCTGCCTTCTGGGGCTGGCCAAAGGGTCTAAGACAGGAAGGAACAGATATGGATTGTTACCTTTTTTTTTTGTCCGCTACTTTTTCAGCACTTTCATAAATACCCATGCATTCTCACGATTCTCTCAACGCAGTATACCAAGGAGTTAAAATGATTTTTTTAGGATTAAAAATAAATTTTCATCATAATTGGGGACTGGATTAAAACAGATCGTTCAGTCTTTGCTCACACCCATGCCACCATTCTGCTGATGCATCAGCTATTCAGTGAAAAACCCTAGCTATTTAAAAGCTTCTTCAAAAAGCAAATAATGCTGACTGCATCCTCAACATTTCCTTGCAGTTAACTGCAGTAACTGTGAGGACAGAGACTGGTGGCAGCTGATGTGGTACGGCAGCTGGAGATCTCGCTCATGCTGAGCGTTCTACAGCCCTTCTGCCAAACCCAAGAAAGAACTAGTGGGTGACAGTGAACCAGTCCACAACACCACAGCTCTGGGGCTGGGGGCACCCGTGAAGCACAATTGCACCACTCTGCCCAAGTCATCATTTCTCTGACAGCTTTTGCCACAGCCTGGAGAGCAGAGAAGCAATCTGGGTCACAAACTCATCTTCAAATGGTGAGACTAAATTACCTGGCTGCACAGCACTGTCACCACACCATTCTCCCTCTCAAGGGAAAGTGTTTTACAGTAACTAAAGCAGCAAATCCCTCTTTTAAATACATCCCTTAACCTTCTTTAAATTTATTACTCTTTAATTAAAGTCACAGAACTTTGTTTAGATCACTTGGAAACCTCAGGTTGGCAGTCAGAATATCTAATTTATAAGAACTCGGACGTCTTGGATTCCCATATTTGGAGGATGTTACTTTAATTTATTTATTTTTCCAATTAAAAAGTTCTCACTGCTCATGCATTTTTTATTCCCTAATGCGCTGTTCTAACATAAAAGAAGCAGACAACATGTTTTTTCAGCTGGAGACTACTTCCAAGCCTGCTCCAGTTTTATAATCTATTCTCTTATGCTCTTACCAACCCCCTCCATCAAACAGCTAAGATATCCATCAAAACCACAGGCTGCATTCACAGCAAAAGGCACTCCAGCACAGATTTTCACTGGAAGAACATTAATTTTTTCATCAAAAACCTCTCTCTCCCTTCTATGCCCACAGAGTTCAAGTAAAGGAAGATGGATACTGTCTGAATAAGTGAGTACCTTTGTAGCAATATGGCTGATGATAAATAAAACAAAAACAAACAAACAAAAAAAAAAGAATAAATAAAATACCTTTCAGGCTTACCCCTCCAGATTAATCAGCTACACTGAGAACAACTTAGAATTTCTATTTTCCAAATAGATTTTCAATAAGTACATTTTGATGCAGTACCTGCCACCTCCTATATTGTAGGCTCCATGCTATTCCCTCACTCTTCTCACCAGCATTAAATGCAACATATTTCTGTGCTGTTCCTGCCATAGGGGACAAACATGCCAGTGGACAGTCATGGGAAACACTGCAGACTCCACAGCTGAAATTAATGCCCAGAGAAAACCAACATCAGCTATTGTAGGACTTGGCAGCCTCTTGGGGCTGCAAATCTCTCGACAGCACAGGTATGAACAGAGGCCCATGGCAGAGTTAATTTGATCACACATACATATATAGAAATATCTATTAGTACTACTGGTCATTTAAGGACAATGATGCAGTTGCTCTGGCTGAATCTAAACATTCACCAGAAAATCCCTGACAGCCCCTTTTTGCCTAGAGCAGGGAGGCCCAGATCCTACCAAAAGCAGGAAAGTTGATTTCCATGCCACTCTGAGCACAGGTTTTACTTGTGCATCAGTAGTACATTCATAATTAATGCAGTCTTTTCATTTTTCTAAGCCTTCAGAACCTTAGCAGACTGTGAAATGCATGTTAGCAAGGGCACCCACGGCTTCTCGTGTCAGTTTTCTGAGACATCCCTGGCTAGAGGTTACTGTCTAGCACAGAAGCTCCTCAAGTCAGTAAGGAGAGTCCAGTGATGCTCAGCAGGTTTCTGCTCTGGACTCCAAGGTATCTTTTTTCTGCCCTGTGAAGATGGGCTGAGAAATCTGGGGCTGTTCAGCCTTGGGAAAGCTCCTTGCTCAGATGACCTTCCAGCACCTTCCAGTTCCTAAAGGGGCCACAAGACAACTGGAGAGGGACTTTGGACAAGGAAACAAAGCGATAGGACAAGGGGAAATGGCTTCAAATCAAACTGGGGTGGGTTCAGAGTAGATAAATAGGAAGAAATTCTTCACTGTGAGGCCCTGGCACAGGGTGCCCAGAGCAGCTGTGGCTGCCCCAGCCCTGAAGTGTCCAAGGCCAGCCTGGATGGGGCTGGGAGCACCCTGGGACAGTGGAAGGCATCCCTATCCATGGGAGGGGATTGGAACAAGGCCATCTTTAAAGGCCCTTCCAAGCCAAACCATTCCAGGATTCCTGAGTCAGCAGTCCCGAGCTCTGACACCAAACTCGGCCGCAATTCCCACTCCTTGTTCTTGAGGGAGCACTAAAAGGAGCCAGTGAGATGCAGCAGGAGCTGATTTCAAAAGAGCCTGTACCTGGGCAAATAAACCTCCTTTGACACACGTGCTTCCCCTCCCCATGACGTCTCATTAGGACAGAGACAACTGTACTGTTTTAAAGGTGGTGCTTTCAAGCACTGCAGGTCTTTGCTATTTCCCAAGTACTTTTTTTCCCTAGCCTACCAAGGCCTGAAGAACAAAGCTGGCTTGGAATTGAATCCAAAAGATAATCAAGTACAAATGTCAAAGCAATTTCACAAATCAGAGTAGTGTGGGTGATAGAGCTGGGAAGAGAAAAAGTAGATTTGACTATCTGTTTACAAATTAAAAGCTTTTTCTCCAATGCTTTGTGATCAGCTGCAGTTCTTGGAGGCCAGAGTACCCCAGTACAAGTCCTGTAGCAGAACCAGGCTGTGACTGGATATGTTTCCCAAGGCAAACACTTGCAATGCACTCTCAGGTACAGATTAACTTTGCTAACACTGCATTCACAAATCCTTCACTCACAATAGCTTTCCAAATATGTAACACATTACCACAGTCCTAAACAAAAGAAAATATGCGTTTGTGCAAATTCAGCCACGTCTGTAAAGAAGCCATGTTGCCAGCCCCTAAAGAAATTCAAATTTCTCATTTCGGCAGTCAATTTTTTTCTTTTCCCTTTTTGTTTTGCTGACAAACACAGTAAACAAAAGCTGAGAACTTTAACTAGATTGGTACACAGGAAGCTAAATTCTTGTTCTGATGACTCAAACCTCTGCAGGAGGTGGGACAGGTGACTATTCTGACTGCACTCATACCCTGTTCCTCCTGTTCAGTCTAGTCTGCATCCTGAACCAGCCTAAAATAGTGACATTCACAGGCAGAGCCCACAGCTCTCCTGTGCTCACACTTCCAGCTGAGCCTCCCCAACACTAACATGAAGAAGGCTGAGGGTTCTCAGTCGTGCTCAGTACCCCTCATTGACTTGCTCTTCATTTTCAGAGCTTCGACATTTATTGCACTGTCATAAGAAAATGCCATGATAAAAAAGATGTTGACTCCTTTTCTGAGTGCAAAGATATAAAGGGTTTTAAGATTTAATCAAAGTAGCACCCACATTCACAAAATTCTCTAATTAATTGAACAGTGATGCTTATAGCTGACTCAGGAACTTAGACTTCCTGGTTTTTTTCCCCATCTCATTTAAACTTCCCCTATGATCAGTCCTCAAGTCATGCTTTCAGAACTTTTTCCATTATTCTTCCACAGGAGTTGTCATAAAACACCACAATAGATAAAATACACCACAATGCACAGCCACAAACACAAAACCATCTTGGTATGGATTTGTGCGGGGAGCAAGCTTAGGATGGAGCACCTTTAGGGACGTGCTTGGATGGATCAGCCCTGTTCAGGGCTGCCTGACAGAGATGGCTGGACACATCTGTCACCTCATACGACAGCACAGCTCGTTCCATAATTGTATTTATCTATTTCTGCTTGTTACTGTAAAGAAAATCAGGTCACACCCGTGACTCTGCGCAGTTCTCCTGTCCCTGGAAAGAATTCTGCACCAGTCATTTTGTGTTGTCTTCATTGTAAATGCTGTGCAAGAAAGCAGCCAGCTAAACCACCTGCTAAAAAGGGTCTTCCCAAAACACATTTGCTGTTTAAAACAAAAAACCAAACAAAGTAGATAACAAAGAACCTGTCCCAAAACCCAATATGTCAATAAACAAAGAAAAAAGCATTCTGTTGAAAGAAACAGTATAACAGATAAATAATGGGAACATAAATAAATCAAGTGACTGAAATTAAGAGAATCTTTGCAAACTGTAGATTTCATGCCCCAATGAACTTAAAATTCCTCTCAGCATTTAATTGCTTCTAAGGTCCAAACAAGGTCCAATAAGCAACATTCCTTCCCATTAGATTTTTCAGTAGTTAATGGAGTCGCAGAAAATGGTTGTAACATTCCTCTCAAAACAGATCTCATAATTACTTGGGTCAAAATTCAAACCTTTTCAAATGTTCCTGTATCTCCTATAATACTCATCTAGCTTTATTCTGCCTGTCTGAACAAAATGAAGACTTCCAAAAAAATATCTGCTATCATAACCCAATCCATTTAAGTGCCACGATCCCAAAATGCATATGCTGATCCTCTCACTGAATGTGAAGGATTTTTTTTTTCCTTCATTTTGGCGCAATAAGATACAAAAGTAATGGTTTGTTTTCCTCATTCATAAAGACTATCATCAAAGTCCCAATTTCAAGCTCTCTGAATTGCTTCCTCATCAGTTGCTAAGTCTGAAGTCTACAATGCATTGTGAGATCAAGTCCCAAGGCAAGAGAGGTTCTAGGTTTGCTGATTTTCATTCCCTGAAATCCTGGCAATATGCCATCTCACAGCCTCCACAGCTTCTCATGGAAAAGACAGAATACCCTTCAGAAAACAAAAAACTCTGGTTCCAGTCATGCAAAAAGAAGCTTCCGGGTTTCTCAGAAGTTTCCAAATGCAGCAGCACGTGGAAAAATCAGTAAAAACCACATTGTCTGATTATGCAAAATCAAATTAAAGTGTCTCTGATGCATCTATCCATCCTTCAGGCTCTCAGGTATGCTGAGTGAAGCAGTTCACACCAGAACAGACTGCACACCCATCCATCACACTTAAATGCAATCACTGGCAAACATAACTGCTCAGCTACTGCCTAAACTACAGACATGCATTTAATACTCCCCCATCAGCAATCAACCTTTCCCACATCCATTCATAATCACAACGAATTGTTCCATTTTAATACTTTGTTTTCCTTTTCTTATCCCACGGCAGTTTAGCGTGCTTCTTGAAGGAGACATTTTCCAATTTCGTTCCCATAACCAGAGATGACTTTTCAAAGCCACGCCGGTGAGAGCAAGTGTTTGCTTACCTGTTGCAGTCCACGTGGAGCAGCAGGTGGGAGGCGCTAAGGGACATGGCAATCCTGTGCCACTGCCCATCTGCCAGGCGGTAGGGGAACACCTCTGTCCTCGTCCTCCCGTGGGACCTGTAGTGGAACCTGATCTCGTCCCGCAGGCCGCTGCTCTCCAGCTCAAAGTAGCTGCATGGAAAACACGGAGAATCAGTTCCACTTTTGGGATACGCTGTCTGAAAGAGACTGCCGCTTTCTTCTGAGCCGCTGAGACTGCTTTAAACAAATACCGCAATCTAAAGAGGTTACTCAGCATGGATTAGCTACTAATTTTTTATTTTAAAGGAACAGAGAGACAAGGCTATACACTCAGAGCATACAAAACCAGCAACACCAATTACTGCAAAGAGCTCAAAGTACCACTTGTTAGCCATGGAAACTGAAGTCTTCTTTTCACCCATAGAAAACTACAAGAAACCAAGCCTTATTCTTTTCACCGAAATATTTTGTATGACTGCAGGCTTTGTAAGAAATTGAAAAATAAAGAACGGTACATATATCACTACCACAAACAAATAAAAAGCCATTAAGGTAAGAAACCACCAGGTAATCATTAAATTTGTATTTACTACTTGCAAATCCAGTTAAAAAACCACAACTGTTTATTTTTAGGACTCCCCTACATGCAATTGTGCTTAACTCATTTTCTGACTTTTATTGTTACTGCCGTGATTGTTCAGCTTTACAAGGAAAGGACAAAACGTCTTGGCTGGATTAGGTGTCTCCACATCTGGCATAAACCATCCAACAACCAAAACCTTCATACAGCTGTCAGACTCACAGAAGTGGGGTAATTAATTGGCTTCACAGGGGTGTGGGGCAGCCACTTCTTTCTCCAGGATGAATTTATACACTGACAGTATAAACAGTGAAGTCTTCTCTTGGACCTCACCAAGTACTTGCATCATATTGAATCTTTTTCCTGCTAAAATGAAGCTGTGTCTATAGAAACAGGTGATGCAGACCTCCCTTCATGGCAGAAATAGCTCTACAAGAAAGTGAAGATGTCAGATTGTCCAGACAGTCCTGTGCCCCATCTGCCCCCACAGTGTTTTGCTTTTCCCCTGTTGGCCAGCACCAATTTAACATGGCATTTGAGAGATGGGTGCTGATTTGGGGTGGGATGGGAAAAATCACAGTAATGAAATCCACTTCCAAAAAATAAACGTAACACAACCCAATAAATACTGGAGTGCCAATTTTCATTTTCCCACAAGCCCTTCACCCTGCCGGGCCGTGCACAGGCCCTGCCAGCCTCACCAATGAAGCTGAGGGTTCCCAGCATTACGGGAAAGCAGAGTTTCTTGGGAGGAAGCTTAGGTGATAAAACACACGTGCAAGACATCACAACAGGCCGGGAAGGGGAACACAAGGACAGTAAGTCTTCACCAAATGTGACATTCAAGCCCTCCTCCATCCTGCCAATGCCTTGCCATCATATTTGTCATGCAACATAAAAGCATTATTGAATATATTGATATTGAATATATCAATATATTCATATTGATATGAATCAAAGGCTCGAGTGACAAAGTAAAACACACAAGGAGGTAAAGGTAAAACCAATGCTGAATAAAAACACAGCAGGCTTAGGTACAAACAAAATGCATGCAGTACAGAAAAAAAGGCTGGTGTTGTGAAGGAACTGGTACAAGGAGAGCAGAAAAGGAGGGGTTCTCTAAATAGTAGAGCAGAGTGTTGATTAACTAGAGCCAACAGCCATTAAAATACCTAAATTACACGCACAGGAAATCTGGGGAAGATTTATTATTTCAATGCTCAGTAACAACATGGCCAATATCTGGAAGATGCTGCTGCTGGTGTTCCCAAGCAAGAAAAGCACTACAGGAAAAGTGCTGTCAGTGATGTCATACTTAAACATTTTGTAATTTCCATCTGCTGTCACAGCACAAAAGGATGTGAGACAGGAAACTGAAAAAAAAAATAAAAATGAGGGAGAAGTACGTAACATGCACACACAAAGTATTTGTATGTATATACATAGAGATATATGGCTGATCACAGAGGTTTGAGAGCCCAAAAACAAGACAATCTCCTGTTGCAGGAAGCAAATTGCTTCCTGAGGTCATTCTTCATAATCTCCAATAGCCACAGAGCCGATTACTCACCACACAATGATTTCTGTGTTAATGTAAAGGAAACAGTGCAGCCCTGGAAAGGTCAGTCAGGTACTGCACTTAATCACATCAGCGCTCTATTATTTGTACAGCATGGGGAATTGCAAAGCTTCTCACCTGACAAGCTTTAGTGTCAATAGTTACCTCAGCACTGAGAACAGCTTGTTGCTTAGGAATAGAGCTTGTTGTCAGCCTCCTGACTAATTTATATAGTACAGAACAGATTACTTAAAATTTCATGTAATAGCTAGTGCTAACATTTTTATATATGCGCACCTAATGCTGGAAGTGCCACGGGGCTGTATTAAACACCATGTTTTAGCTCTTCAGTGGCAGCAAGAGACAAATTCTGCACCTATTCTTCACCACCCCTCAACAAGTGCAAATCACAAACAGTTACGCTCAGAGAGACATCCGTGAACAGCAGCCAACACAATCCCAACAGCAGAAACTACTGGGTCACCCCAGCACATCTCTCTCTCTCTTGCATTTAAAAAACTAAAGCAATGTAAACCAACACTCTTGGGTTGATTTTTTTTTTTTTAAGATGCAGAAATTCACACTGAGACCTTGATTACACAAACACTTCACGATGCTCTGGGTTCAGAAGTTGTCTTTTCTCTACCAGAACAGAAGTCACGTACAAACAGTTTTCTCCTTTCTTTCCTGCTTCCACTAGACTCTGGGGGAAAGAAGCCTCTTCCAAAGCAATGGCACAAAGGCCATTCACAGTGCACCTGCCCTGCTTCAGAGCCCTAATCTGCAAATTGGGGAATGGAAGACAAATGAGGGGAAAAGCAAACTCAGGCAAGTAATCATCAACCGGTGAGAAAATAATTAGTAAACACAGAAAAAATAAATGGATTTTTTTTTAATCGCTCTCTCATCTTCAAATGTCATTGTACATTTTTTATCCACGATAAAACAACAGGTAAAAATGGGGAGGGAGCAAGATTAATAGAAGGTACCATACAAAAGACAGGAAAATTGACTGATCTCTCCCAGGTGTTCTGAAGGTACCTTCCAGTATTTTGTCAGGAACAACAAGAAAACAGAGGACTGGAATGAATCAGGGTTCCTGAACAGATTGCAGCATCTGGGACCACCTGAATACACGTGTCATGATTCAGTGTGAACTTTCAGTGCTGCCCTGAAATCCATAGCAAAAGGCCAATAAAGACCCCTGAGCACTGTGACAATCTCAGCCCGTGTCGGGCTGCCCTGCAGCGAGGGCCCTGCCACCCTCCTCCAGACCTTCTTCAGGGGAGTGTGAGGCAGTGATCTCCTTGTCAGCTTCTCAGCACTGAGTGATGGCTCCCTGGGTTATTTGTTATTTCTCAGCAACAACTTATACTTTCATGTATTTTAAATAAGGCACGATCAGAAGTACACATGTATTTTGACAGATGAAATTCTCAGAGCACATGTATTAAGAAAGCCTGATTTCTGTGGAACAGCAATGCAATTTGACCTTGGCTGAAATCCTCCCACTAGTAGAATTTCCCTGTTTGCTAAGCATGTAAATTTTGCTGGCTTCTTTTGTACAATTATAGAATTCAAACGCTTTTTATAGGTCTATCTGCAGTCTCTCATTCAAACCCCAATGTATAAGAGAAAAACATAGCTAAATTCAGACTGATTTTACGCACATCAAAAAAAGTTGGGATATTTTAAGGTCATGCAATGTGCATTCCAGAAGGACAGTATTATTCCACAATTGATTCAAGGTACTTTACAATTCTTTCTGACAGTTTGTGCAACCCCTATGTACCTCACACAAAAATATTGTTTGGAGAGAATAAAGATTGACACAGGTATGTTTAATGACATTTTTTTTGTCCCCCTTTCTTTTAGTCACCACCATAGTGACTAAACCATACATTTGACTGCTCATTTCACTTCCAGATCAGGAGAGAAAGGTATACTTTCAGTTGGAAACACCTGCTGTGGATGTAATGAACAAAAAATATGGAAAAGTCACTATCAACATTAAATAAGAACACCTGAAGCAGAAAAGGCAAAGTATTTCTGTAAGGTGAGTTGGCTTAATCCACCATCTGCATTAAAGAAACATATTCACCTACTCACCATCTCAACCCACAGAAGAGATCTTATCCCGTGGCGAACACCACCACGGCTCATTCCGAGATTTTCCTGCTGTCAGATTGTGCAAGTGGCCAAAGGAAGGACAGCCCACAGACTGTGCATCCCAAGGCAGGGCCCAACAAGAACTGTGGAACTGGTGTCCTCCAGAACACCCTTAGGGTGCACAGCTCTCTATTTCCTGATCTTCACCAGCCCAACACCTATCACCAAACACTAAGTATCCCACAATGAAGACAGCAGCACAGTTGGCTAAGCAGATTAAATGCTCCTGTAAGAGCTCTAGGAACCAAGGCAAAACTACTTTTTGCATTCAATTCTGGCAACCTTCCTCCTTATCACATCCAAACATAAATAAAGCAGAGTTATCATTCTGACTTTACAACTTCCATCATCCTTGATCAAGTGCCAAATTGAAGCCCCACAGCCTCTTTCAAGGAGCAGCACCAGCGCTTAGAGCAGATGCTCTTACAGCTACTGAACAGATGTCCCAGGGCAAAGCAGCAGGCACAGATGGCAGCCCCGCAAATATGTACAAACTCGGGGTTGCCATCTAGTCAAAACACTGTGCATCTGCTTACCATTGTCTGGGAGAAGGTCACAAAGCCACAGGAGTTCAAGGATGGCAGCCCCATCCACCTCACACAGGCTGCAGCAACACTGCCATGAGGGGCCTCCCAAATGTTGGGGAAAAAAATCACTGCCATGAAAATCAGACTGTTAGTGCGCAGAAACTTCTGGAAAATATCTGTGAGTCTGGCCAAGGCACAGCTTTTAATTTTTTCAATAACGATGTAAATTCAGGAGAAGTCCAGAGACAGTCATTTTGATGTCATCAGCTATAAATTGTAAATTTGTCAAGCTTCTGAAAAAAAATCAGTATATTTGGACTTGTTTGTGCACATAGCTCTTTCATTTCACAATAGCATTGTGCTGTGTTTCGTGATAAAAATGGCTTCGGGCAAGACTGTGCTTCAGCATCTTTGTAGAAACACTTCTTGATGTATTTAGAGACAGGCCAAAAATCTGCATCCGCTATCACAGAGATCTCGGGATTTTCCATCTCCAGGGATTCTGCGCTGAATCACAGGCCACCACCGCTTGGGCCCCTTGCTGCTCCTTGCCACCAAGCGAGTCTGTGTGCACAGAGACAGCAGAGACACTGAGATCTCGTTCCAGCAGCCCTGAGGGCAGAGCCAAGCAGGCCAGGAGCAGGCGCTGGGCTCTGTGCTGCAGAGAAGCTGGCGGGCGTCTGCCCAAGGCACTGCCCCGGCAGGCGGCGAAGCCACGGGCAGAAAGAGCAGCACCTCTGAAAGCCAAGATCCATCTCCTCACAGGAAAGGGAACGCTCCCTTTGCAGCTGGCACCACAGCTCTGGGCGGATGCAGAGCCAGAACAAGCTACACCTGTCAAGGCAAATATCTCAGATATTTCAGTGGCTTCCACGGGCACTGTTCCTGTACCCTAGTTACTATAAAGTGACAGGGCAGGATCCCCAGCTCTGAAGCATTAAGCACTGTGAAACATTGGATTTTGAAGAAATGCTCTTAACAGGCTCAAGCACATGGATCTTCTCCTCTTGAGAGGCACGTCTGGTGCAGCAATAGTCTCGTGTGCCACCACTGCCACAGTGGCCCTGGATGGTGAGACAGGGAAGCTTCCCTTGGCACATAAACCTTAAAGAATTTAGGGATTTTATAGGAGCTGAGGTTTTAATTAGAGATAAGCTTTACTGGAGTAAATCAAAATAAATAGGTAGGCCTTGATGAAGTTAAGAGTTAGTAGTTAACTAAGAACTGATTGCTTGTCAGCCCAATGTTTGGTTAGCTGGGTTTATAATGAAGAATATAGAAACTGATAAATGGCTTTTAGGAACATCAGACAATTGTGGCCTCCTCTGCTCTGAAACCAACTGAAGATGAGAATGGGAGTTCTACCAAGGGTTCATTTGTCATATTTGCATTGAAAAGGCAGAAAGGTCAGAACGAGGAAGACTTCATTTATTTCCTCATTTTGGGACCCCTTCCCATGAAAGGAACCACCGACCCATTTTGAGGAACAAACCATGCATGCTTAATGGCTTTTGAACTAATTACCATGGCAAGTGGGGACTGGGATGTACCAAAGTGATGAATATGCATTTGTATTTTGGGTATTCAATACTTGTATAGATAAAAGGGCTCTGTAATCACCTGTAAATGGCAGTGTGCATTTGGAGCTATCCCACAATAAACACACCCTTTCTAACTTTGGAGAGAGACTCTCTCTGTCAGAGAGTCTTTGTCCATCACAGCTGGATATCGGCACTAGATCAATCAATATCCATATTTTTAATAAATCACCCTAACATCCATACCTACAAACCATTCACAGCTACCTTCTACAGCTGGTTTAACTACAGACAGACCCAGAGGCTGCACAGCAGAACCACCCATGGCAAATGGTCGCTGATGCAGCATTGAAGACCCACTGCTGTGGCAGAGATTCCACACCGACATCACCAAAGCCAGGCTGACATCAGGCAGCACAAAAGGTGTCATGAATAGAAGCATTACCTGTGACAAAGACACTGGTGGCTAAAAATCAGATTAACTTTCTACAAAGGGAAACACAAAAGCCGAATCCCATATATTGCATCACCTACTCTAGTCCTGCTCTGTTCCAAAAGTATTCCTTCTATGCAAGCAAATCCAGTATAGCCAAAATGTAATACTAAACACTTTCAAACCTCTCAAGTAAAAGCCTGAAAGTGCAACACCACCGTGCTACTGGCTACCTAAACAAGGTTCTTCCAAACATTTCTATCCCTTCATTTCAAGCAAAAGGAACCAAACTCAATTAAATGACTTTATTTTTCTATTCAGACCACTCTGAGGACAAGAGTAATTGTGTTCTACCAGCTTAGCTTGAAACATTTAACAATAAAAACTCCCACACTGACACTTTCTATTAGTACAGAATATTTATTAACACTTTGTCTTTTGTTCTACCCATCTTATACATGGCAGCTGGGCATGCAAGTTGCAAGGCATAAAGCATATATGATGTGTTTGTGTACCTGCAACTAGACAGAGGTCATCCTAGTACAAATTTACTTTCCTCTTTGATCAGATAAAGAAAAAAGTAACCCCAACATCTGCCTGCCAGGTAAAAGACAGCTGGAGTCAGAGCTGGTACAAAGCAGCTACATATTTCCATGGCATGTGTGGTGAGGACTGACCTTCAGCATTTTTGTTTTCAATTTATACATCTAAAAATCCACCTTCACCATGACTGCAACCTGCCTACTGTCTGGAAAATAAAAAAAGCCTGGTTTCTCTCCTAGTCCTAATAAACCAAGTAGGAAGCACGGCACTGCACCTAAAAACAGAGCAGCGTGTTAGCAGGCTTCAGAGCTAGCCCAGCCAGCAGGGCAGGAGAGAGTCTGGCTGGAGTCAGCTGAAGTTGAGACTCCCTAAATGTATCTCAAAAAAAAACCAAGAGGAAATTTTTTTTAACTAATGAGGTCTGCCACCTGAGCAAAACTCCTCAGTTGAAAAGTATTTGAAAACAAATTACCCGAATTGCGGTGTCCCTAGAAGAAAGGACTGAAATCTGAAATTCATCTCTGAAATTCAGCAGCTCTTCAGTGATTTCTCACATTACGACAAATTCCACACGTTGCAAAACATGGAATATGCCAAAATCATCTTAGGCCTGGACTGGTCAGTATTCTTTAGACACTTTAAGCTGGCTTATTAAGACTTTTCTAATCAGCAGGAAAGGACACTTTATCAGTGGAACAATTACCATCCCTTAGTGAAGAGCAGGCTAGAACTAATAAACTATAAGGATGTAGTATAGAATCAGTATGCCCTTGTATGCCTATTTATGCATTGCCAACTTGGCAAAAAACCCAAGGTCCATGCATCCCTTAGCTGAACTATCTCCATTATAACATTAAAAAATCACACCCAGAAGTCAAAAAGCCACCTGTCCAGGTGAACACCCTTCCCTCAGGCATGCCCAGAAGTTAGCTGAGATTACAAACCTTGCGTGGAAACTACTAACCAGTAGTAACTACTAACCAGTACCAGGGCTGCACTTGGAAAGTTACCAGATCTGGACTTCTGTGCCCAAATAACAGAGTGGGAAGTCCTTTTGGTGCGCTTGGTTTGTGTGCAACCACCGAGTGCCCAGGCTCGTGCCAATCTGAAATAAACAACTGATGTCTGTCTCTGGTGTGTCATTACTGACTTGTTGCACACTGGGTAACAGACAACAAACACATTTCTCCTGGATTCTCTGGGGGAAAAAAAAAAAAATCTTTTCCTTTGCCCTCTCTGCAGGTCCAGCCCATGATGCCCTCAGTGCCAGGACTCCAGCTCCCTGCCCCGCTGCCACGAGCTCCGGCAGCTTTGCACAGCCAGCGACCTTCAGGGCAGGCACTGCCACCCCGTCCCTCTCTGGGGACAGGGCCTGGAGCAAAGAGAGCACACAGGCACCGTTTAAGAACTGCAAATAAACCCAAAAACCCAGACATGTCACCAGACCACCATCGACCACACACAGGAACATTAATAACATGCTGCAGACACCTTATTAACCAGGGGAGCTAACACTCCAAACCAGCAGCCCAAACTCAGCAGGCAGTTTTCAGAAAGTCGCACGTAGTGTAAGTTTGAGACATTCTGGCTCTTTGCCTGCATCAGAGGGTCATAAAACCATCAAACAGAATAACTCAGCACGTTGGAGGAGACTCCTGGGGGACCCGCACATCCTGCTCCTGGCTGACCGGAACATCTCTGCACTGTCCAAATTCGGGTTTAAGGAGTTTCAAACTGTCAGCCATTCTCCTTCAATTGCCAGCATGGTCCAATGGATGTGTTTCAACAGCTGGTTATGAGCAGCATGTTAATGCTTCAGAGAGACAACAATTGTCAGCCTGGTGTCCATAAAACACCTGCTCTCAGCAGGAAGCCTCAGGATGGAAGGTAACTCCTCCAGTAGTAACTCGTCTCTCACAATGGAAGATTTATATAACAGTTCTTCTTCACCTTACCCTTTCAGGTGCTTTAACCCTGAGAACAGAAGCAGGTGAGCACAATTCTATTTGCATTTGCATCTCTAAAGACCTTCTGAGAAGGAAAACATGTAAATGCCTCACATATTTCACATCAGCTCATTCAGAGGGGTGGAAGTAAGGCTCAGTCTTCAGCTATTCTCTTTACAGCTTTCCAGTTTAGCAACTCAACATATAAATATTCATAAAGATGTGCCCTTTACCCTAAAAGAAAAAGGTTAATGGATACATCTGCAGAGTTTTTCCTTCCCTTTCTGAATCCCGGGCATCTTGGAATCCAATATGCACATCCCCATCTTGCAGAGAATAATCTAAAACATAGCAGGGAGTAAATCCAATTTTTCAGGTTTACTACTAGGGTCAGAAGTCATTTGCAGAGGCTTCTCTTCATCAGCGAGGTTTCAGTGAATAATTTAACTAGCTTATTACTCCTCTGTGTTTTTAATTAAACATATAATGGCCTGGTAGCCTTCCAGCTGTTCTTTGTGGACACACAGCTTTCTGTCTGCTCCTCAACAGCCTCAGGAGCATTCATGGTGTCACCTGGGGACGTACCCAGCAATGGACTGGAGCCTCATGCCTATCTCACCTCCCCACCCAAAACCCACCCGCCAGCAATAAAAGTCTCACCATGAGCCTGACACATTTATCAGACTCCTCCTGAATATTAATATCAACACAGCTTGCTGCTACATAGTGAAGGGGCAGATTTTGGACTCTAAATCCATTTCACTATAGCAGCACAATCAGCTTACAGGTTTCCAGACATTTGGCATCAAGTTTCTGAAGTTCAGGTCCTAGACCTAGAGGTTACAAGTGCATTAAAAAAAAAAAAAAAAAAAAAAAAAGGAAAAATTTAGGAAAAAGGTTTTTAATGCTTCCTATAACAAAACCTTCAAAACAATCATCTTATGGCTCAGTCCTTTGTTCTGTCATGGTGAGATCTCCCATTATGAACCACTCTGCAGAAAGAATGACATCTGGGTACCTGACCATCCTTGACACATTTCTCTTGGCCAGTGCTGGAGAAGAACCACCAAGGTATCCCAACCTCAGCAATTAAACAGCTGAAAGGCAATGCTGACTCCACCTGATTTATGTCCTGGGCTCTGGACCATGCAAGGCCAGAGCAGCCAAGGAGCAGGCAGGCACAGCTTCAGGTGAAACTCTATTAAATCGCGGCTGAAATGAGGAATTCATTGTGGGTGGCGTTTTAAGTCTCTCGATGGCCTTTTCTAAGTGTTTTGGTGGTCTGAAGAGCCAAAGGTTGTGAGCAAAATAGCTCACAAAGCTCATCTGGGAAGGACTGGCCAGCACAATTCGCTGGTCAAGAAAACAGTTTCCACCTTCTGCACCCCCAAGTAATGTGTCTGTCCATTCTATATTATTTTTTTATTACCTCTAATTTAGGAAAGAAAACATAATCCTCAGATTTACCACTCTATTCCACATAACTATACACACAGACCGCACAAACTATCAGACCCTCCAATTAGAATTTCTCTGCATTAATTAAGATTTTGATTTTCCAAGATTTACTGTAATACATTTGAAGCATGCAAACAAAGCCTTTATATCATTAAACTGATTCCACAAAATGTTAACAAGGATGCATTGTTATCATTGTCCTGTCCATCCAATGATGACACAAATTAACAGCAAATCTCTAATTGCTACAAAATATCCACTCAGAATAACAAAATAGTATATCTAATGTGACTTCAAGAAAAGTTGTATTAATCTTATTTTATTATCTTCCGTTTAAGAGCTCCATTCTATTGGAAAATAAAAACCTGCTAAAACTTACTAGAGAAATGAAATTTAAACCAGGCATTCTATGCCTTACTACCTTAGGACAATCACCTCCACCACATCAAAAAACAGAATATATACACACACCTTGTCATTGCTGGGAATAACACCTATTTCTCATCTATTAAATCTGTGTACAACAAAAAAAGACCCATAGAGATATGAACTCCACAGCTAACAGAGCTTCTTTTTGTCACTTGTTGCTGAAGGCTTGAACTTTTAATTGGGCCACTTTTGGTATGTTGGTAAGTTTAAAAAAGCAAGCCTTTAACTATAATATCTCCTATTTTGCAGAAAGAAAAGAAATTGAGAAGGTTTTCCATAGTCCAAACCTATACTGGTTAGGGAACAATTGCACCCCTACACTTGTTCCCACACACCTTGCTCCTGATGAAATAAGGATACTCTTTATTGTCCTCTTTGCAGTGTCGGTTTTCATAGACATGGGGAAAATCGAAAAAGATTGACCAAAAAATGTGATGTCATCAAGAACAGAAGCATGATAATTATCAGAAGCTTGGCAGGAGCAACAATTAATGAAAGGCTTGCCCTGTGAGTTGTGTCTGTCTACCCCCACTCGAGTTCCCATGCAAAGCTGCAGAGCGAGTGGAGCTGCTAGAGAAACATCAAAAACTATCAGCCTGAAAGTTCTGATCCAATGTAGGCATGGTGCTCTCCAGCAGCGCCCCAAATCTTTGTTCTCTGCTTCTCAGCCATGTTCAAAAATACCCCCTCCATTGTCATCCCCTGTATTGATTCCTGTCATCACAGATCTGGGGTCTGAAGCAGGATCCTTACCAAGGTCTGAGCAGCAACCTGACAAACAAACAATGGCTTTAAGGGACAAACAGGGAGTCCAAAAAAAGGACAGCCACGGTAGAGCCA
This sequence comes from Emberiza elegans, assembly GCA_024865655.1. Classification (NCBI taxonomy): domain Eukaryota; kingdom Metazoa; phylum Chordata; class Aves; order Passeriformes; family Fringillidae; genus Emberiza; species Emberiza elegans. Next base: position 6,110,217 of record JALJVW010000011.1, read on the forward strand.
CCTGAAGTAACAGCAGTCAGGAGCAACACCAGCCATGCCTGTTCTGACTCCTGCATGGAATCACAGAGACTGAAACTTCCTGTCGCCACACAGAGCTACAAAGGCTCAACTGAGACCAGCAGGCAATCCTTCAACTCTATGTATTTTTAAGCAGATGTCATAATTTTAAATATTACAGATAACCTCAGCGCCAGAGAGGACAACAGCAGCGTATTTTGTTCCACCAAGATTACTCCTGCAGAGCACATCTCCCTACGAGCCTCTGCCTGTCAAGATAGAGGACTCAAGGAGCTGCATTCAGTAGATGCCATATCTAAAAATCCATGTGCCTTGCATTGTGTAATCACCACGCCTGTCTAGTCTGACCTTGGATCTTGCTAAGTGCAGGCATGTGATAGCATTTTTCTGTTCCATGGCTGTCCTCAATGTCCTCTTTCTCAAATAAATAATAAACAAACTCTTAACATGGCAAACTGATCCTGTTAACCATGACTTCAAATGGCCTGAAAAAGCTTGGAGAAATTGAAAAGTAAAAAGGAATGAGAGAGGAAGAGAAGGAGAACAGGAAGAGATGGAGGGAGGGACCCCTCTCCAATGTAAAACAATATTCTTCTAGACTGAGACAGTGGCCTGAAAACTGTAAAAAGGAATAAAGTGAAAGAAAGACCAATAAGAAAGTACAGAAAAGTGACAGAAAAGTACAGCACAGTCCTCCCCTTAACTGGGGAGCCCTGTCTGGACATCTCACTGGCAAAAGGCACCACTGACAATTTGGCCATGCTGATGAAGTCACTGGGATGAAGCCAACTGGGACAACAACTGAGTACCAAGCACATGATTGAGACAAATACCAGCAGGACACTTTTAATAGAAGTGCTGCAGAATAACCGGTGTTAGATTTGAAACGGGAGCAACCAAAGAATGTCCCATTACTTGAATTACAACAAAAAGACCAGCACCAGTCTTTTATGTTCTTAGACCAGACACAAAAATCCTTCAAGACCTAAGAAATTACCAAAAAAGCGCTCACAAAGTTACAAATAGCAGACTATAAGAGACATACATGAAACAGGAATATAATGTATTTGTGTTGGGAAGAAAAGATACACAGCATTGCATGGAAGCACAAGTAACTTAATTGCTTAATAGCTTAGTTACTGCATCTCAAAGAAAATGTATTCTTTTATAATGTAATAAAACATAGTGAAGCAAGAAAAGTGCAAGTTTAACTTTTATGAAAAAGCAAACTCCAAAGCACATATAATAAACTAGTCAGGAAAATTGCATTACAAGGTTTGTAACTTCCAAAGTGCATTGCATCTACACTACATTGGCTTTGATCTCTCCGTTTAAGTTATTTTACAGATTGGGATACATAAATAATGAATTCCTCCTATAACAAAAAGAAAAAAGGACTAAAAAAAAGTAGCAAATTGCAACCTGTGAAGAAAGGCTCTAACTTGCATGTTAGATTTTACATCTGCCATTTCAACACATTGTCCGAACAGACCACTGGGCATTCAGAATCTTTTATATTACTGCTGCTGCAAGAGAGAGAGAAACAAACTGCTCCTACCTGTGCTCCAGCTCTCGGATGGACAATATAACCCCAGAAGTCGATGCCTTTTGTTGCAGAGTGGCCAGAAAGGTGAACTCACTCCTGTTCTGGAACAGCTGGATTAACTTCTCACTCACGTGGGGTGCTGCGTGGATTTCTCTTTCTGCATCTAAGAATTTTATTTTTAAAAGGAAACAAAAAAAAAAAAAAGGAAATAAGAGTCTAGTAAAAATGCTAAGTCAGAAAGATTCAGATTACACTTTTCATTTTCACACCAATATTTTTTATTTTTGAGAGTCGTCCGCCATGGTCCACCACTGCATTTTTTTCAATGAAAAAACCCAAATGCCATCTCTGTCAGCATGTCCACTTGTCAATTTGACAAGTTCACAACTGGTCAGCTACTGATTTTCTGATGGATTTTTTGATGGGATGCTGGGCCATTTGTGTCTGCTGCGAGCAGATTAAGTTGCTGTAAATAAGGTGTGCTGCAGTCAGATAAACAGGGCCCTAAATTCAGGGATCTCAGGCACTGCCTCTCCCAACACAATTCAGCAAGCTCCAATTTCAGTTTTCACCAGCGACTCTGTTGCCACCTCTCCCTCGTACATCACAGGAAATCTGTCCTTGCACAGCGGAAGGCAGAGATGTATTATTGCCAATAATGCTCTATGGCTGTGCTCCTGCCTGGGAAATAAATACAAGACACGCTTGCAATCCACGGCTGTTCCAGGGATTTCTCACTTTAAACAAGCAAAGTACGACAGCTCATACAATATTTATTAAACTCCAGCCTGCCCAGGCAGATGCAGAAACATTCCAGCCTCCCTAGTCCCGACGATGGCCAAGCAGCATCACACCTTCTCACAGGTGATCTTCTAAGATTCAAATGCATCATCCCCCACCACATTCATCTTTAACTCATCCTTTTATTCACTAACAATTAATGACAAAGCAGAGAAATCACGGCATTTCACCTTCCTGCCCACTGCCATGTCTCTCATGCTGGGCCTTTGTCCCACTTTTGCAGGAACTGAGCCCCTTGCAGGTCCTGGATGTCACAGCCAATTAGAAACCCGGTGTGCTTGCTTTCCAAAGGTTTTATTGTGAAGCCAAAAATGCTGGCACAAATTCTCAGCTGGTAGAAAACCAGAGAAACTCCACTGAATGCTGAGAATCCAGCCCAGCATGCATGATGCAACACACAAAGGAGTGATGAAAATTACAGTTCAGAATTTCACTGTAGAAGGGAAAAAAAAAAAAAAATCCCCAACACTAAAAAGGCCCCATTGTGTCATTAAATGAGGCTTTGCAGACAGAGAGGAGAGAGACTGCCTTGGAAAACAACCTAAAGCCTGGAGCACACCAGTACTGAGGGAATGCCATGGACTGGAACCAAACTCCAAGGAAAGAGCACTCAAGCATGTTTGGTAATTGGGTGTCTGTGTTTGCCCTGTGCAGTCTAAAGCCCTCCAAAGGAGCTTGCACACCCAGACCTGGACTCTGGAAGGCTCACTGCCAAAAAGTGCCACAGTGAGACATCCCAAATCACCTGCCACCATTTAAAAATTTCTGCCAGGGGCTCAAATTCCCCTGATAAATAAATATATAGTGCCCACTTTACAGCAACAAACTGTTTGTCTGTCCAGTGCCACTTTTACCAGAGCAGAGGATAAAGCTTCCAGGAGCATAAACCATCTCCACTGCCACTGTATAGTGGAATAGAAGAAAAAACAATCCAGCACAGAAGACCAGATTTTGTCTTTATCCATTAGCTTTTTCTATCTGCATCATTATCTTCACCGAGCAGGTGTTATTACTGGTCATAAATATCAGGCAGTTTCTTTTTAAAAAGCTGATACAAGAGATGTCTCCCACAGACCCATAAATTCATCAATATCCAGTTTGCTATCTACAGAAACAGACAACACACTGGTAGTGTGTTCAAGGCACAAGTAAGACTCAGAGGTAAAATGTCCAAGACCTGACAGATTAAGATTATTATCATTTTTTGAAGGTTAAAAACCTTCATATCTTATTCCTTTTTTTTTCTTCTTAAAGGCGTTACAGTTACCAGAAATAACATATGACTTAACAAAGCTTTCAAAAATTCTTTCACATGAAAGGATCTGCCTTTCACAGGCAGTGCTGTCAGTGGAACACATATATGTTTAAACTTCAGTCAAGCCTTGCAAAGTACAACAGTTTCTCATTATAGGAAGGCCCACATCCCACCACCCATCCATCAAACTTTATACAAAAATATAGGGCTCCTTGCTCAGAATCATCCATGGTTCACCAGTGCATGACTAGCTCAGTTAGAAACATACTTTGAAATATTTTGCTCTCCTCTACCACCTCTTCATAGGTGAGAGTAGACCAAAACCACATGAAACACCGACATTCATTCTCTGCTGATTAAAATCAGTAAGACCCACAGTCCTGAAATGTTGTATTTAGCATATTTCAGGAGTCCTGTACCTTTTGATGTTTTCTCGTGGGCAGCAGATCTTCACAGCACAGACTCTCGGGTCTTCCTCAGCCAGGGCTCCTCTGAGGCTCTCCCTGACTGGCCAGCCCACCCCCTTTTATCCCAGTTACCTTGACTGGCCACAGCTGCAGCCCACTGAAGGGCATCACAGGTGCAGCCCATCAAGGATAACTGGGACCTGCTGGGGCAAAGATATTCAAATACAGTACAGATATATTTTACATGGACTCAAAGGCCACTTACACAGTACATATATCTTAAGAGCCTCCTATACTGAAACCCCAGAGTGTTGGGTCGAAGCCACTGGGTAACAAATAGCATTTACAGAGCGCTTGCAACACTGCGCCCAGTGCAATTGGTGCAAGGGGCGTTACATAAACCAGGCTTTTAGAAAATTAACACACATCTAAGTATACCGTGTGTATATATATATATATTTATATGGGAAACAAGTCCAGCCATTACCAGCATCCTGGGACCTCCCTACTGCAAGCCAGGTGGAAAACGTACTTGCTGATGCAAAAATGTCCCCAGCAATGCTGCTTTCCACAGGCTGATCCCTGTGGGATCCCAGTGCCTCCAAGGGGACTCTGCCACTGGCTCCATGGCGAGACGCCAACGCAATTGCACCCGTGAGCTGGGAAGGGCAGCAAGGCTGGGGCACCCAGAGGGCACAGAGCCTGGCATGCTGGAGCTGGGCACGGCCTGGGCTTGCAGCTGGAGCCCCAGGGCTGGGAAGGGGAGGCGTTGAGGGCAGCCCAGCCCCTGTGCCACGGCACAGCCACTGCCCGCACACACAGCATCCCCAGGAACACCGGGCTTGTGCTCTGCTTGATTTCTGCAGAAAACACCATACAAATGGGCTGGGAGTACAACCCATTTAGAATAAGAGCCTTTTATTTTCAGGTAGATTTTCCCACTTCGAAATAAATGTTAAAAAAAAAAATAGAAAAAAAAATTGAGAATACATACACCCCCTCACCACAGGTGCCTGAAAGGCAAAATACTTTTTATGCTCTCTATAAAAATAACTGTCTGCTTGTAATGAAATGTCATATTTCCTACATAATATAGAACAATATAGGTTTATACAGCAATCTTCAGTGAAACATTGCCTCATGCTTGAATGATAATGCAATCTCAGCAAAATAAATAAACAAACACAGATACGACTTTCATATGCCCTTCTATGTGATTATATTTTCTTAATTTGAAATAGTGACTGTCTGGAGGGGTTTTTAAAACATGCCAGGGTGTTTCTAAAATTAATCAAGGAAAGAAAGCAAGTCCAAGAGACAGGAATCATCTCAGAGCATCAAGTAAAGGCAACTTTCTACCTTCAGCAGAACAAAAGCACACCTATGGCAGACAGAGCCTATGTGTAGCTTGATTTTAATTCTTAAGCTGTGGGTCCAAGGAGGAAGTGCCAAACACAACCCAAAGGTCCAGTCTGCCAGAACAGACAACAATAACCATGTAGGTACAAGAATAACCATTAATGAACAATAACAACCATGTAGGTACAAGAATAACCATTAATGAACAATAATAACCATGTAGGTACAACAATAACCATTAATGAACAACCATTTAGGTACAACAATAACCATTAATGAACAACAATAACCATTTAGGTAAAACAATAACCATTAATGACCAATAACAACCATGTAGGCACAACAATAACCATTAATGAACAACAATAACCATTTAGGCACAAGAATAACCATGAATGAACAATAATAACCATTTAGGCACAAGAATAACCATGAATGAACAATAATAACCATGTAGGCACAACAATAACCATTAATGAACAACAATAACCATTTAGGTACAACAATAACCATTAATGAACAACAATAACCATTTAGGCACAACAATAACCATTAATGAACAATAATAACCATGTAGGTACAACAATAACCATTAATGAACAATAACAACCATGTAGGTACAACAATAACCATTCATGAACAACAATAACCATGTAGGTACAACAATAACCATTCATGAACAACAATAACCATGTAGGTACAACAATAACCATTAATGAACAACAATAACCATTAATGACCAATAATAACTATTTAGGTACAATAATAACCATGTAGGTACAACAATAACCATTAATGAACAACAATAACCATGTAGGTACAACAATAACCATTAATGAACAACAATAACCATGTAGGTACAACAATAACCATTAATGAACAATAACAACCATGTAGGTACAACAATAACCATTAATGACCAACAATAACCATTTAGGCACAACAATAACCATGTAGGTACAACAATAACCATTTAGGCACAACAATAACCATGTAGGTACAACAATAACCATTAATGAACAACAATAACCATTAATGAACAACAATAACTATTTAGGTACAATAATAACCATGTAGGCACAACAATAACCATTAATGAACAATAATAACCATGTAGGTACAACAATAACCATTAATGACCAATAATAACCATGTAGGTACAACAACAACCATTAATGACCAATAATAACCATGCAGGTACAACAACAACCATTAATGACCAATAATAACCATGTAGGTATAACAATAACCATTAATGAACATTAATAACCATGTAGGTACATCGCCCCTTCCTGGCACCATCTCCCCCACCACCAGGGATGCCACCTTGTCTTGTCCTGGGTGCCTTGTCCCCTGAGAGCCCAGCACAGCCCTGCCAAGCCAAAATCAGCTCCAGAGAGCAGCAGCAGCAGCAGCAGCCGGGGCTGCCCTGCCACAGGGGCTCAGCACCCACAGCCCCCTGCCCAGCTGCAGCAAGCTCCAGCACCCTGAGCCACACAGAGGGATTTTACCCACCCTGGAGCCACTCACAACACTCACCAGCAGCACCTTCCAAAGAAATCTCCAGTTTAGGGGTGTTTTCAGTTTTCCACAAAAGCAAAGGAATGTCAATGCTGCTCTGGGGCCAGTGATGTTGGGCCAGGCTTCACCTGGCTCATACAAACCATTCAGACATTTCAGTGCACACTAACCCTAAATGCCAAGTGGAATTAGGTACAATAATGTGAAAAATGCATGTGTTTTATGACTGTCTTTTCGCAACTATTAAAATGAATGTTATATGTGTTGTGTTAGAAAGTTATGCTGTATTAATTCTCTTAAGTAGTGCATTAAATATAGTTTTAGGTTATAACAAAATGTTAAAATAGAAACGATGCTGTGTAAGATACTTTTTTAAAAGAAAGGACTCGCACTGAGATAGCAGCCACAGGACACCTGAATCTTTCAGAGAAAGAGAATTTATTGCTCCATTATCAGGAGAAATGAACTTCTTCCCACCTCGAAGGTGCCGTCAGGATTCAGAGGAAGAAGCTGACACTGCCCAGACAGAATCCTGTGTTTGAATGGAATTTATGCATCATGGATGAGGTGTATGAATATGCAACAGGCTGTTGCTTTAAGGGTTAATCCTCTGTTAACGTGGGTCCTTTTGGGCTTGTGCTGCCCAGAGAGAGGCACCCAGACTGTCCATAACTCTTTGTCTCTATTGTCTCATATTGTCCTAATCCAAATTGTCCAAATTATTATTAATTGTATTACCATTTTTATAAACATTTTATTACTATTAAACTTTTAAAATTTTAAAAACAAGTGATTGGCGTTTTTCACAATAACTCGGGATCAGCATCAGTCCTTACCCCGCCTGATTTAGACCCTCAAGTCCCATCTCCATGTGTGGATTCAACACTCTGTGCATCACCCTCTCTAGCAACTCAAAATTAAACCTCAGGCTTCTGCCACTTGTAACCCTGAACACATCAGAAGCCCCAGCGAGGAGAAATTCAGAGTTGGCATCAGCTCCATTAATTAAGTGTAATAAAATCACCACCACACAGAAGCAGACAAAATGAGTTAGAGAAGGAAAAGGACAATGCTAGGAAAGAAAGCAAAGGTCTTGCCAAGCCTCCTTTGACAGTGACAACAATCCACAGCACAAAGAGAAATGCATGACCATTTGGGATGGAATTTTAAGTGATGAGAAATGTGCACCAGTTGTTAGAAGCCATATCCCAATCCATCTGGGGAATAATTTCTCTTTAATAGATGCTTCCATTAGTGGAAAAATACTAAAATTCAGTTCTGAATCAACTCATTTTCTGAAGCAATAGGTACATTTTATCATTCACTGGCCTGCTTGAATACCTTTTACTTCCCTTGGCAGAGAACATACTGCAGAACACATTGCTTTATTGGGAACTTCAATCATTTTTAAAGCTATTTGCTTCAGCATGCTTTCATTAGAGCCATTGAACAGTCACTCTGGACAAGCAAGTAGAAATTAATCCTGCAACAGCAGAGAATCCAGATTTAAGCTATAGCAATTAAAGAATTGAATACTACAGGTTTTTTTGCTTTTGCCTTGCTATGGGCAAAATCAAATAAAATGAAACCTGTATTTAAAAAAACAAAACAAACAGAAAATCATCCCAGTGCCCCACTTTTTCTTAAGTCACCAGCTTTACAAAACGAAGCCAAGATTAGAAGGATGATCCAAAAGTGGCAATGCTCAGTGTAGGCAGTTCCTAGCAGTTGCTGAGGATGAAAGCACACGACAGCATCACAAAAACATTCTTGTTCGCTGAAGCCCGTGCTTCACCAAAGCCTCTAAGTCAAGTGGGATCCAGTGCACCAACCCCCTTCCTGCACACTGCTCTCACAAAACATCTTTTGAGGAACTGGTAAAAAAAATTAAAAATAAAAAGAAAAAAAAAAAGAAAGAAAAAACCAACCACAAAACAACCCACAAACACCAACAGTGCAAAACACTAGTGACAAACGCCCATTCCCACTCACTTCCACCCTTCCAAAAGCAACCCTAAGTCCACACGGGTCAGAAACACATGCAGAAATCCCCAGAAGGATGGTAACACTAATTATGGGGATCTTCTCCAAAAAGAACAATTTCACTGCCAAGCAGAGAAATGCTTCAGGTACTTGACCCTGCCTACCTACCAAGGGCAAAATGTAGATGTCTGCAGACACCACCAATTTTTTGGTTTGAGCTATGGGGATAAATTCACACAAATTTCCCTTGATATGCTAAGAAAATAGAAGATTTCACCTGTCAGCAACCCAAAAGAGAGGGGTCAAAACACCTCCCCCTTCTCTGAAAATCTGCTGCCAGGGAGGACCAAGGAGGGCATGGTGTATTCTCATAAGCACGTCTCTGCTTCTGAGCATTCTTGCCAGCATGAAAAGACACTGTAAATGTTTCTGCCTTGCTAGCTTCACTCAGAGTCAGTAATAAACAGTAGGAAATCATGTTCAACAGCACAGCTTCCTAAATTATGATTATTCATTGTAAATCACTTTTTACATGTTGCTTCAAACAGTGTTTCTCAAGAATAAGATCCGTCTGCAGTGAAATGCTTGGTGATTTTAATATGCAAGCCTCCTACAGAGATGATGTCTCATTTTAATTATTGTTTCGGTTTAATGGGTTTTCATTAAATTAGAGGATGGAGCAATTACCAGGGTGAACAGCTAATGTCACAAAGGTAAGTTCCCATGACTATACAGCAAAAGCAGTTCCACTAGATAAGGTGGGAAAAGGGGTTTATTCAATGTGAACTCTGCTTTTGCATCATGCAAAACTACCCCTGGCTATAGGTGCTCATTTATTGCTGTCATTTTGATATACATGTTTGTAAACTAGTTTACAAATAGGTCTCCCCTAACAAGATCCACCTAGCATTTAAAATTACGTATACCTATAAATAAAAATCCCTTCAGGAAGCCACCGCAAACCCAGCCCTAAAACTCCAGTTGCCAGGAGCAGGAGAATTTTGAGCCACTGAAATCAAACAGAGAATACTTACCCACTCATAGTTTCTCCTCAACCACTAATTTAGCTGATTTAGCGGCTTAGTATCAGGCTCTTCACTTCTTGAAAATTGCCGTGACTCGAGCACCAGTTAGAGTGACCACACTCACGCTAATTAAGTAGATGTCAGAGAGTCTTAAGTCCTGGAAGGAGCAGAGCAGCAGGCACTGCACAGGAGCTGGAAATGCACATTTGCCAGGAGTGAAGGCAGCCACCAGTGCTTCTGCAGCCCCAGCCTGTGGTGGTGTTTGAGGGTCCCCAGGATGAGGGAAGAGGTGAGAATCTTGACTCCATGTTCCAGGAGGCTGATTTATTATTTTATGATATATATTACATTAAAGAAAATTATATACTAAAACTATACTAAAGAAAGAGAGACATCAGAAGGCTGGAAAGGAATGAATAATAAAAAAACCTGTGACTGACCAGAGTCCTGACCTAGCTGGACTGGGATTGGCCATCAATTAAAAACAATTCACGTGGCACCAATCAAAGATGCACCTGTTGGTGAGCAACCCCCAGACCACACTCCAAGCAATCAGATAATTATTGTTCACAGTTCTTTTCTGAGGCTCCTCAGCCTCTCAGGAGAAAAGGATTTCCACAGAACATCACAGCGACAGCAGCCAGCCAAAGATGCCTGACGTGGCGGGGCAAGCACAGCGGCAAATAGAGAAAATTCCCATGGGTCTCCTCCCTCCAGGGCTTCCTCCTCGTCTTTTCCACCCACGCAGGCAGAAGGAGCAAGGCAAGCCCTGGAAGGAGGCCGAAGGGAGGCCTCCAGCAGGCAGAAGGAGCAAGGCAAGCCCTGGAAGGAGGCCGAAGGGAGGCCTCCAGCAGGCAGAAGGAGCAAGGCAAGCCCTGGAAGGAGGGAGGAGGTCCAGCAGGCAGGGAGGCCCCTGGAAGGAGAAAGGAGGCCTCCAGCAGGCAGAAGGAGCAAGGCAAGCCCTGGAAGGAGGTCGAGGGGAGGCCTCCAGCAGGCAGAAGGAGCAAGGCAAGCCCTGGAAGGAGGCCGAAGGGAGGCCTCCAGCAGGCAGAAGGAGCAAGGCAAGCCCTGGAAGGAGGCCGAAGGGAGGCCTCCAGCAGGCAGAAGGAGCAAGGCAAGCCCTGGAAGGAGGCCGAGGGGAGGCCTCCAGCAGGCAGAAGGAGCAAGGCAAGCCCTGGAAGGAGGCTGAGGGGAGGCCTCCAGCAGCACAAGGAGGAGCAGCAGCCTGGCTCCGCTGGAAGGCCAGCTGGGGACTGGCGCTGTCACCAACGCACACGGCTGCCAGGGACCAGCATCGGACACCCGCAGGCAGCCAAGGGCCTGGGAGCAGCTCTCCTGCTGCCAGCCACAGCCACCCCCGTGCCGAGGCCGCACTTCATTCACCCCTCGCTCAAGGCAGCCACTTGAACCTTACTTCGAGTATTTTACGCAGCTCGTCTCCTCAAATAGGCTCCGCTCGTTCCTCAAGGGATTCATGCTGAAATCAAGACTGTTTACAAATGGTTGATCCCTTAAATTAAGCGCTTCGTTGAAATGCTCCAGAAGTTCACTATCACTAAAAGCACATAATCTGCTCTTAAATCATGTGAGTTAATCAAATTACACGTGTTGTCAGTTAATTAGTTCAGGAGCCGCTGATTGTATCAACTTTTCCACTGTTTACCTACATTAGATAAAGGTTATCAGGTTCCTGTTCCTGTAAAGACTGCTCTTTGCCCATTTGGAAAATAACATTTTAACAGAAAGAACGTGGACTAACACCAGCAACACTGAGAAAATTCAGTACTTGCCAAGAACCATTCCCAGTGTGCTGTCCATTTTGCTGGAGGAATACTGGCGACTCCAGGGACCTACTTCAGGATTATATTAAACACTAATGTCACACACAAATAATGAGCCACTCAAAAACATGGCTCCATGCAAAAGCAAGGTGAACAATTTTTCTCCTCCCCTTTCACAAAGCATTTTTAAATATGCTTGAAGTCACACAAAAAATACTAGAGATTACTTTTAAAAAATGATAATATATACCAAAATGCATTCTGCATTTGTTTCAAGGAAACTTAAGATGGTACCAGAAGGTGAGGAGCCCCTAGAACAAAAAATCAGACAAAGAAGATAAGTTTTGCAAAAAACTATTAATTGTAGGTTTGGTCTTATTTCCTCCCATTATAACTCCAAGTGTGTTTGTAATCCAGAAATAAAATATAAAGTTAACAGGAGAAAGAGATCCACTTACATTTTTGAGCAGTGTGTAATAATTCTGATTTCTCATTTAGCGCTCTGCTTTCTTCCAGGTAATAATAAATACTACTCATAATTTATGGCAACAATATTTAGAAAAAAAACCCACAAGTACTTCTGAAGTGCTTTATGATTCCTAAGTTTACTATAAATTTAACAGATACAGTCAACAAATAACCCATTTCAACAAAATTTTAAGATCCAGATTCCACAGGAGCAGGAAACAAGCAGAATGCTAAGCTACTCTGACTTTGTTGAAAATCCCAGTCGAACTTCAGCGAAGCCATACAGAAATTAGAATTTGCCTCCCTGGTGAAAACCTGCACTCCTGAATGCGTAAATCAAAATACTACTTGAAACAGTTCATTAAAAGGGAAGTTTCAGCTAAGCAGAAATCTGACTTGGTTTCTTCACTGTGGAGAGAGGTTGCTATCCTAACGCAGCAAACAGACCTGGGTACACCCACACACAGGTTTTAATTTCCAGTCATTTTATCACATGAATAATCCAACTAAAGGCAATGAAATTATCCTTGGAGTTCGAAGCAAGCATATGCTGAGGTGCTCTCTTGGTTCACAAACTCTCAAAGACTTGACAGACTAAATAGTTTTTTAATTACTTTTAAAGCATAGGTCATGTATTGCTAAAAAGTTATGATTTCAGGGTTTTTTAATACTCTATAAATGATTTATACAAGCATTAAACAACACATGTTTCATGAACTAATTCTCCCTTTTGTTTTCTTACCCTGAGGAAAAAAAATAACTTCCATGTTATTGCTAAAGCAAATTAAATCCTGGGTGTCTGTTTTATTTATTAACTGCATGATAATAACATGAGGCATAATACATTTGTGAGAGCCCTTCTCTACTGAAGTATAATTTCTGCTGTCAGCCTCTTTATGTTTATATTCAATATTCTAGATGTCTTGTTTCTTGGAACATACATAGGCACACATTTATATTTTCTCCCAAAATAAATATAAATGCTATTGGTGAAACGTTTCACAACACCCACAACAAAGACCCATAAATAACTAACATACTTAGTCATTCTCCAGGAGTTTTACATGATTTGAGAGATTTAATAATCTCTTTTTTAAAAAGTCACAATAATAACTGTTTTATCTTTTTACACCATAATTATGATTTGGACCATTGCTTTTCTTATTTCACCCAAGCATACCACAACTCATGAATAAAATATGACAACTTTGATAGCATCCATTGCTGTGGGTTCATCCGTAACAGGAAACGTGATTGGGGTACTAAGAGCTCCCTTTTCTCCATAAGCCTTTGTTTCTGAAAATAAGCTTTTATTTAAATAGATCTGCCTCGTGTCCCTCCTCTTCTGCATTTCTTGCAGTAACACCAGCAATAATGTTTACTTTTATTTTTAATGGTCACATTTTGAAGCGATTAGGATGGCACGAAGCAAGGTGGGCACAATATCCCGTCTGAAAGCTGCCACTCACAAGACATCAACAAACATTAAAAGCAATGCCACTATCAGAGAACAAAAAGCTAAAGCAGAGGACACGACTTAAATATGAGAGAAATATGAGCGAAACTCTTTTTTTTTTCTGGCTCCATAATTAGTTACAATGAAAGAAACCTAAATTTCTTCCACCATTTCCCAAACAAGATCACTGTAACTAATACTGCAGGGTCCTCCTACCACAGCTTGTCAGTACATTCCCCGAAAAGGAAGGCTTGGGATCAATGCAATACATGAGGTTTCCAAATCATCAGCATTTACCACACTATTCTACAAATGTCATGTTTTAAGGCTGTGCTGCTTCGCTCTCCAAACAGCATGATGAGCATCTGTGGAGACCTCCACAGACCACGAAAAATCATGACACATGCACACACAAATCCCACTCCCCTCCCACACATCCTGGCTTTATTCTCCCCAGTCCCAGGAAGAGGCTCTCAAACGTCAGAATTATTCACAATGAGCTGAAGTAGAGAAACAGAGGCAGATATCAATGTCATCTGTAGCCAATCCATCTTAGAAGCAACAAGTAAACTCCAAGATCCAGTTTTCATATGTGTTTCGCTCTAAAAAGAGCTTTATGTTCTATATATATTTATGTTACGTTCCAGTTCACAAAAAGGTTTTTAAAACTGAAAATAAAGACGTAAAAGAAGGGGGCTCCACAATCCAGAACTAAGCTTTACCACACAAATTTATCTCCTCTGGAAGTGTCTGTTCCCACAGATGCCGAATGGAAACCTCACAGCTTCAGAGGAGGAGTCACCTGTATGTGAAGGGAGGACAGGCTCTAAAACAGCCCCTGCAGCTCAGTGATCCTGCACAATTTGTCCATTTGCAGTCCAGGGGACCCTCAGCAAGCTCCACTGCAATTTAAGAAATGCTGCCACAAAGGAGGGAGGATGGGGGACAGAAAAACTGTAATGAGAGGCTTTTAGGAAGTAAAACCAATTCTGAGCTGCTGTACTTACTGCTCTAAAATACTGATTCACAGATCCCTGCCATCAGAATTACAGGACCAACTATGCTATTTCAGCAGATATGCAACCTATAACTGAGGATATCATCCCCATGTTGGAGTGGGCATCAGGTACCAAAATCAATTCTTGCCCATTCTATTAAAAAAAATGAAAACCTAATGCACTCTGTATCTTTGAACAGGCCAAAAAAGGCAAGACAATCCCATGATATAACACCATAAAACCAGCACAGTATGACATGAATACTTCATGCCATTTTTGTGGTGAAAAATAAAAAAAAAATAACAGAAAAAAAATGTCCCCCCTTGTGCACCATTCATACACCCACAGCAAAGGTGGCAGGACTGTTCTAGAATTTGGCATAGAAGAAGTAGGTTGAGGTCTCAAGTAGCATCTAATCTTTTTCTTGATAAGACAGTTCCAAGAGAGCAGGATTTTTCATCACAGGAAATGGTCCATTCCTGGCTCCTTCTCTGGGTCTGGTTGCATAGGCCTTCATGTACTTCTTTAAGGTACAAAATCTTAAAAAGAAAACCTGCGAAAGTAATTTCAAATAACACCCCTTCCTTTTAGGCAAAAGATATAGCTGTGTTTAGAAGTAATTTAATCAAGTATGTATGTAAATATTTTGCTCAGTCATTAACAAGTTTCTACCTAAACTGGTTTACAATTTAAGGTATCACCACCCTTGGGGCCAAAATACACAATATTAGGCCACTTTGTTTCACTGCCTACAGTAAAACCCAGTTCTTGAAACTACAGAACATTCTTACTCCACTTCAATGCTTGGTTAACAAACAAGGAGCTAATGACAGGATGGTATGGCTGAAGAGCATCCATTTGGCAAAAATCTCCGCGTGAAAAAAGACAGTTTTTGTCATATTCGTATTTTGATGAAGATACAGGAAACTCAAAGTGTTAGCCCTGCTTTTATCTGAGTTACTTTCACTGTAAGGACCAGATGCTCACATGGTGTATACCACCCTTAGCAGCAGTATCAGAAACCAATTTCTGCATCCCCTCTCAGCCCATTAAAGCTTTTCTTCCTTTTCTGCTTATCTTCATGACAGGACTTTGTCAACAGGTTGCCAGAAGCATTCAAGGCTTTTAGCACACTACAGAAGTACTTATCCCACTTCCCCTCTGTACTTCCCATCGTGGCAAATGAAGATAGATAAGCAGCACAATTATTGTCTCCCAGGAAAGCAAAAATAACTGTCAAGGACAGAGGCAATATGTGCTCAGAACTCTCTCCTAATCATGACAGACATGATGGGAAATCCAAAAAATGTCAAGTAACAGAAGGCAGCATGACAGCATTCAGGAAGGGGGTGGGGAAAGGTAAAAGTAGGAATTGGTCACTGTTGTTTAATGTGACTAGGTTTCTATTTTAGTCTACGCTTGCTTGGAAGCAGGGGGCAGGGGTGTTTTAAACAATACCGAAGGAGAAACTCTGAAATTCTTCACAAACTATACCTTCATATCAATAGGCTGGATAAATTTTACACCTAGACAGGTTTCTAACATAATTCAGACATGAAGCAAGAAACAGCCAAGACAGGATGGGTATATAAGAGTATTTTAAAAGCTACCTCTGGGAACTAACAAAATTAATAGTACTTTATGTACCTTCGAAGCCTCAAAGCATTGTTTAATAATTATGTCTCAAGTGATCTTTAATTTCCTCCACTGAAGATTATTCATCTCACTCAACCCTTCCTAGCTTGTTGGAGTCAATTCCAGATTATTTCTCTGTTCTGAAAATGGTTTTTGCAATGGAAAAAAGCCTCACTTAGACTAACCATTAAATCTGAAAAAAAAAACTGTATTGTGTATGCAAAACAAAAGATTAGCTATATTAAAAGATTAGTTACATAATATATATATATAATTTATAAGTTAGGCAGATGTTTGAATTAAAATATCACAGGAAATCCTTGCTCAACCCTCTGGGGATGAATATTCCAAAACCTTTCTTAATTACAGGATCACACAGCCAGTGATCACAGGTCACAGTCAGTGCACAAAGGAAAGAACAAAAAGTGAAAACAAACAAGGATCTTAAGTTTTGCTTCATTTTTATTGTTCAGGACTCACCTTGAACAGCAAATCCACCACATCCAAATCCTTCTCTGAAGGCAGAACACACCAAGTGAATTACTCCAGCACAGTATTTGAGCCTGCTACAAATATTAGTGCATTCTCCATAACACTGTTGTTAGAGGAATGGGCAGTTTTACAGCAAAAGTAAGGTTCCAATTCACTAACACAAACCCCCACATTATCCAAGCTGCATCCTCCAAAGACACTTGTGAAATCTCAATACACATCAGGGATACTTTACAGCAAACCCAGATCTAAACTTTCTGTGCTTTTCCTGATTATGCTGCCTGCAGAAAAAGCAAACCTTCACCTAACCCTGCTCTGCTGGCCCAGGACTGCAGACTTTGTGCTCCCCATCCAGCCACAGCCCCTCTCTCCAGGCTGCTTCTCCAGCTGCTGGCCACAGCTCCCCTTACTCCAACAACCCCTGCACCTCAAATTAGAGTCCTTGCATTGTCCTCGTCACAATTTGCCATCACCTGCTTCCTTCTTGGCTTCCAGCTCCATCACAGAGCTCTCCCTCACCTCTCCCCTCCTCTGAGGCCATTTCTGACCCTGCCTGCCAGAGCTCACCTTCCCTCGCACATACAGGTGACTCCTCCTCTGAAGCTGTGAGGTTTCCATTCGGCATCTGTGGGAACAGACACTTCCAGAGGAGATAAATTTGTGTGGTAAAGCTTAGTTCTGGATTGTGGAGCCCCCTTCTTTTACGTCTTTATTTTCAGTTTTAAAAGACTTTTTGCGAACTGGAACGTAACATAAAGATATACAGAATATAAAGATCTTTTTAGAGTGAAACACATATGAAAACTGGATCTTGGAGTTTACTTGTTGCTTCTAAGATGGACTGGCTACAGATGACATTGATATCTGCCTCTGTTTCTCCTGCTTTCCCCCTGTGCCCAGCACCAGCCTGGGTCCTGCTGGCTCCCGGAGGAACCTGCTCATCCCAACCACGTCCTTGGCACTCACACACTCACTCCCTGCTGCTACACCCCAGCTCTGAGTCCCCATCTTCCCAGCTCCTGCAGAGGGAAGGGGCAAGAGGCAGGGAAGGAAGGGGGCGAGAGGCAGGTGTTATGTTTGCCCAATTATCCCCTCATTAAAAAACCAAACAATATTTGAGACAGCAGCAATTTTAATTGAATAGTTTAGAAAATATATAAATAAGGGATAATTTAGTTCTAACAATAGCGCATAAGCAAAGGATAACCGCGGGGTACGGAGTGCAGGGCTCTTGGACCCGTGCCACCTCACGTACGAGCTTGCCAAGTGAAGATTCCCCCCTTATATGCCATGTGTTAATGCCATATTCTCCCAGTTCTGGTTCATCATCTATCCCCGCCCTCATGAACACCTTTACCACGCATGCACCATCACTCAGTTCGGTGGTCGCACCAGTCTTTGGGGGTCTCTATTGATGAAGAATTGTAGTCTTCCTCTTTGTCCTTTAATTCACCTTTGGGTTACACATGAGCACCCAGCCAGTACAATGTAAGCCAAGAGCACATATCACTGCATCTACATATCAAAGCAATAAATCCCTTATAATTAGCATTTTTTGGTACTCAATCCAGGTTCTTGTTCATTTTTAGCATCTGCATCTCCGGCCTTTCCTGTGGACCTTGGGAACATCTGCCGGGAGTATGGGGTGGAGCCCCTCCTCTCCCTCTCTTCTTTTGGCATTACAACTTTTAACTATTTTTATTATTCCCAAATATTAATTATTATATGATAAATATTGATTGCTGTTTCAATTTTATCAGCACGAATCATACCTATTTACCACACAGGGAAGGAAAGGGGCGAGTGTGGAGCACCGGTGAGGATCCCCCTCTCCAAGGGATGGGCTGGGCCCTGTTTCTCACAGCCCCCCCAGCCTCCATCACAGGGACATGATGAGTTCTCCCTCATGAACTCGTGACCCTTGCACTGTTGGAAAGAAATTATTTTAATTTTTTTTCCCACCAGGTATTGCCCACCATCACTTCAAGCCTAGGACAGGCAACACGGGGTAAAACCCCAAATTTACCCACCCCTATAGGAACCAGAGCAGGCCTACACAGCGTGGCTCATGAATGGCAAAATACCTCACTCTAAACTTTAAAAATACAATAAAAGCTCACAGGTTGAAGGAGCTTGCAGAGTTTCCACAGAGATAAAGCTCTGGTGAGCTGCAGGACACCTCTGTGAGGGGACACACTGCTGGCTGTGGGCAGCCCCACCCCAGAGAACAGCCCAGCCCCAGGCCCAGGCCAGTGGAATTTCAAAGGGAAAATAAAATCTCATCCAGCTGGAGGGGCAGCTGCACAGACACAAATCCAAGTGACACTGGGCAATACCTGGTGAAAAAAAAAAATAAAAATAAAAACAGACATTCCTTTCCAGCAGTGCAAGGGTCATAGCTGCTTTGCCAACTGTCCCCAGGCACGTGAAGGAGGGGCTGCCCCAAAACCCTGGCGTTCCCACCAGAGGGGATGTTTGGATACCCCCCATGGCAAAGGTACCAGAACTGCTCTCTCCCATGACAGCTGAAGGCAGAACTAAGACTTCCAGCCACCATGCTGTGCCTTCCTAATTTTTCTGCCGCTGTGAGGTTTCTGCTCTGTAAAAACAATACCGCTGATACTTAATATTTGCTATAACGGTAGCAGGAGAGATCCCACAAAAAGCAATGACTCTTGTCTCATTATCTCATGTGGAGAGGGACTGACGCCTGAATTCCCAAATTAAAGTTGATCTCTCCTACTCACTGCAGACCTCCCACACCTGCCCCAGGAAGAGCAAGGACGCGTTTTCTCCCTGAGCTGTTCTGTGCGCCCTCTCACCCAGCCCCTGGCTCTGTTCTGAGCTCTGCAGCTCACACACCTCACACATCAGGCTGCCATAACAGAGTTTAACCCCTGAAGAGGACTAAAACCTTGGCCACAGCACCCAGGCCACTGAGACTGAGGGTGAGAAGCTCAGCACACACGGACAAGGGCAGCAGCCATCGCCTGGCCCTGGAATTCAGTGAGCACGGCTCAGTGCTGAGCTGCTGCCCCAAATGCATTGCCAGGGCGCAAGAAGCATTTCCTGAAGACTGTCCCACCAGAGACAGAGGTGTTTTATTCCTGATAAAAAGGGTGTGTGCCCACTCCTGACGACAAGATCCGTTCAGGCAGTTGTTCTTGTCCACCAGCCTCAAACATGGCAAAGTCGGCCAGCATCCAAACCTCTTTCAGTCTGGCACTGCAAAGCCTGACTGAAATTCCTGGAGTGGAATCTGGAAACACTTCTACTCTCCACGTGAGGAATTAGCCTAAAAAAAGCCAGGATTTGTAAAACACTGAAGGAAAACACCAACAGAGAGGATTGTACTTCTTCTGGAAGCTCAAGGGTCTTCTGGGGCTCCCCTCCACCCGCCTTGGAAGCGCAGCTTTGATCTCTCTTCTGGCCTGAAGCAGGACAGTCCTTTTTCCCAGGAACTCCACAAGTTTCACTCTTTTTCTCTCACAAGAACATTGCCTTTCTCTACGCTTTAAGACGCTTGTTATTCTTTCACCTTTCCCGCAGGAGCCACAACAGCACAGAGAAGCACTCAGCAGTGTCTGGCACACAGTGGGAATAAGGAGCACGACTGAACCCTGGGCTGCAGCAGCTCCAGGCCAGGTGTGCCTCTTACATCCAGTGGCTGTGTAATACAAGTCAAGAAATGGTCAAGAACAAAGCACTGCAGATCTCCAGACTTGGAACAGTCCTCGGTGGCTTCTGCTGCTGAGCCCCAAACACAGTCTATGTAGTAAAAAGACCATTCCTAATTTAAAGGCTAAGTTGAAAAATAGTGCCAGATTGCTAGTAAAGGAGACAGCAAAGCCTTAATGAACTTTCAGGGGTGGGGGGGGAGCTGTTTTGTAAATAAAGCCTTTAAGTCTCTGTTAACTCCAAAGAGATGTTGCAGGAAGAATTAAAAAGAAATAGGCATAGCTGACAGGTTGTAAAAGGAATAAAATCTCACTTCCACAACAAAAACTGAGCATGGACAAAAGTCAGACTGGTTAAAGTGATCACATCTTTAACAGCTAGGCTAAAAACTGGTCTCAGTCTGCCTAGAAACAGGATGACCAGTTAACATCCTTTTGCCTTATTTATCAGCAGAGCTTTCCCCTGCCACTGAATTCAAAGTCCTGGTAAGCCAAAGTCAGGACAAGCCCAATTCTCTGCTATCTGGAACAGAGAACAGGACTGACCCCAGCAAGGGAGCCATAGCTCAGGGTTTCTTAATGTACTATTTACAATACTTATTATTTACATTAATGTGTTATTTACACTAACTGTATTCTCTACAGTTTACAGTATCATCCTGTTCTGATCCTGTTCGTTTCTCATGCCTATAAGATACCACTTGCAGATGTCTTTCATTCAGTGTTTGTAAGATGTTATTGCAAGGCACGTTACTGGGTGAAAAGTTCATCTTTTCAGCACATTTCTTCGAGGCAGATTTTCCACCCACCCCCACAACCATTTCCTCGACTCCCTGGCCTCCCAGCTGGAGGTGAGAAGATGTGGGTCAGACATCAGGGTCCCCAAAAGCACCCATCAAGAATCTCCACTCACCCTCCTCCGCCCTTCCATGCTAGAGCAAACCATCCGCCCACAAAGACATCTCCTCCCATGTTTGCGTGTAAAAGTTAATGAAAGACAAATAATTAAGACGCCAGAATGTTATGGATCTTAAGAATCAGACTGTTTGCAGAATTGTAATTATGAGTTACACACCCACATTTCCTCTAATGCACACTGTCAGCCCTTACACTGCTCTGGTTTTTTACGTCCTCATCCCCCTTTCACAGAGAACGCAACTGAAAAATTCAAATAATGGAACTGATCAATCAAAAGCCCCGCTGAAATACTCTAACAATCAAAGTCCGTGCCCAGCAGGACAACTCAGATGACTACACTTAATTATAGGTTTCTATGCTTTTCTGAATTAGGAACAGATTTGCTTGCCCAAAGGCAACCCACATCCCTCAATTGCCACTTTGGTTCTACCATGCTGTCACAATTTGCAACAGAGCTGAACTTGTTTCTTAGCCTATAAATCTGTTTCGCTCAGAAATCTGAGGTTTGGCTGTTCATACCAATATTATTACAAAATCAGAATACTCCACCAGCTTTACTGGGATGGTCTCAGACTGAAATCCAAACTCTTCAAAGAAAATTCTTTCTGCATCTTCTCTAGGATAAATTAAATCATGGCATCACTCCCCAGAAACTCTGTAACAATGAGGATGCCATTTACTGTAAGAGAGCTGTCACTGATGAAAAGTCAAATTAAAAATAATATTTTCCCTTTTTTGGTGCATGTCTTCATATCACCCCTCTTTTTCATTTCAAGAATGCTCAAAACTTACAGAGCTTTCTCTTTCAAATAGTTTAATTCACAAAAAAATAACTGCTTAGGAGAACACTCCATATTTTCCTGGACTTACCCTGGACACAAAACTGTCTGGATTGGGGAAAAATTACCATTTCTCTACCTCCAAGATGTGAACTTGCTGGAACACACAGAAGAACGCTCTCAGTTTGAACAGCTCCAGTACAGCCATTTCAGAAAATTCGCCTCACAAGACAGAAAATGTTCCACAGGGAGCTTTTACGTAAGCTCGGAGCCCCCACAGACGCTGTCAAAGGTGGCAGGCAGAACTGCCACTGTGAAAAGGTGGTAAGGACTAACCAGAGCAGAGCCGTGCTGCAAGCACCACACTGTTGCAGACATCTTTTGTGAAAAATCCTTCCTTTAGGATTTTTCCCTTCTGAGAAACCGAGAGGCCTCAGAGACAAATGTAAACAATGATTATCTGCTGCTGTGGAATGCAACAGGTGCACCTGTGATTGGCTTTCTATGGGTGTTTGGATTTCTTGACCAGTCATGGCAGAGCTGGCTCTCGCTCTCTGTCGGAGCCAGCTGCTTTGTTATCATTCTTTCTATTCTATTCTTAGCTAACTTTCTGAGAACTTCTTCCTTCTATCTCTTTGTAGTATGTTCATAATGAAATATATATATAATATAATAAATCAAACCTTCTAATTATGGAGTCAAGATTCTCGTCTCCTCTTCATCCTCAAAACCCTGCTTCCCTAAGGGACAATACCACCCCTTCACCTGGAACAGCTGCTCCAAGAGGACGCAGTGCTTTTGAAACTCTGTGCTAACTTCCAGGCTCTTCTCTCCTCTGGGAGCATCATGTTGGACCAGGGGTTTTTGCGTGGATCTCTGTGGAAGAAAGTATTGCTGCTACCTTGGACACAGCAATCTCCCCTGCACTCCAAGTTCTAGCCCGGTTTTACTGCATGGCAAGACAAAAATCCAAACTGGGTGAGCGTCTCCTGGTTCCAGCCAAAGGCCGTGGCCCACAGCCAGGCTGTGGCTGTGGAGTCACCTCTGCTGGTGAAAGGGAACCAACCCCTGCAGCTGCCAACACACTGCTGACATTTCACAAATCACAGAAAGGAACGGGAAGGGAAGAAGACAACAGGGCAGCTTCAGGTTCCATCCCAGCTGACAGCAAAGGCCTTCAGTCTTCCCACGACCCAGGGGCTGATGAGCCCTACTGAAGAGAGCAATTTTCCTGAGCCACCTCCCAGGAAGTTTGGACACTGGAGGCTTTACTCAAGAAGAGGGCAATTCCTGTGTGCACCAGCAAAAAGCATTCCTGTTCTGGGAATTAAAAAAAGCTTTATGTACCTAACTACAGTCTTCAAATTATTTATTCATTTCATACTGGGAATGTTTGTTTATTGCTTCCCATGAGCATCTATCTATCACAGCTTATCCATTCATATGCATTTTGTAAGTTCCACCTTTCTTATGCCAGTTTCCAAACTACAGATGGAGAAAAGAACACAATATCCAAAACATCTTCACCATTAGCCTTTCAAGGCTACTTTCAGTATATCAGTGGTCTCAATCCAAGTCCTGACAAACACATCTCAGACTTCTTCCCTACACCTCTGACCACCAGTCTGTGAAAATTCACCACAACTCACACTGCAACTCATCAGCGTGGCTGCAATTTACTGCATGGAATAGCAATTGGAATGATTAACATATTTAGGCCACAGCGGTCCTTAGGGGATTGACTATAATGTATTATTTGTCCATAATACACAAACCTGGACTCAGGGTATCAAGAGGAAAAAAAAAAAACTGATCTCTTTAAATGAAAAGAATCAATGCTGCTCTTTTGGACACAAATTTGGGAATCAGTGAAAATTAAGCCACTTGTTGTATCATAGAATTCAGAAAACAAATCCTGAGGTGGTCTCCAGAAGCAGCTCTGCCCTGACTCCTGAACTTGGCCAGATAAAGAATGGCCCAAGACTGCAGACCCACCACCCTTGTTATTTACAGCAGAGTCAGCTAGCACTGCAGACCCAGAACTGAAGCTGGATGAGACCAGAACCATTTGCCTCTAAAAACAGCTACAGAAGACAGATAAGAAAAAGGGTCTTCAACATTGACTAAAGCACAGTAAAGAAAGAACACAGGAAGCCTCCACAATAAAAATGTTTCCAACAGTGCTTTAATTCACACGTTTATCTCAAGCCATATAAATGTCTTGCCTGCCTAATTAGCATATTGTAGCAACTCAGTGCTTCCACCCCCTGGGACGCTGTCCCTTCATCTAGACCTTACTTAAATGCATTGTAAAACTACATCCAGAATCTCACTCAGTAAAAATACAAAAGAAAACCAACCTAATTTTCAAACACTGCACAAACTTTATGTTAGAATACTTAATGAAGGGGGGAAAAACACCAAGTGACTTAGCTTGCCCTTGATACTTAAATACAAAAGCATTCTATTTGGCCCCTTTAGCAGTTTTCACAAAGCTGATGGAAAACTTGCTACATTACCAATCAGTGTCAACACATGAAATGCCTTCTCATAGTTGCACAGCTTTAGCTGTGGGTCTCTGTGCGTGTATATGATCACAGAAAAAAAACCCACCCATTGGAACCACTTTGACAATATATTATCATTATATTGTCTATATTTAGTGAGAAACAAACATCGGGGAGTATTGAAAATGCACCCAAAATTCCCTTGCAACTACCTGACAGCACACACACACACAAAACAGCATCTACATTTCAAGAACTAATTCCAAAAAACAGAAATAAAAGAAAGCAACAGTTGAGTAAGACCACCATTACAGGGAACCACTTAAGCATCAAAGCTGCCCTGAGCTCACGCAGACAGAAGCAAGATAAGACAGCTGAGGATGTTTCTCTCACCTTGGAATAAGAAGGCTTTGCTGGCATTGTGTAGTCCTGACACTTGTGTTACCCCCAGGGTTGTATTCACCAGATCCAGCTCTGTGATGATATCAATTTGTAAGTCAGGATCCATTCCAAATCCTACAGCTGTTGGAGGCACAGAGAGTTAGATCAATTTTTATTTCAAATCAGGTAAGGGAAAGAATAGAGAAGAATATCTAGCACAGACATTTCTAGTACCTTCCCACTCACACACACACACACTGTACACAGTAATTACTTACAAGACAGTAACTGAGAGGCAGGAAAGAGAAGATATTCTATTCCAAGTCTTTCAATTAAGCTATTTCCTTCCCAGAGATTTTACTGTGCACATGCTAAAACATCCCAGCACTGATACATGTATCCAGTATCTTCAAAAGGTTCAAGAGTAATAAATAAAGAAAAGCATAACCACCTCAGCAAAACCATGAGAGAGATTTGCAGAATTCATCTGTTGGCCACACGATTTCCAGGGAGATGTAAGGGCTGAAAACTCCTCTCACATTTCCTACCTGGCTGTTGAATTTATCATATTTCTAGAGTCCTGTACCTTTCTGGCCTTGTCTCGTGGGTGGCAGATCTTCACAGCTTTAGATTCAGAGTCTTCCTCAGTCAGGGCTCCTCCAAGGCTCTCCCTGACTGCCCAGCCCACCCCCTTTTATCCCAGTTACCGTGACCAGCCACAGCTGCAGCCCAATGAAGGACATGGCAGCTGCAGCCCATCAGGAATAACTGGGACCTGCTGGGGCAAAGATATTCAGATACAGTACAGATATATTTTACATGGACTCAAGGGCCACTCACACAATACATATATTTTTAAGGGCCTCCTATATTTCCCCCTTTTCTTTTACCGAAACATGTTTAGATGGACAACTATACAGATACTCACATTATACAATAATACACACATTTTCCCAGCTCTCGGCTGTCTTATCTCAAATACAATACATTTTCCCATGACTCAAAGGCCATGTACAGCACACACAGCTCCTTGCTCAAAGGCCATTCTTTCCACAGCTCCTGGCTGTCACAGCTCCTTGATCCAAAGGCCATACATTCTCACAGCTCTTGGCTGTCCTATTCTTACAGTTCTTGGCTCAAAGGCCACCACAGCTCTTGGCTGTCCTATCTTCACTATCACGTCGGGGTCACCAGATGTTGTATTTAGCATATTTCTAGAGTCCTGTACCTTTCTGGTGTTGTCTCATGGGCGGCAGATCTTCACAGCTTTAGACCCAGGATCTTCCTCAGCCAGGGCTCCTCCAAGGCTCTCCCTGACTGGCCAGCCCACCCCCTTTTATCCCAGTTACCGTGACCAGCCACAGCTGCAGCCCAGTGAAGGGCATCACAGCTGCAGCCCATCAGGAATAACTGGGACCTGCTGGGGCACAGATATTCAGATACAGTACAGATATATTTTACATGGACTCAAGGGCCACTCACACAATACATCGATTTTCAAGGGCCTCCTATACCTGGCTGTGACCAACCGAGCCGGCCCACAGCCCACCACCTAAACCCAATCCATTTTCCCAAGTGGACCAAAGGAGCATGGAGCCGATGTGGCAGCAGGGCAAAGAGCACCCTCCTGCAGGCCAAGGGCCTGGGTGCCTCACCAAGGTGTTTGACAGTGCCTCTGCTGCTGCCAAAGCCCACAGCCACTCACTCCAGCCAGGAGAAGCAGAAATCTAAACCTGAAATTCCTAAAGGCTTATGCACATTCTCACAGCCTGGTACCCCTATTCTGCTAGGAACCTGATGGGATTGACATAAAAGACACAGACCAAAAGTTTGAAACTGCTGTGTTGAAGGGTGCAGGGGCAACTTGATGGTTAGCACACACATTCATCAAAGAGTCCTCATTCTCATTTTTATTAGGGATGGGAATGGGCAGCCTGCCCTCAGTTTCTCTCAACACAGCACTAAGAGTGATGTGACATCTGTGCCTGAGACACAGGTCAAACATCTCGTGTGGATCAAACACCCCTAATTACATTTTTCACTAACATCATTAGTAACAGGCTCCAAGAATGAAATCCTGAAGCTGAATCAATGCTAAAAGTCCCATTGACTTCCATGGAGCAAGGACATTACCTGGGCACGTCCAGATTGATTTCCACTAAGTAGACTTCACATTCAGGATAAATTGATTGATTTATTTTCCATGGACTACACTTCTGGATCATTTACACAATAGTCTAGTTTGATTCTTTGAAGGGCTCTGAGAAATTACTGGGTGTGACCAACAGTAGCCGGCCCACAGCCCACTCATAAACCTAAACCCAATCCTTTCTCTTTTCCTCAAGGATGGAGTTGATGGAATAACATGTTGGGCAAAGAGGATTCTCCTGCACAAGGCTGAAAATACAAGGGCCTGGGTGCCTCACCAAGGTGTTTGACAGTGCCTCTGCTGCTGCCAAAGCCCACAGCCACTCACTCCAGCCAGGAGAAGCAGAAATCTAAACCTGAAATTCCTAAAAGGCTTATGCACAGAAAAAGCCTGGGTACCCCCAGTCTGCTAGGAACCTGATGGGATTGACATAAAAGACACAGACTCCAAAAGTTTGAAACTGCTGTGTTGAAGGGTGCAGGGCAACTTGATGGTTAGCACACACATTCATCAAAGATTGCTCATTCTCATTTTTATTAGGGATGGGAAGGGAGCAGCCTGCCCTCAGCGTTTCTCTCAACACAGCACTAAGAGTGATGTGAAATCTGTGCCTGAGACACAGGTCAAACATCTCGTGTGGATCCAAACACTTCCCTAATTACATTTTTCACTAACATCATTAGTAACAGGCTCCAAGAATGAAATCCTGACACAGCTGAAGTCAATGCTAAAAGTCCCATTGACTTCCATGGAGCAAGGACATTACCTGGAAAGCACGTCCAGATTGATTTCCACTAAGTAGACTTCACATTCAGGCCTAAATTGATTGATTTGTTATTCCAGGACTACACTTCTGGATCATTTAAGCAGCAAGTAGTCTAGTTTGATTCTTTGAAAGGCTCTGAGAAATTACTGAGGTGTACAGAAGAACAGTAAGTTACATATCCTACTCATAAATCTTCTGTACTCCAGAACTTTCTCTTTTCCTCAAGGATGGAAAGTTGATAGAATAACATGTTGTGCTAACATAGAGGATTCTACTCCACAAGAGCATTAAAAAATACTGAAAATACAGCTTTAGGAGGTCTCTAGCAACCTTGCTCTACAAGGAAAATTAAGATCTAGGGGCATCTGATGGAACTGAAGTTCCAAGAGTGCTGACACATCCACACACACAGCGCTTCCATAAGGATATGGGGATAAACACATCTTTGTAGAAAATTGGAATTGGGAGAATATTAGAGAACCCAGATAAACCTCTCCAAAGGTAAAAACTTCCCAGATAATCAGCATCATCATCAGGGGTTTTTGTACTGTCTTTCACTTCCACCATAGGCACTGAGTGACCACAACTGACAACATCCACACTGGTGGACTAAAAACGCCTCCCCCTCCTGGAATAAAGACCAGAACCAAAACTAGAAAGGACTTGTTATTCTTCCAAGGTTTTCACTCAGCAGAAAAGCAGCGCAACGTAAATTGTGTGACTTTACCTACCAGCGAAAGACAAGTGTTTGCTGTCCCTCATCAGAAAGGGCTTTCATCAATTCACATCAGCAATAATCTACTGATATGAAGGGAGGTCACGAAGGTACTAAGACTTGCTCAACAGAAAGGACAAACCGTGCTCAGTAAGACAAATCTCAAGCCCATTAAAGTAAGTGAAAGCTCTGTCACAGCCACCAACGGGGTGGGGACAGAAACCACAGCCAGCGAGTACAGGCACTCCCATAAATCACAGCAGCTCCACTGCTCTATTAAAGCTGTGTATTCCACCCTGAATACCCAAGGCTCAACAAGTATACATCACTGTAGCTCCACAGGCTTCGATTTGTGCCAGCAAAGGATCCTGTGTGACAGCTTCAGTGTGTTCTCTTCCAGCTTTTAAAATACTTTTGAAAACAGAGACCGTTTCTTGTGTCACAGTAACTATTTAGCAAGAGCCTACGCTGCCTTAAAGACCTAGTCATTTTCCTGAGCTGGGTCTTCAAACGGCAGCAGGCGCTCAAATGCCAAGTTAATAATTAATAAACAACAAAACAGCAGCTTCGGTATGATAACCAAGTCTCCTTTTCCCCTGTGGTCTCCCCCAGTCTATCAGAAAGATACCACATGCATATCAACCACACTTGCATCTGGTATTTCACGCTGTCTCTCTCCAGTGGCACAAGTGGCTGGAAATGCCATCTCTTTCTGAAATAAAAAATTAAGCACCAAGCAGTGAGCTCTCATGCAATGCCTGGGCCCGATTCTGGGTGGTGTTGGTTTCAATGCCTATTTAAAGTAATTGGGCCGTTCCCCTTAAATCGGTGGCTTACACAAGCAACAGCCCAAACGCTTCAGGCAGGTGGGCGGGAGTAGGAATCATCTCAGGACTTGGTGGATTCAGCCCAATGCGAACTGAAGGCACTACAGTAGATTAGAGGATTAAGCCATATAATTATGAATGATGTCACTAGGAAATCCCTGAAAGAAATTAATTCTGCCTCACAGCTCTGACAGCTTCTATTCTCTGCTTCTGCCTTTATCACTTACACCCAAGCACCAGCAATCGTGCCATGCTCCATCTAGCTGATGTGCAGCCATGCAACACACGCAGCACGTTTATAACGTCCTGGACATGTGTAACGTGCTGTCTGGGGATGGGAAAACTTTTACTTAAAGCACACTCAACGCAATCAAGCCATCCGCACGTACCCACACGAAGCCAGTAAAATAGTACAGAAGAGGTTCCAGAACGGGCATTTTGCTCTCTGCTCTCACAACTTCGATGGCAATTGTTGCACACAGAGAACTTTCCAAGTAGTGGAGTTTTGGGTCCTGCTGACCATTTAAAATCTCCGTATGCACTATCAGGGGTAACACCGCTATGAAAGGGACAGGTAGTATTTTCTCCCAACTGTTTTTATGCCGCATCTCTCTGAAGATTTTGATGAGGTTATAATTACCATAAGAATATAATTACGAAACATTAATTCCTTTGCATTTTGGTAATTGTGCCGCGCGGTTTCCCTGAGAACAGCTCCAAGCACCCGGAGGACGGTGTCCCTGAGCAGCTCCAGCCGAGCAGGAGCGCTACCCGGGACCAAGAACAAAGCCTTCGCAAGGAACAAGAAGCGCTACTTGGGTCGCGCAAGGCTGGAGAGGCAGCGCAGCCGGCACGGCCCCGGCTGCACCAACGCGCTGCCAGCCGCATCGCGCCCATAGCGCCGCGCCCCGCGCCCGGCACCGCGGGCAGCACCGCGGGCAGCACCGCGGGCACGGCCCTGGCCCCGCCGCTCCGCTCCGCTCCCGGTGCCCGCTCGCCGCTCTCGCAAAACTTTCCCACGCCCGCCCCGCCGGGAACGAGCCCGGCCGCGCCCTGCGGAGCCCCGAGCCCGGCCCGCCCGGCGCCGCGGGGGATGCCCGGCCCCGCACGGCCGGGGCGGCTCCCGCCGCTGCCGCCGCCGCCGCCCCGCAAAGTTTCCGCCCGCCGCCGGCGCGCCCCGGCCCTCGCTCCCCGGGGAGGCGGCCGGGGTGGACCCCGGCCCCACCACGGAGCCCGGCCCCGTGCGCGGCCCCTCACCTGCCCCGGCGGCGGCCGCACACGCCCAGAGGAGCAGGAGGAGACCCATCGGCGCGGCGCGGGCGGCGGCGCCCGCTCGCTCCCTCCCCGGCCGCCGGCAGCTGC
Organism: Emberiza elegans; assembly: GCA_024865655.1. Taxonomy (NCBI): domain Eukaryota; kingdom Metazoa; phylum Chordata; class Aves; order Passeriformes; family Fringillidae; genus Emberiza; species Emberiza elegans. The sequence continues at coordinate 6,141,043 of JALJVW010000011.1, forward strand.
TGCGGAGCCGCACCGAGCGCAGCGGAGCCGAGCGCAGCCTCCGACGCGCGGAGCGGCTCCGGCAGGAGGCGGCGGCGGCTCCGCCCGCTGCCCAGGCGCGGCCCCGACGCCCCGCAGCGGGGCCCCCGCCCGCCCCCGCCGTGACGCGCACCGGCCCCCCCGGGCCTCGCCAGCGCCGCCGCCCGGCCACGGCCGCGCTCCGAGCGGAGCGGCCCCGCTCCCGTAACGGGAACCCCCGGGCCGGGAGCCCCGCACCGCGCACCGGCCCCGCTCCCATAACGGGAACCCCCCGGGTCTGAGGAGCCCCGTACCGCGCACCGGGCCCGTTCCCATAACGGGAACCCCCCGGGTGAGAGGAGCCCCGCACCGCGCACCGGCCCCGCTCCCATAACGGGAACCCCCCGGGTGAGAGGAGCCCCGCACCGCGCACCGGCCCCGCTCCCATAACGGGAACCCCCGGGTGAGAGGAGCCCCGTACCGCGCACCGGCCCCGCTCCCATAACGGGAACCCCCGGCCAGGAGCCCCGCACCGCGCACCGGCCCCGCTCCCATAACGGGAACCCCCCGGGCCGGGAGCCCCGCATCGCGCACCGGCCCCGCTCCCATAACGGGAACCCCCCGGGTCTGAGGAGCCCCGTACCGCGCACCGGCCCCGCTCCCATTACGGGAACCCCCGGGCCGGGAGCCCCGTACCGCGCACCGGCCCCGCTCCCATAACGGGAACCCCCGGGTGAGGAGCCCCGCACCGCGCACCGGCCCCGCTCCCATAACGGGAACCCCCGGGTGAGAGGAGCCCTGCACCGCGCACCGGTCCCATAACGGGAACCCTGGTGAGAGGGGGGTGCACGGTGCCTCCTGGGGGTGCGCGGTGCCTCCGGGGCACCTTGCCCTTCTTCCCGTGCCTAAGAATCGACCCTCATTAAGTATTTACTCTGAGTAATAATTTATGCCACGTATGAATAAACAAAAAGAAGTTCTGAGGTATGATGGAGAAACCTGCGCCGTTCCTCGGCTCCTTGCGTGTCCTTGCCCAGCTCCCTTAACTGCGCTTTAAGCCTCTAACGTGTGAAAGGGAGGTAAAGTATTTAAAGATACTCGTGAGCCATGAGAATCTGCTCTGGTAGCTGCTCTAAAACCTGTCTTCCAGCTTTTCTTCACTCCAGCCTTTTAACTTGGCTCGGTGCTTGGCAAGGAGCACGCTACCCCATGCCTCTGTTAAATGCAATCCTGTTCCCTGCAGAACACCTGATTTCATTCTGAAGGACAGTTTAGTGCCCCAGATGACATTCCCACCCTATGGAAGAGGAGCAGTGTGAGATTTCCAGTCGATCTACAGTTGCAAGCTCCAGGACCATCCTCTCTTCTGCTTCCCCTCATCATGATTTTGTGCTGCACGGTGCAAATCCCAGCCATCTTCAATGTTAAATAATCAGCTGTACATTTGGACAAAGTTAGGATGACACCACAAAAATCGTGCCCATCTTAGGGGTGCAGTTGGATTCATACACATTTACATTGGCAAGAGCAAAGAGTCTGACTTGGTTGCCTAATTACTTAATTAGTGAGATGCCTGGAAACAGCTGTTCCTGGCTGCCAGCAAGGTAACGCACTCCAGGAAACCTCTGGGGTGGCCACTCAGAAAGCACGTCAGTAATTTATCTCCAATTTATCGAAACAACTTTTTTTTTCCCTTCAAATGTAACTTCGCAGCTTCTCCCCTCTGGCTCCGGGGTGCCCCACTGTGGGCCCCGGGGCGAAGGAGGGGCACACGCGGTACACGGGAGCGTGTGGCTACGCACAGATATTCTATATAACCATAGCAACAGGAGAGAGAGGCAGTGGTACCTCCGCCTGTGAAGACACACCCTTCTATTCCATCCTGGTGACATCAGGGTTCTGCATAGCAGTTGCTATCTGATTTCAGAGATTTCTTTTTGGGGAGCGGGTATGTATATCCAGCTCCTGATAGCTTAGATCTGTTTGTGCTCACCTGGTAGTAAAGCCAGTTTCTATCTAGACACCAAATTGAATCTAATTCAAGTTTTCCATTTTCCACTTGATGCAGAGTCTTGAGTGGATACACAGTTTAAACTGGTCATAGATAGATTCTCAAACTGATCTGTTTAACCTAAGCCTGGATTAAATGCTGTTTATAAAGAATTTTCTGTGGGTGCATGCAAACATTTGTGCCATGTTACCAGCTGTAAAGCACAGTTTCAAACACATCTTGAGCAATCTCATGGAAAAGAATATCCTAACCATTACACAAGCAGCTTGGTAAAAAGTGCTCTGGAAAAAGCTGGTCCCACGGTTGTAGCTCTTCCTGCAGTCCAGCTCAATGCCCAAATGATCACACATTTGGAGAGCATTTGCAGAGCACATATGTTCAGCTGTTCATATGGAGAAAGGATAGGGCAAATGGATGGAAAACAAAAAATTCCCTTCTTGCAGCCAGCACTATTCTTACACCTCTCCTAATGGCAATAAATCTTCTCCCTTTATCACCAGAAAATCTGACTTTCTGACATGTTCTTATAGGAAGCATAAATAGCTGAAAAGCCTGACTTCCAAGTAAGAATTAAAACTGTGTTCCTGAGTATTCATAGGCATTTAAAAAAATCTGAAGGTACTTTTGCAAGACTGAAGCATTTGTCCTGGAAACGGAGCTGGAATTCAGCTCAGATAATATTCCTGTGAATATTGTTCTTGCACTATCCATTGGGCATTGAATGCATCTTGGTTTTGACCTAAATTATTGTGGAGCTGCTAACTGTGTGGTGTTAAACCATTAGTCCTGCCAGCCACAAAGCTTGTGACATTTTGTAGTTTGAGGAAGGATTTCTGAGCGGGCCCAATGTCTCTCTGAACAGCTGTAGGGCTGTCTGCGTGCCACAGCGAAAATGCAATTAAAGGCATTGCTACTGCAAGGGTGTCCTGAGTGTGTGTGCACCCAGTTGTCAGCTGCACTGCAAGTGCTGGGAAACAGCAGTGCTTCCACCTGGGGAAAAAATGGAAAGGGAAAGGAAAAGGAAAAGGAGAAAAGGAGAAAGAGAAAAAAGAAAAGAGAGAAAAGAGAAAGAAAGAGAGAGAAAGAGAGAGAAAGAAAGAGAAAGAAAGAAAAAGAGAAAGAGAAAGAGAAAGAGAAAGAGAAAGAGAAAGAGAAAGAGAAAGAGAAAGAGAAAGAGAAAGAGAAAGAGAAAGAGAAAAGAAGGAAAGGAAAAAGGAAAAAGGAAAGGAGAAGGAAAGGAGAGGAGAAGGAGAAAGGGAAAGGAAGGAGGAGAAAGGAAAGGAGAGGAGAGGAAGGAGAGGAGAGGAGAGGAAAGGAAAGGAAAGGAGGAGGAGGAAGGAGAGGAAAGGAAAGGAAGGAGAGAAAGGAAAGAAAAAAAAAAAAAAAAAAAGAAAAGAAAAGAAAAGAAAAGAAAAGAAAAGAAAAGAAAAGAAAAGAAAAGAAAAGAAAAGAAAAGAAAAGAAAAGAAAAGAAAAGAAAAGAAAAGAAAAGAAAAGAGAAAAAGAGAAAAGAAAAGCCCACCACTTGTAGCTCGTGGGGTAGAAAACCTCCTGGATTCCCAAATGCGGCTGCATCCCCGGAAAGCCTGGCTCCAGGGGGACACTTGCCATCCATCCGAGCAAAGTTTGCTTTGCTGCCAGTAGAGGGCAAGAATTAGCAGCAGCACTCACACCTGAGCACTGGGAAGATGAATAGGTGGAAAGGAATGGGGGATTACTGTACACCGTGCTTGCCTTAACCACTGACAAATACTTGAAAAGGACAGTATGATCAGTTCAGTAGGCCAAAAGCACCCATTTAGGGTTTACAATTACATAACTAACTAACAAACCCATCAGAGTGAAGCCTTAAGAAGAAAAATCATTTGTCAACTTCTGCACACAGTCATGGAGCAATACTGCTCTTTTTTTATTATTATTATTTTTTAATATCCAAACACATCGTTAGCTAACGTTTGAAGTCTGAGAATATAAACTAAACTTTACAACTGATTAATCCATTTGGTATAAGATGTACCCTTCAACCCCCACGCTGACTGTAGGAATTTCAGCACCAAAAGAGTAAAACTTTTTAAGACTAAACACATCTGTAAGCAGTGTAGTAGAACATGTGCCTATCTTCCAGCTGTTAAGTAACATGTGTTGGTTTAAATTGTGGCCGTGGCCAGTCCATCCAACCCAGTTAAAAGGACATGGATTTTTATCTGTTCCCATGAGTTTAAAGGCTGGATGTAGATGAATAACGGTGAGAGCAAACGACCGTCCCTTACTCCCAGAATCAATGTGTTGTATCACTGACTTACACTGGGTGACTCGGGCAGTTTGACACATTCCATGTGCCTCAGTTTCTCCTCCTGGAAAGGGCATTAATGGCACTCAGCTTTCTCCCAGGACTCTCACGATGCCCTCTGGTAACTTCAGACTTCCCCAAAACGCAAGCCGCCTGCGCAGGCAATGTGCGAGGAATGACTGTAGCCATCCATCACCAGGTCCTAGCACCTCCTTCACCCGTGCACGCACATTTCAGAGCGACAGGAGCTTAAAGACAGAGCAGAGCGAAACATCCTGCCCCTCAGCTACAGAGCAGTGTTCAGGCTCAGGCCCTCTCCTGGAAGGAACCCTGCTCTTGGCACGAGTATCTCCTGTGACACCACTTTGGGTGACACTGTCGGGACATCGTGCTCCAGCTCCTGTATTTGGGGAAAGTTTCTCCACAGCTCGTGGCTGCCAGCAGTGAAACAGCTTGGACCAGAACCATTTCCATGGCAGGCTGGGAAGGGGAGAACCTGCTCTCCAAACCAGTGTTGTGGCACATGGCCTCCCCACATGGCAGGAATTCAAACACAAGGTACAGTAACACCAGAAACTGTTCCTCACACTTTCCCTCTTCACTTGCTCCTGCTTTCAGCCTCCCATTTGCATCTCCAGGAGACACGAACCTCTCTTGTTTTTAACAGTCTAACAACCCTTGGGATAATTGAATTGATAGGATAAGAAGGATTTAAACAAATCCAGTTGGTCCTGTGTTAAGCAATCAATAGTTCCACAGGGTACAGAACACTCAATAGTTAAGGAACCAGCCATTTAAATGGTGCTTGTTTCTGCAGCTGTGCAACATGCCCCTTTCCCAGGAGGGCTGTTTCCAGTTGCTGCTCAATGTTTCTAACAATCAAATGGATCAATTCTGAAGACACCTTAAGTCTGTGTGTTAAGTAAGAATGATGTTTGTGTTGTGTGCTGGGTGGGAAGGAGGTGGTGGAAAAAGAGACATTTCATTCACCAGGGAAACTGATTTCATTTCTGTTTTAAACACTGGACATTTATTTAGAGTCTTTAGAGCCCATACATTATTGAATAATTTTAATTTATCACATTCAAATATATTAGGCAAATATATAATACAATAAATTGCATTTTTACACATAAATACAAAATCTGAGGTAGGGCCTCAAGAATAATGATTTCTGAAATTAACAACATACAGCAACATAATATGTACTACATGAGATACATATGATGCATTCTTTGTAACAATATATCTTTTGCACATACAGCTAATGAAAAAATCAAAATGATCTGGTTAGGGTACAAATCTTTATCCATAGGCAGCAGTACCCCATAGAATGCCTGTAAATATATATATATATATATTTATATATGACATTACGCAAGTAATTAAGATTTTACCCATCAGTGATGGGTCTGTAATAAAGTGCCATAGGACACAGGGAGCAAATTCTCAGCTGGTGTAAATTGTCCCAGCTCCAGACAAAGCTGTGACAATTTATACCAGCCAAGCATCTACCTCAGAAGGTAATACTACATAATATAAAGGACAGATAACAACATGTTTTAGTCAATTTTCCTAACAATGGAAGATAGCTATAAGGCAAATGGTTACCTGAAGATGTATTTAAATGTTATGGGCAAATAAAATATTGCAAGCATTAAGATCCAACCTAGTTCTCGCATTATGATGCAGCCCTCAGGAAAACCTTCTCTCTTTGGTGGTAGGCTGCCTGAGGGTGACAAAGGCAGACATCCCAACGCCTCTCCTGCCCCAAGTCCCCCCCTGAGCCCCTCAGGAACATCAGGCTCTGACCATTTCCCAGAACCTTCTGTGCACACCACCCAGCTGCAAACCAAGAAACAAGCGTCTCTCACAACAGCAGAACAGAGAACCTTTCTGGGACGCCTCTGGTCAAAAAGCTCTGCTGCCTGCAGCCCACAGTCCCTACAAGTCTGTCCTTGATTGCAAGAAGAAGTGGAGCTGCAGAAAAAGAAACCAACACGAGACCAGTGACTGCTAAACATAAGCATTGTTTTAACACAGGAAAAAGAAACCGTATTATCCGAACAACCGCACACAACAAAAAGACCAAAGGTACTCAAAATGAGTCAGGTGCTGGGATTTGATGGTGGGAGATAGTCACACAGCGTGTCAGAAGCAATGATCTTCAGTGTGGAGGCACATCTAATGTGGTCATTGGAGCAGAAATGAATCAAAACACTACTTGGACTCAATTGAAACATCATATAAAGACAATCCAAGTCTTTCTCAATTAAAGGTCATTTTGTTAAACCCTTCTTTTGGAAACAAAGTGCTGCCTTGTCTAGCTGAAACACAGGTTTTGAACGTTGCATATTAAAAACACTAGGAAGACCCCAAAGAATTTGAAGATGGCAAGCATTTGCATTAGGTATAATCTTTAATGCATACAATAATGCATCTCAGCTCATCCAGAAATTCAATTTAATTTCAAAGAAAAAATATGCATCATAGTTTCACCAAATTTAAACATTTTTTACTCACAAGATAGATAGATCTGAAAGTACATACATCACATTTTTACTGATATGGCTTTTTCCCCTCCTTTTATTTCTTTTAAAGATCTTTACTGTTATGCTATTAGTTACTAAATTTATTTTTAGAAAATTATCAAAGTACATGCAAACTTTCCTTAGAACATGGTAAATGAAGTGCATTCCCAAACTTCAAGGTAACTTCTCATTTAAAGAAGACACTGCTGGTTAATTTAATCTCAACTTTCAGATTTGGACAGTAAAATACTTCAGAAAAAGTCTCATGTGACCAAAATAAATCCCTGCCTTTCACATTTAGTGAAGACTTTACATCTTCTGTGATTTTTGTATACATTTCTCCCCTTTTCCAAAGGTTTTTGCAAGCCTAGCAATGGGGTCAAAGCTGAAGGCAAAGATCAGCTAGCAAAAAAATCACAATCATCTGTTTACAGAGTTTCAAATTCAAGCCTAATCCTGTGCTAATGACTTAGCAGGCACAGGAACAACATCTAAATTAAAAGCAAGCAGATTAATTACATAAATCATGGAAAGTAATTCGGTTGCAATTTCATATGCAGTCTGGTTTGGTAATCCAAGCCAAGAGATATCAGATCCCAGCAGTATTCCTTCAAATGATATCTCTTTCACAATTCGGGAGGCAGTAGCTGGCGTGCTCACCCCGAGGGAGCTCCGTGGCAATGTGCAATCCCAGTTCCAAGGCATGCCCTCAGACAAGCCACTAAGGGAGAGGATTCAGTGCTCTCAAACAATTGCTTTCTCTTTTTCACACAGGACCAAACCTACAGATATACGTTGTTGTTTTTAAACGACAGCATTGGCAAGGACAGATTGGCTCAGACTCCAAAAATCAAACCAAGATGCAAGGGAATATTGGTTAAGAGAGACCCAGAGTGATTTTTCCCAACAGAAACACATAATTCCCAAGAGAGATGCTGACTTGGGTTCCTTTTGCACCCAGGGAAGGTCCCTCAGCCCCACCCAGATGTGGGAACCAAATTTCCAGCTCATCCTTACGGACCTTCACGAGGCCAAACGGAGCACAGCTTCTCAAACCTGCCTCTGCCAGGAAAATAAAAGCCAGAGGTAAGAACAGCAAGCCTTTCATTAAAATAGCAGGCAAAGCTGAAGCCAGGGGAGCAGCTTTAAGGCAGAGAAGGCCACGGGAGGGTCCTGTCCTGCTGCTGCGTGAGACAGGGACCAGCAAGAGCCCATGGAGCAGGGATTCAGGGGTCAGTGTAAAATATTGTGGAACCTGCCCTCCCTGCCCTGCTTGATAAGCCCTGATAGTGCTTCACTTGTTCTGTGTGAGGATTAAAGATTTCCAGCAGTGCCTAGGACTGGCAACACTAATTGCCCCGTGAAAGAGGACGTTCAGCAAAATGATTATTAATATATTTCATATACATATATATATACACACACACAGAGGAAAGGAGTTAACAATTGGTGGAAGTGTTGCTTTAAGGTTTAGCTTTTTGTTTTCTTCAACAGGATGAAAACAACACACCTACTGATCTACGGACACACATGAACTGAGGATTTACCTGAGACCCTGTAGTATGAAGACAGACAGACAAAAAAACCAGGATAGAAACAGTCCCCTGAAAGGAAAGAACATTTACAGGCTACTACAGCAGTGTCTGTGGGGAGGAAAAAACTGGCTAAACTACTAGGCTCATTATTTCTACATTGATTGGTAAGATATTAATAGGGACATAAAACATCACTAGCACACACTACATGAACACTGATCACCGTTAAAAAATATCATATATGTATGTATAGGATATAACAAGATAATAAAGGTTAGGTTTTGCCAATTATTGAAGATATATTTTTCTCCCTCATTCTAGTGCATTTAAAATAAGTTGGGCTAATTTTCTATTTAGGTAAATAAATGTACTCTTTAAAAGCTCTATTTTTTACTCTGTCAAATAGGTAACAAAACTATTTAAGTATAATTTCATATGATTGCATATATCTGATTTCTCAAATGTAATGATTTAGGATGGCCTACTGCTATGCAATGCTATGATGGCCCTCTACTAAATTGTCCCTTTTCCCCAACCCTTGCATTTTCTACATCTAATGTTGCATCTGTGTGGATAACTGCAGTGGTTAATTATTGTGGATTTGAGTGTTTTTATTCAATGAGAATGTTTTAATGAAAAAAATACCCTATGCATGTTTCAGAGAGAATACTGCTTTGAAGAATTGACGTGCTTTATATATAATATGTAGACAAGTGGGGTCCTGCTATTTCCCTATTGGTTGAAAGAGAAGAATACACCATCTAAAGGTTACAGGTTATATAAAGGTGCTTAGAGGCAAATGAACGGGAGTCACAAAGTCGAACAGCACATCCAATAACTGTTTTCAGGTGGTAACTAGACTACACTTACCACTGTAAGGATACAAAGTTAGGCACAAATTATATGATGGCTTTTTGAGGAGATACTGTAAACAAAAGCAGAGAAACAAGGAAAAATATATTCAGAGTATTGGAGCGAGGTGAGTAAAATCACAGTTGCACTTGGCATGGAGCAAGTAGTCAGATACTTTGTGTAACTGAGGCATTCCTAGTTGAAATGACAGACATCAAATTATCAAAGGAAACACATGAGAGGACTTCAAACAGTGATGCCCATACAGCTCATTCTGACACCATTTCCAAACCACTTCTAGACTCACATGCAGTTTAGTCTCTCAATTGATCATTTTTAAAAACTTTGTTCTTATTTTTCTACAAGCGGATTATCGTGTTTCTGTTCTCAACCCATATATTGCTTCCTGGTGTGCTGTTTCAAAGTTCTCCACTTGTTTAAATAGCACACCAATCCCTCCAGGTTAGTATAAATCATAAAGGAGGTGTGCAGCCATGATGGGTCGAGGTTGGCTGTCAGTGTAGGAGAAGTAACCCCATTGCTACAGGAGCCTTGTGCTGGATTTACATCAGGAGACCCCATTCTTCGCTCACTTCCATCGTATTTGAGGCATGAGCCTTCTTTGGAGTACACTAGTAGCAAAATCCTAGTCCCATCCCAGCCACCTGTTACAAAGGGTGCTTGTGGGAAGTGGGTCAGACTGCACACCTCATTTCCACTACAGATTTTTTGGTTTGGTTCTGTTTATTCCTACACCACCTGACAACCCCTGGCTGTGTCACCTGTCACACACGGGGCTTTTGCTCTGTCCCCAGGTACAGAACATGTCACGGGCATCACCCACACCTGGAAGTGGTCTAGTTAGGCCTCCCCTATGGCATGCAACAACAAGTCCTGCTCTCCTAAGCAACCACTTTCAGGCACTGCTGAAAAGAAGAAGCGGCGGGTGAAAAAAAAAAAAAAAAGGGAAAAATAAAGATCAGAAAAGGCTGGCAATGTGCTTGCCACCCTTTTGTAGTGATCATTAGCACTGGGTGCCCAGTTCCATGTCCTTCACTGGCAGTTTCAGCCCCAGGGAGGAGGTTCCCAGCGGATCAATCATGTTCCTGTACCGTTCGCCGCGGTGCTTGGCCAGGAAGGGGCCCCAGTCGGGCTGTGGGGAGCACACCAGCTTGAGCCTCTGCCAGGGAGAGAAAAGAGAGTCTCACCGCGTGCCGTGGAGCAGAGTCAGCGCCGAGCAAGGGAGGACGGGCTCACTCCAGGTTATTGATCACAGCCTGGCAATGTTCTGCCGCTCTCAGAATCTCTGCTGGCCAGAGTGACCCTGAGATATGGACAAGGCTCTTTTTCCCAGCTCAGCAGTCGAACAAGGAGTTAGGATTTTTCCCTTCTCATTCTCAAGGTTGTTTATTATTTCTTATCTCTAGCATTCTTTCTCTGACCTGCCAAGCTCTGTCTGGCAGGTTGGGTGGAAGCACACTGCCCATGCTTGGGGTGGTGTTGTCTTTTTATACTAAAAACTACATGTAATTTACCATAACTTGCCGATACCTATCACCTATGTTAGACAGTGAGCTCCTACCTTAAACCCATCCACAAGTGCCAGCATCACGCAGAACATGGAGGCTAGGAAGAAGAAAGAGGAAGGACAGGGCACGCCCAAATTCCTCCATCTTGGGACCCTGAACACCCATTCTAAAACCCTCAAAAACCTATTTTTCACTCCGTGACAAACTAGCTATTATTCTACTTAAACTCTCTTGACTTGTTATTTTTTATATAAAGGTGGCAATTTGCTCCATGGGTGAAGATCAAAGTCACAGGGGTCTTGGGCTCTGTGCCAAGGTCTCTAAGCCCCCTGGGCAGGGGCTGGAGCCATCCAGGACAGCCGGAGGGATTTCCTGGGTTCTCACATACTGCTCAGTGCTTGTTTTGCACAAGGTTTTCAAGACTAATGGGGCATCAAGTGGCCAGGTTTAATTCCACATTCTACCCCACACCATGCGAGGGAGCTCAGAACCACTGCTACAGGCTGTGAGGCTCTCTGACTGAAGGACACGTGCACAGTTACTTAGCCCAATGGTCTAAGCAGTGGCTAAGTGCATTAGAATAATTGGATTTATAGTTAGCACGTTTCCCCAAAGTATACAAATGACCAAAAAGTAGTATATCACTATGAAAGATTTTAATTTTGAGATGACAAAATGTTTTGTTTCTATCTGCAGGAAAAAAAGAAAGAGTGGAACATCAACCTGGCAAACAATGAAAATTTTCTGATCTTTCCACTGAGTTCTTTATTGAATATATAATTTGATTGGTGCATCCACAGATAAAAAGGAAAGAAAACATATTTTTGATGACTTAAGAGGGAACAATTATATGTTTATTACCTAATAAAGTGAATCAGACCTCTCTATCAGTTATTTTAATCTCTGCTTAATTACCAGTTTGCAACTTTTACCTCCCAAATCAACCATAATAATTTTATGCAGCAGACTCAATATTGAGGAAACACCAGACTACAGCTGAAATATCTTGAGCAAAAGCCCTTACAAAACAGACCCAAGACTTGGGTGTTTCTTTGTGTGCACACCTGGAAACCCAGTAAGGGAAGCACCCTATTTTTGTGGCAATTTGTGTGCCAGTTTTAGACATGAGAATTTTTGAAGCAGAACCATTTGTGTCAGCGAGAGAAGCTGATGAGCCAAGGAAGAAGTAAATCTAATTCCACATTAGGTCATTTCCAGCAGGGGCAGCTGTCTCCTGCCCAGGCCCTGCAGTCTGCTCTGCACAAGAGCTGGATGAGCCTTCAGACAAGTGGCCTCACTGTCTGCTGCTTGGATGCTCTCCCTAGGGCGTCCCACCACTGTGAAAATTCCTCTCCTACAAAATTCCTTTGCTCTATGGGTAGCAGAGAAGCATGGTCTTTTCCCTTAGGCATGTGTAGTGTGACATATTGAGAGACCAAAAAGATTATGCTATTTTAGTACATTTTCTCTCCTTTTCATTTTTTGAAGCAAGAAACAGCCCCGGTGGGATTTGCAGGGAAGCTGAACTGTAAAAGCAGCTACAGAAAGGGGAGAGAGTGTCTGTTCCTTCTCCCAAGGTGGGAGCAGCACAAGCAGCAGGCAGTGATGAGAAGGCAGAGCTGAGAAAGCCTCAAAGACCTAAAATAAGAGCACTGAGCTTCTCCAGAAAACAGGGGCAAGGCAATGAAGGGATGAACTGCTGACATTGCTCATCCTGCCAGGGACTGAGGAGCCAGCAGGATAGGAACAGCCAGGGAGAGGGGGGTGACAGCAGGGACAGGACTCAGGAATGCAGAGAAGTAGGGGGCCACCACATTTCTGAAGCAGCGGGGGAAAGCATCAGGAATCCAATTAGCAAAATAAACAAAAGAACCTTAAATTAAAAATAAATTGCCACCTGGAATTATTTTAAGCCCAGGTGCCATAAAGGATCAGCCAGTTCAGGAGGGATAAAGAGCTGAAAGGTGAAAGCAGAGATTGCCAGCTGGGTTTTGTAATGAGTAGCTTGAGATGCATGAAAAGCCTTCCTGGATGACTCCAGGACCCAACTTTGCACACACAGAAACTCCTGAGTGCCCTCTCCTGGTGCTGATTCCCTCTCCTGGTGCTGATTCCCCTCTCCTGGTGCTGATTCCCCTCTCCTGGTGCTGATTCCCCTCTCCTGCAGCTCACTGACCTCTCCTGGTGCTGATTCCCCTCTCCTGCAGCTCACTGACCTCTCCTGGAGCTGAGTGCCCTCTCCTGATGCTGATCCCTCTCTCCTGGTGCTGATTCCCCTCTCCTGCAGCTCACTGACCTCTCCTGGTGCTGAGTGCCCTCTCCTGGTACTGACTGACCTCTCCTGGTGCTGATTTGCCTCTCCTGGTGCTGATTTGCCTTTCCTGGCGCTGAGTGCCCTCTCCTGGCACTGAGTGCCCTCTCCTGGTGCTGATTTGCCTCTCCTGGTGCTGAGTGCCCTCTCCTGGTGCTGAGTGCCCTCTCCTGGTACTGACTGACCTCTCCTGGTACTGACTGACCTCTCCTGGTGCTGATTTGCCTCTCCTGGTGCTGAGTGACCTCTCCTGGTGCTGATTCCCCTCTCCTGGTGCTGACTGACCTCTCCCGGTGCTGATTCCCCTCTCCTGGTGCTGACTGACCTCTCCCGGTGCTGATTCCCCTCTCCTGGGGCTGACTCCCCTCTCCCGGTGCTGATTCCCCTCTCCTGGTGCTGAGTGCCCTCTCCTGCAGCTCACTGACCTCTCCTGGTGCTGACTGACCTCTCCTGGTGCTGACTGACCTCTCCTGGTGCTGATTCCCCTCCCCTGGTGCTGACTGACCTCTCCTGGTGCTGATTCCCCTCTCCTGGTGCTGATTCCCCTCTCCCGGTGCTGATTCCCCTCTCCTGGTGCTGATTCCCCTCTCCTGGTGCTGATTCCCCTCTCCCGGTGCTGATTCCCCTCTCCTGGTGCTGATTTGGCTTTCCTGGTGCTGATTGCCCTCTCCTGGTGCTGATTCCCTCTCCTGGTGCTGACTGCCCTCTCCTGGTGCTGATTCCCCTCTCCCGGTGCTGATTCCCTCTCCCGGTGCTGATTCCTCTCTCCCCTCTCCTGGTGCTGATTCCCCTCTCCTGGTGCTGATTCCCCTCTCCTGGTGTTGATTCCCCTCTCCTGGTGCTGATTCCCCTCCCCTGGTGCTGAGTCCCAGGCTACCTGGGCACAGCACAAACCAGCAGCTGGGGCATCCTGTGGCTGTGTGCTGCTTTTGCAAAAAGGCCAACGAATCTAGAACCACTTTCTTCCAATAACCCATGCAAAACCTCATGAAATTTATCTAGAGCTCATAAAACAAAACACTCCACAACTGAGGACCATGTTTTTTGAAAAATTTGGAATAGAAGGTCTACAATTTAAATCAACTGAGCATCTCTTTGCAACACAATAACTGGTTTACTAGAAAGTAATCTGAGCAGTATTAGACATTCAATATCACAAAAATCAATGTAAAATGAAAGATACTGTCTCCTGTGGCCATATTTTTAAACAGCAAAAAGACAGAAGGATTACCTCAATAAATTTTCCTGGGGCTAGATGCATTTTTATCACAAACATCACTGGGATCCAGATGACTGAGCAGGCCAGCATCAGCCAGCCGAGCACCATGGACCAGCCTGGGTAGTGGTAAGCTCCATAAGTCATGGGTTCCCACTGGTAAAAGCTGAAGCACAGAATGAACTGGGAACAAGAAAGGAAAACAAATATGTTTGAGTAAGCTCAACAAGCCTGCTATGCCACCAGTGGTGGGTACCCCACACCCAGAGTTGGTGTATATGGAATACAGATAAAACCACATCCACCTAAAGCAGGGCACTGCCACAAGCTCTAATAAATGGGTCAGAGCCTGAATCTAATGAGTTTCTAGGAAATCTTGCAAAATCCCACAATATTTGTGCCAGAATAATTGAAATAGAATCTTGTCCCTAGAGTAACATGCTTTATTACATGGTCTATTGGCAGTTTTACCTAATGTGATTATGGTAAGTTCTCCATTTCACTTACTGTATGAACAGCAATACATCTGCTTACATTTGTGCATAATTCAGTAACTTTTGGGAAATGCCTGTGCTTGCAATAATTGCACACAGAAGATTTATAGAAGTATAACGAGGTGAAGGCACATATAAAAATGATCAGCTTTAGTTCCAGAGATGTGGAGTCTAATGAAAGTCTAATATTAGGCTATCCAAATGTATCAAATATTAGCTTTACAGAGGCAATAATAGAAAAGAATTCATTGCTTGGTTTTGCTTTGTCTGTTTCCATTGCATAAAAATTGAATTATGACTGATCAGTGTCAATTTATTTCTCACTGTAAGTTCACTGAACATTGCATTTGGAGGGAACAACAACAGAACATGCAAGTTTAGAGAGTAAACATGGTCAGTTCAAATTTGTTTTCCTCAACAAACAACATAATTTCCTATTTCCTGGTTGTGATTACTGACAGGAGCTGCGAGCACAAGTCTGATTAATAAAGGATCTGAGCAATTTGCAGAAAAGCCTTACAATTCCCTTCAGAAGCGTAAAATAGGGTCTAAGGCAGCATCTTGAAAATAACCACTGGAAAAAAACCCAATCCCATGTGCACATGCCTCCATCTTTAAAAAGATCCCCAAGAGAAGATAAATACCATTGATGTCATCCTAACACTAGGATGGAGTATGTCTTCAAACTTTTAAAAAGTGATCTGCAAAGTACAGGCATACATTGTCACAGTCAAACAACAGGTGGTTAAGACAGATTGCTCTGGTTTTCACACAGAGCAATACTGTAGTGCAATGCAGACAGCAGGTAAAGAAAGCTATGCAAGAAAAGTAGACTGCCTTCATTTTACCCATGGGAGAAACCATTCTCACTGTAGAAAATTTCATTTCTTCACAACTTGGGATTTTTTGAGCTCACCAAAACTCACTGGTCCCTTCACACAGGCATTCCTGTCTGTGAAAACCAAACCTTTTCCAGTTTTCAGAAAAAAATGTCCTCATTTGTGAATTAACAACACTGAAAATAAGTTGTGAACCTCAGGCAGTGCCTTTTTCTTCCCCCTCCAGGAAGAAGAAGATTTGCCAGGGTTTACACTGCGCTAAAGAGCAGCGCACCCAGGCGCTGCCAGCACGTGAGCTGAAATACAGCTTCTCTGCGAGGAGCCAGAGGGTCACTGCTCTGCTTCTCCTCCTGCCAGCTGAGCTCATGCTGCTCCAAAACCTCTGTCCCTTCAGAAATTCCACAACCTGCTCTTCTCTTGCACCCGGCCAGCTAAGAACGCTGACCCGGAGCAGCCGGGGCTGCCCTGGGTCCCTGGCAGTGCCCCGGGCCAGGCTGGATGGGTTCCTGAGCCGCCCGGGACAGGGGGAGGTGTCCCTGCCCATGGCAGGGCGGTGGGCTGGGATGGGCTCTCAGGTCCCTTCCAGCCCCAGCCACCCTGGGATTGGGCGACTCGCAGGAGCTGTGACATGATGAGTATTTCAAACTCTGCGTGTATACAGAATCTTGCTGCACCTGGGGCTCAGGCTTGCGCAACTTCCAAGGGGAGGTACATGCGCTCAAACAGAACTCGCTGGTTGTTTTGTGCTGATTTGTCGAGCTGGAAGCTGTTGAAATGGCTGAAATAATTATTTCATTCTTGTGCCAGAAAAAAATATATGTGATTGCAGATTGTATCTGCACGCGGGTTAAAATGTAAAGGAAGCACTGTGTTAGAAACCTAGATGGCAAATGTAGATACAGTTATTGGATTTGGTGCCCTGGACTTGAAAAAACTTTCATAGCAATGGAAAAATTGAGAACCTGATATTTTTTTTATTAAATGGAGACCTAAACGTGAAGCAAATGCTAACTGAATTTAAAGGAAATTGTTGGGGAGGAAATAAAAATGAAAGGAAAATATGAAGAATAATAAAAATAGACCAAAATCGCTGTTTTAGAGTTCAGGGCTCCTTTCCGGGCGCTGTCCCGCAGCGCCACCTCCCGGGCCCGAGGACTGGGGACGGGACGGTCCCTCCTCCTCCTCCTCCTCCTCTTCTTCTGTCACCCTGTTCCACCTCAGCCTTTCCAAAGCATCCCTCTTACACCTGCTTCTGTGGCAATAAAATAGCTTTTGTCCCTAGCTCGGTCTGACAGCACACAGGAGGATCTGGTCTTTTCCCTGTGCCTACATACATATCACACACATACGGATATATAGACATATATAGATATAGATATGTATTAAATATCATCTAGATATATAGATAATATAGATATATATAGCTATAAATTTGTATAAAATATTAGATTATATTTATACAATATATTTATAAATACTATATTTATATGTATATTCATAAAAGTGTGTATTTATTATATATTTTAAATATTTTTAATTTTTAAACATGTATTTTAAATATTTTTGGGTTTTTATATTTATGTATTTATATATAAATATAAAATATTTATATATTTTTATACAATAATCTATAATGCTGCAGGGCAATGGTGTGTCATAGCAGCATTTTGCATGGCCAGGAAAAGGCCACCGTTTTCCTGGAGGACTCACCATGCCTCTCCACCAAAACCACCATTCCTTACACTGTTTCTACTGCATACCCATGGCAAAAATACATGTGCTACCATCCAAGTTCTAGCTACCCAGAAACATCATGCAGAATGAACAAAAAACAGGAAACACTTTGGAGAAGACGTTGATTTTTTTTTTTTCCTTACTGTTAAAATAGTTGGCGTCACAAATGCCCAACAGACTCTCCAGAATTTGCTTGGTTGGAATCCAATCATCATTTCTATATCTTCACAAAATCTTTGCAGTCCTGTAAACAGCAAATGGAAGAGCAGTTAGGTGTGAAAGAAGCCAGCTGCAGTCTGCAACAGAGCTCTGGTGCCCTCCCTTGTGCCTAACTATGAAAACAAACTCCAAATTTTTGTTTGAAAGCTTCCTTAGAGGATCTAACTCCACAGTAAAAATGGGGCTAATAAAGTGGGAACCATTCCAATAAAATATTTCCTTCTTAGGGATTAAAGCAATTGAGCTTTTACATTGAGATTAGGTGTTTAGTATGTTCTGTGTTAAAGCATTACTGACATGTACTGGGTAGCTGCAATTATTTGTCTGTTTTATTCCCCTATGAAGATCAGCCTTATTAATATTCGGGCAATATTTCAGCTTCTCTTTACCTGCTACATGACTGCATTACAGCTGTACCCCTCAGCACTGAAACTGGGGATGTCCTGCTCTTTTTCACCTGATGCATAAATGATATTTAAAATTCCTAAAGAGCACCTGTAAATATTTTGAATTATATTCAGTGTTGTCTGAACAAAAAGGTCAGCTGATATGTTAACCTTCATAAGGTTACTTGAGTGAACAAAAGATGCAAGACTGGGAAATGGTATTTCAGCCATTTCCTGAGTGAACAAAAGATGCAAGACTGGGAAATGGTATTTCAGCCATTCTGCACTCCCCCCTGGCCATGCCATGTGACAGGAAAGGTGTGTTGGTCAGCAGCTGCTGTTCCTGGTGGTTGTTAGTTAAGTTAGTCATTAGCAATTTCATTGTTGGTAATTTATCCAAAAGTTTAAAAACCCCTAAAATTGATTCCAGCTTTCCTAATTGTAATAAGAAGAGAGAGGTCAGAGCTCATCTGTTCACATAAATGTTAAAGATTTGGGCCAATTTTATCTAAATTTTGCAAAGCATTATTCTGCAGCATTTTTTCTGGCGTGCATGATGTGGGGAAAGCTTAAGTACTGGAGCAAAGGCTTTGAGTGAGGGAAGAAATGCTTGTAACAAAAGTAATAAACTACTTTATTTCTTATTGTATCGAGTCAGCTGCTGCAGCTGCTGAGTGTAAGAAGGGATAATCCTGGGCTTGATCCTCCCAGTTTGGAAGCCCTTCTGTTGCTATCAGGGAGAAATAAATCTATCCACCTGCTTGTTCTGAGAATGAAGAAAGTGGAACACCACTAGCACTGGTCCATGGTCAGTGCCCTGTGATGCAGGAGAAGGCAGCAGGGCTGGGGATGCTTGGCAGCCCCTCAGGGCCAGCTCAGGGAGGAGCACACAGTAACCCAGCTCAGGCACCCAGCGTGGGAGAGAAAAGCTAAAGAACCCTGTTATGATAGGGAGCAGAGAAGAAAAATACAGAAATTAAACAGGAAAATGGAACTGCAAGGACGGTATTTAAAATCTGCAGTGGATGTAAGCTCAGAACACTGAGCCGAGGTAACTCAGAGGTCACTTTTTTCCTTCTGTAATTTCTTTCCTTCTTTTTCTCTTTTACTGACTACCACAAGTTTTCTTCTTCAGAAAGCCTCTTCTGTGTAAAATACATGTAATTTTTATGACCCATGGAATCACTGTACTTCAGCACCAGGCTGACTAACTGGGTCCTTCTCTGGTTTGTAACAGAAGTTTGTATGCCTGGACAAAATGCACCCTCCAAGGCCATCGTGTGCTGGAGCTGGAAGGAGATTTTGGCTGCGACTGAAAGATTTGTCCCTGTGTTTTATTTACCTGCAGTGAGTGTGAGGGAGGTGCTCCCACAGCAGCCATCCCTGAGCTGTGCTGGGAAGAACAAAGCTGGTCTTTAATTGCAGCAGCACAAGGTACAGCCTGGTGGGTGTTTCCACAAAGTTTAAATCTCATTTAAAGTGTCCGCTTCAGCCACACTTGCTGCTGCAAAGAAGGGATACCTAACTGGATAATTACCAAGGGTTTCTGCCTCCAAAATTCATGCTGGCTTCATGAAAACCCACACTGATTTGTTTGAAACTCCAGTTTAAAAAAATTTTTAAAAAAGAAATTCCTTTTAGGAATGGTCAGTAGATATTCACAGTGTAAGGCACTCTTAAATATTAGCAATTCAGGAGTCAAATGGATATAACAGGTAGAGGGATTACACATTATCTCTTTGCAGTGGGAGTTCCACAGAAAAAAATACAAAGGATATTTTAGTTTACAGAACACCAACTTTTTTTCCCCAGATCTTAGTAAATCTGATCTCCCTCTCAGATCAGTCAGGCCTGCTGAATAACTCTGGGAAATAAACAACACATGATATTCCATACCTGGTTTTTCCCTCTCTAAAGTAGAATGATGTATTCATAGGTGCTGACACATAAAATCCATTTAAAAGGAGACTGCAAACCTAGCCAGACAACTACTTCACTCTTCTGCTGCAGGTAAAATGTTCAAAATGACTAATGTTTTCTACAAATGCACAGCAGCAGCTTCCACTCACTCTGACAATGAACCTTCCCAAAAACAAACTGACAAAAAACCAGTTCTGGATGGAGCATAAACAAAGTTTCTGTCATGTATTTTCATTTTCCAGCAGTGTTTCACTCAAACACAGGGGTTTTTGTCTTTAGCTTCATGCTACAAAATGCAACAGTGGGAATCATGCTGGTGATTAAATTAATACCCCCACCTCTAAACTATTCTTTACTAATCATTCATCATAATCTAAGCAACTGGAGAATAAACATCTAAACCAGCATGTGAAATAAAAAAGGTGCATTTGATTGTATCATGAAGCACTGATTCTACTGAAAAATAAGGGATTGCAAGGAAATAGCCACGTGTGTCTCTTTTTAATTGAAAAATCTCAGCAAGCTCAGCAAGCAGAACATGTAACAAGAACTAAAGACAAATTTATTTCATCATAACAGCACCTGCCACTGTTGTGCCAACCTGCTTGCCATGAAGAGAACAAGTGCACAGAGAAAGGTGGCAGTGGAGTGGAAAACAGCAGTTGTCAGACCTTGAAAATGTATTATGCCAATTTTGAGCACTGCTTGAAGGGATACAACCCAAGCAGCAGCTTTGCTTGTATTTACAACACACAAACCACAAATGCACAAGATGCATTCCTGTGCCCAACCCTCGCAAAAGCAGCTTTAGCACAGTAAAAGCAGCTCTGGTATGTTAGTCAAACAGGTAATGATTTTTATGGCTTTCCTTTTTATTTAAACAAAAGGAAGCTCCTTAGTCTAGCAAAGGGTTAATTCCTTTGAAAGAGATTGCAGCCAAGGTTTTACCAGCATCTGTTGATGAACAATCAGTTGTACAGAAAGCAAAACAAGAATAATTGGTAATTTGTCAAACCTTTTCCACATCTGATTGCACTGAAGTAATAACTCGCTGAAGAAACCTTCTCCTCTATTCAGGCCCTTCCTTTGCAGAGCTCTTATTATTTCTGCATTGTTTTATGTTTTTCATAAGTGCTAATGCTTCAAGGGATACTGGAATTGCTGGGCAAAGCAAGCACTGGCCAGAGCAGTTTTTTGTCCAAACCTACTAAGATGTCATTCCACAAAGGCTGGTTTGCAGCACTTCTGCCACACAGCGTTCAGAGGAGGAACAGAGCCCCTTCTTGCTCCCTGTTTACCTTCATCCTTATTGAAAATCATGCAGGGCAAAGAAATTTCACAGATTTAGGTGGGTTTTAAAATATTAAAAATATTGTAAGCGCAGAATTTTTTTTTTTCACACTAATAGCAATGGCTTTAAAGGGGCAATATCTGGCACAGAGCAGGTGATGCTGTCGATGCTGGTGGCCATGAAGAGTGAAAACATCTAGCACAGCATGGTTCAGGCCTGCTGTCAGCAAAGTGAGGAGGAGAAGGAAGGCAAAAAAATCCCCAGCAAACCCTTAAAAACTTTTTAAGCCTCCCCACTCATCACTGCCTGTGGAATTGCATTGATTTTAGAGAAGCTGGGTTTCATTTCATCTCTAAACCAACTCTACTTGAATGATTTACATTGCAAGGACATAAAAAAGCAAAGAATTTTGTTCAACCAAAACATGACTGGCCTAAATCAACTTTTTTCTCTGTGTTTTGAGTATTTCCATAATATTCTGTGACATTTCCTCACTAGGGTCATATCTGGTTTAGCAGCCAATCTCTCAGGCATACTCACTGAATTGGATGTCAGTGAAGGTTAAAATACACTGCTGAAATTCCATGAAACCAGAGAAAACAAGGAAGGGCTGATTCCTTGTCCTGTCTATAACATTTATTTCTCCAGCAAGAGCACCAAATTCTCCATGATTTGAAACCTGTACTGTAGTTTAAATTCACCATTATTTGAAACCTGTATGATAGTTTAAATTCACCATTATTTGAAACCTGTACTATATTTTAAATTCATCATGATTTGAAACCTGTACTATAGTTTAAATTCACCATGATTTGAAACCTGTACTATAGTTTACATTCACCATTATTTGAAACCTGTACTATAGTTTAAATTCATCATGATTTGAAACCTGTACTGTAGTTTAAATTCACCATGATTTGAAACCTGTACTATAGTTTAAATTCACCATGTTTTGAAACCTGTACTATATTTAAAAGCACTTCTGTTACAGAGTGGACTCCACAACACAGGCAGGTACAAGTATTCAGTGAAAAGGGCCAGAACCCCAAGTCAGTGGCCACACAAGCAGCTTCAGCAGAACATCTTGGATTTTTATGCCTAGCTGATTAAACTATATAATCCATTCCTGTCCACAGCAACAGCAGAAACAGCCTTCCATTCCAGGCATAAATTAATTTTTTATGGTATGTGGGAAGATCTTTACAGTTCCAAGAATCAGCCTCCTGAAAACACTGGGCAAGTCTGGGAGCACATCAGCAGCTGGTATCAACTGTTGTAACTACAGCAGCTTTGTGATGATTGCCCTGTTTCACACTGAGGATCTTCCTCACAATTTAATGTGCATCAACAGGGATCAACATCGCTGGTGTGACCACTGGGGATAATTAATCGTCCTGAGTAGCTGCACAGTCTGGAGTCTACGTTATGGACAAATAAGAAGGAGGGAAGCTGGATGTGCACATGGGAAAACCCTTCAGAAGCCGTTAAATGCTGTGCTGGGTTTGCAGGGACAGGTTTTGGTGGCAGTGGGGCTGCAGGGGTGGTTTCTGTGAGAGGCTGTAAAGGCTTCCCCTGTGTCAGGCAGAGGCAGTCCCTGGAGGCTCCAGGGCAGACCCACCACTGGCCAAATCAGAGCCAATCAGGAATGGCAGCAACATCTCTGATGACAGATTTTAAAAGGACAAAAAATAAAGTTATTGCACAGATGTTATTTCAGCAGAGAAGAGCAGGCTGAGAACATGAGGGGAACAGCCCTGCAGATGCCCAGGGCAGGGCAGAAGGAGGGGCAGGAGCTGCTGCAGGAACTGGAGCTGAGATTCCCCTGCAGCCCCTGGTGAGGCAGCTGTGACCCTGCAGCCCATGGAGGGCACAGGGATGCACAGACCCACCTGCAGCCCAGGGAGGGCACAGGGATGCACAGACCCACCTGCAGCCCAGGGAGGGAGGGCACAGGGATGCACAGACCCACCTGCAGCCCAGGGAGGGCACAGGGATGCACAGACCCACCTGCAGCCCAGGGAGGGCACAGGGATGCACAGACCCACCTGCAGCCCAGGGAGGGCACAGGGATGCACAGACCCACCTGCAGCCCATGGAGGGCACAGGGATGCACAGACCCACCTGCAGCCCAGGGAGGGCACAGGGATGCACAGACCCACCTGCAGCCCAGGGAGGGAGGGCACAGGGATGCACAGACCCACCTGCAGCCCAGGGAGGGAGGGCACAGGGATGCACAGACCCACCTGCAGCCCAGGGAGGGCACAGGGATGCACAGACCCACCGGCAGCCCAGGGAGGGCACAGGGATGCACAGACCCACCTGCAGCCCAGGGAGGGCACAGGGATGCACAGACCCACCTGCAGCCCAGGGAGGGTCCCACAGCAGAGCAGGAGGATGCCCAGAGGAGGCTGTGAAGCTGTGGAAGCCCATGCTGGGGCAGAAACCTGGCAGGGACCTGCAGCCCACAGAGAGGGGAGCCCGTGCTGGGACTGTCCATGCTGGTAGGAGCTGTGACCCTGTGGGGACCCCCACTGAAGGAGCTGTGACCCTGTGGCAGCCCCACACAGGCTGTCCCTGAAGCACTGCACCCCATGGAAGATTGGCCCACATTACAGACATTCAGGGACAGCTGTTGCTCGTGAAATGGATTCATATTAGAGAGGTTCATGGAGAGCTGCCCTGTGGGAATAACCCCATCCTGGAGCAGCAGCAGGAACAACCTGTGATGAACTCACAGTAACTCCCATTCCCCATCTCCCTGTGCTCCTGTGGGGATGAGATAGAGCTGGGAAGGAGGGAGTGGTGGGGGGAAAGTGTTCACAGGGTTTATCTTTTTATCTCATTATCTTGCTCTGTTTTTCTTAGCAATAAATGCAGTTAATATCCCCAAACTGAGTCTGTTTTGCCCATGACAGTATTGGTCGAACGATCTGTCCCAGTCCTTATCTCAAGCCATGAACATTTGTTGTGCTTTGTCTCCCATGCCCAGTTGCAGAAGGCAGTGACAGAGCAGCTCTGGTGGGTGCCTGGCATCCAGCTAGGGCCACCCTAAAGATACCTCTATTGGCTCAGGAGGTCTCTGTCCCTAAAACTGCTGAAGCACAAAAGCAGCCCTGAAAAGTGTCAGCAAATGTTTGCTCTATTCTCATACTCATATCTTTGAGCTGTTGGTGGAAAATGACCTCAGACTGTATGAAAGTGTTTTGAATACATGAATTTAAAGGTATCCTGAAGTCCTGCCATGCTTCTGTCCAAACTAAGAGTGTTCTGGGGCTTTATTACAGAGACTTATCGTTTTCTAAAATGTTGCTTTGACAGAGGCTGTCCAATAACGTTTTTTCTTACCATAGATGTAGGAAACTCCAACAAGCTCAAAGATGGCAATAATGACAAGAGAGTAAGAGGCTGCATAAGTGTCCACCAGCTGCAACATGTACATTCCACCCTGAGGAAAGAAAGACAAAGGATTACTCGTGGCATTGAGGCAGGCAGGCTGCAGAGGAACAGGACCCAAGGCAGCATCCATACATCAGCTGGATCCAGACTCTTCCTTCTGCCTCAATGAATATCAAATCCAACAGGAAAAAAGCAGGGGGTACAGCTGATTCTGCTACCTAGAACAGTGTGGGAAGACTTTGAATTCAGTCCTTTAAGATTAAGGACTGAACTGTGATCAGAACTTCCACCTGCAGTGTCTCAAACCACATAACACTCCAACAAAAACAAAATCACCACTGGAAGCACAACTACCATAATAATGAGTCCAGTTCATCTGTTTGGAAAGGATTTAATACCCTGTTTCCGTGATGGAGTGAAGCAGCATAATTCAAATGAATAAAGGACTGAATCCTTCCTGGGCTTTAGAACAGCAAAGTTGGGCTTGTGGGTGATGAGGTAAGGGGAAAGAAAAGAAAGAAAAAAGGGGTGAAAGGATGGATAAAATATTAAGATTTTTTCCATCTCATCCTGAAATTATATATCATGCTGAAGGTATTAGCAAAGAAGACACTGGAGTTTATCAGTAGCAGATGGGAATTCCAGTATTAACTCCACAGTTTGCAGAGACCATCAGTGTATGTCTGGTCTCAGAGGAAAGGCACTCAAAACAGGTGTGCATATTCATATCATATTCAAAATTGGGTTTTTTTTCCCTTATTCATAGAATGGGTTGTGTTGGAAGAAAGATTATTTCATTCCAAACCCCCTTCCATGGCAGGGCCACCTCCCACTGTCCCAGGCTGCTCCCAGCCCTGCCCAGCCTGGCCTTGGGCACTGCCAGGGATCCAGGGGCAGCCAGAGCTGTTCTGGGCACCTGTGCCAGGGCCTCACACCTCCCAGGGAAGGATTTCCTCCTAATGTCTGATCTAAACCTGCCTTCTGTCAGTGTGGGTTGAATACTTAATTTATTACCATGACTATACTATAGATATAGATATATATAGATATATAGATATATAGATATATAGATATATAGATATATAGATATATAGATATATAGATATTTAGA
The DNA here is from genome assembly GCA_024865655.1 of Emberiza elegans. NCBI lineage: Eukaryota > Metazoa > Chordata > Aves > Passeriformes > Fringillidae > Emberiza > Emberiza elegans. Next base: position 6,166,704 of record JALJVW010000011.1, read on the forward strand.
TATTTAGATATATAGATATAGATTTTTAAAATATATTTATTACTATTTATTTATTCATTTATTGCTATTATTACTATTACTAATTTATATGTTTATTTATTTTCAACTATTACAGAATATTACTATTCTGGAGATGTTTGGCTAGAGAAAGTTTTAAGGGCCTGATTCTCAGAAAGACTTGAACAGCAAAGTCTTTTAAGAATATCTTAGTCAGAGCATCTTTTTTTTTTAAACAAGCTTTTCAGACACAGCACGCGTCGCTTGTGGCAGAGTTCAGCCGAACACTTTGCAGCCTGTGCAGGAGAGAAGCAGCCAGCAGAGGGGGACTGGAACCGGGCAGCGATGCTGAAAGCCAGCGCGATTACCTGAGTGATCATGGGGAAGCCCATGATGAAGAAGGACACGCAGCAGCCCAGGGTGAACAGAGCCTTGTGTGTCCGCAGGTACTTGGGGAACTCATCTGACACCGAGGTCACGATGGTCTCGATGGTGGCGAACTGCAAAACAAACAGAAGCGTTCATTTCAGTGCACACAGGCTGCTCCAACTGCATGGCAAACATTAGAATAGAGTGCTTTGAGTCCTAGGTGTTAAATGCTCAGATGGCAGCACCAAAGCTCTGCCAAAATGATTTCAGCATTGATGGCCTTACTGCATTCCTCTTTTTCCATGAGCCACTGCTCGCATGGGGAAATAGCAATCAGTTGCATGGTCCTCCAAACAAATAAATAGGAAAATCAAAAGGAAAAGAATGGGACACAAAAGCAGCTTACCATGGTGTCTAATCCAAGAGTTAGAAGCATCAGAAAGAATATTATAGCCCAGAAGGGAGAGAGGGGCAGCCTAGTTAAGGCTTCTGGGTAAACCACAAAGGCAATCCCAGGACCTAGAAATAAGAAAAGTAAAGATTATCAGGTTCAATGTTTCCCATCTACAAAAAGGCTTAAACATTACAGAGTTTAGCATTACCTGATTAATTTCTATTTACACTGTAAATTTCAAATCACTTACTTAGTCCAACTTTCCAGGCAGAATGCATATTCAACCAGTATACAAACACAGTGATCCAAATTTTTAAGAAATTAGCAAAAATTGCACACTGCAGCAATGTTTCTGCAACCCATGGCAAACATCCACACCTCAGTGCTACATCACCAATGGAAATGCAAATACCCTTCTTCAACTCATTGCCACGCTGTCAAATGAGGAGAGAATATAAAACATGCCCAGACCTGGCAGCAGACAGAACCTAATAACTGCTGTGATTCTAAAAACTCCACAAGAAAACCCAAAATAATGCAGAGCACAAGAAATAAGGAGATGGAATTTTAAAGTCTTTTAAAGTCTAAATCAGGAATTTCCCATCCTTTTGGTTTTTTTTTTGAGGTTTTTTGTTTGGTTAGTTGGTTTGGGTTTTTTATATATATTGGGCTTTAATTTCTATCGATCATAAAGAAAAAGTATTTTTGTAAGTGCTTAGAAATTTTTTTATATGTATTGGGCTTTAATTTCTATCGATCATAAAGAAAAAGTATTTTTGTAAGTGCTTAGATCTTTTTTTATATATATTGGGCTTTAATTTCTATCGATCATAAAGAAAAAGTATTTTTTATATAGAATTTTTTATATGTATTGGGCTTTAATTTCTATCGATCATAAAGAAAAAGTATTTTTGTAAGTGCTTAGATCTTTTATATATATATATATATATATATATATATATATATATGTTGGGCTTTAATTTCTGTTGATCATAAAGAAAAAGTATTTTTGTAAGTGCTTAGATGTGCCTGGGAGCAAAGGCTGTGGTGGCTGCATTACAGCAGGTGGCACCTCCTCTCCATTCTTCCCAAAAAAGAGAAACCGACTCTGTACATGACTCAGTAAGTGCTGCTTCTTTTAAAAGGTGCTGCAAAAAATTACTTTTTGCATGTGGAACCTCTGTTTTATTTGCAAACACCTCTTTAATCTCTTAATTAAAGATTTCTTCTTGACTGTTGGAGATTAGGGCTCCATTTAAACTCACTGCCTGCATCTAGGAGTTTAATTAGGTCTCAGAATAATGAGTTCCCATTAATCACACCTTTAGGAAAAGTTAAATTATAGAATATGAGCATGTCTCCAGGTCAGCCCCTCACAGCTCTCCTAGATAACACACACCTGGATGCAGCCAACCACAGGAAACAGTCACAGGGAGGCAGCTCCCATTCCTTCCATCTTTCAAGATTTGGTGGGTATGAACTCTTTATAAAAGTGTATTAAAGCCAGGAAAACTCCAAGTGCTTTATATGTCTTAAAAAGTAAAATTACCTTGAACTTTCATTTTAAGGTATAATATTTTTCAACTACACTATGTTCTTAATTAGGGACTAGAACAAAAAGAGGGTGTGCTGTCCTCCTCTCCACGTTTTATTTGTTCATCAGACAAATGAGTTTTTCCTGAAAAGAAAACTCTAAATGAAAAAAACATACCATGTTTTCGGATTAATAATTTAGGAGAAAAAAAGGGGAAAAAAATGAAAACCCTTTGTATTTCCATTAACATTTTCATTCAAGGTTTTGAAAACTTGAAGGGAGATTATACTTCATCATCATTTTGGCTTTTTTCTCCTTCGCTACAAAAAGAAATACAACTTTAGAATTTAAAAAAAAATAATAATTAGGCAATGACAAGGGCTGTTCTTTTCACGAGTTCTTGGGTCTGCTTTTTAACCACTGTTGTGCAATGCACTGCCCCAGTCCGCAATTACCCTTCATCTTCACACTCTTCCTATTGCAAATCCATCTTCTATTACTTCACTGAATTTTGTTTCCCCCTGCCCTGGAGAGCAGCAAAGGCTCACCCTCATGAAATAACTCTACATTATCTGAGCAGGCTCTTAGAAATGCCCTCCCAGCTGTCCCCATGCCCCCTGGGACAGCCGGGAACAGAGAGCTCCCGCCTGGGACTCAGTGCTCACTCCAAGACCACCAAGCACTCAGCAGAAAAGGGTTTGGACCTCCTGTGAGTATTTCACATGTCCAGAGAGAGGTTCCAGCTGGGCCAGGTGTTCCCTCCACCATGCCTGGCAGCCCCATCTCTCATCCCTCCCTGCATCTCTTGGGAGCTCCCTCTGCAGCTGCACTCAAGCTCAGCTCCCTTAGCACCATCTCCTCGCAAACCATTTTGGGGAGTGCAGCGTGGTTTAGATTTTGGGGCTGCTTTTGTTGCTTGTTCCAGAAGGTAAAGTCTAAAACACAAAATATTAGCGCAGACATTACCCCTGAAAACTCCTGCAAGGCCCTGCCAGAAGGGTGCAGCCAGGCGGGGACTGGGCTCTGCTCCAGTGGACCAGGGACAGACAAGAGGACAGCTATGGCTCAAGCTGTGCCAGGGAGGTTCAGGCTGGAAATCAGGAGGAATTTTTCCACTGGAAGGGTGGTTAAACATTGCACTGGGCTGCCCAGGGAGGTGGTGGAGTCCTCATCCCTGGAGCTGCTCTAGCAATGACTGGCATCAGAGCTGTAGTTTCCTTGGCATAGTGGTGTTCAGCCCTACCAATTCAGACCTTTCAGATCCCCACTAATGACCGCCTCTCTTCATTAACCAAGGTGTTCTAATGAGCTCTTCAGAAATGCTTTACCTCTCTGTGGAGGCATCTCCTTGCTCCCCACAGTTCAGAAGCACAATCCGCCCCTCGCACCACATTTCTCCCACCCTCCTCTCATCCAAAATTCCAACCACCAGAGATAACTTTTACCTTGAAGAGGATTTGACAAACAGCAGCAGAGACCAATGAGAAGGCCAATAATCCCTTAGACTACATGAAGGGACCACCCCACCTACCCTCCATCAGTCATTTACACAAAGGCTTAAAAATGAGTCTCAGTTTCCTTCCTTCTCTTACCAAACCAGCGATTAAGAGGCTTTAACTAAAATCTTGACTTCCCAGGCTACCTTCTCCTGTGCAGAAATGCCTTCATGTGGTTTAGCAATCCACAACAGTTTGAAGCCATCATTCCCACCTCCAATATCAATGATACTGGAGTGATCATGTATCAAATATCTGTGACCATTAACAACAGAGCTGGAAGTGCCACGGGGTGCCTGTCTGAATAATGAAATGCCAGGGAGCCCTACCTTGGTCTGCCACAGCTTCAATATTCACTTTGAGTTCATTTGCCATGAAGCCAATGACTGAGAAGATGACAAAGCCTGCAAATATACTTGTGGCACTGTTGGTACACGTGACTATCAGTGTGTCCCTGCAAAGAAAGCACAAGAAGCCTGTTGGGACACACACAAGGAAGGCTTTGCACGTGTATTTCAGGAGTTTCTCATCAGCACGCACAGCTTGTGGGGATGCTGGCCAAGGCACACTTTTACACTCCTCAGGTGCATTTGGTGCTGATCAGAGAGCACAGAAGTCTCCACAGCAGCACCAGGAATCAGCTCTGCAAGCTTCCATCACCCGAGTGTGCTGTGCAGGAAGCACAGGCCATGCAGGAGGGCAAGCACTCTGCTCTTGGCCTCTCTGAAGAGCAGACACAGCCATGGTGACTTGATTTGTAACACATTTTCAACTCTTGGCCTCACCAGGACATCTGCTCTCCACACTGGGTATGGACTAACCACTGCTGCTCAGGCGAGATGATTTTTGTCTTGTCCTTCTCATACTTATACACAAAATTCCAGCATTAAGGTTTCTGTACATTGCAGAGCTTGCTCAATCACCTTCCTGTCTGCAGAGGGAGAATTCCTTGGTACCTTTTTCCATGGTTGCTATTATCAAAGGAATCTCAAGAAATCTGCAGCTGAACATCTTACTGTGCTGGATATGTCAAGGCTTGACAGCAAACCAGCCCTCGTGAGCCCCATCCATAGTTCTTGCATTCCTGATAGGATTTTTCTTTTAATAATATGCATGTCCAGAGAACTTCCCCATAAACGACTGCATCTTCAGAAAAACAAATCCCTCACTTTAAATGTTTAGGGGTTCATGTTGACCAGAATTGTTTATTCCTACTGATATTGTTTTGTCAGGAAGAGAATGAAACACAACTTGAAAAGCTGTCAGAGAACCTCACTGAGCTGGAAAACTTCTAGAATGTCCAACAGAGCATGTCTTAACAGGAATTATTTTGTTAATTCTTTGGGATGACAGAAAAAAAAAAATACAGTGTGCTGTTTGGAATCATCATGTGTTAACCTTCTTCCAAAACCTAGATAGGTTTGAAATATTTCAGGTATTCATTATTAAGTCAATTTATGTAAATTTAGGGCAATTATAGATTTTGGACTATGTTTAAAATTATTGTGTAACCAAAAATTACAATTGATGTATTAAAATGTAATGAATATAGAAATTGAAAGAGAAAATAGTCATACTTCATTTCAACATTCAAGGTTGTGTTGTAAAATTTAAAATATTGGGAGTAACTAAGCTTTTCTAATTATTTCTACTTTGGTCTCTCATATCCCTCCTTAACAGAGGTAAAGCATCTATTTGGTATTAGAACTGTGATATTTTTATCCTTCATTACCATGTATTCCCTTAAAAATTTTCATTAAGATCTTCCAAACTCCACAAAAGATTGTTAAGTTAGTGCAGAAAGGTAGCATGAGGCTTCCTCCATTTTTCCCTCTGATATTCTGATTGCAACTATTCATTAAAAAAAGAAAAAAAGGGCTCAGGAATAGCATTTTCAAAAATAGGACCCAAAGGATTGCTGGGTGGGAGTTACTGTGTATGCAACACTGTTAGCTTTCATCCACATTTTGGGATAACTTCATTAAATTACTTTTGAGCACTAGTAAAATATTTTTTAATTTCTTTTTAATATCCTCATCTGTATTTCTTTTTTAAGTGAAGTATTCTGTATTCTGCGCTTAGAAGCCCTAGGAGATGGCAGTGGAAATCCCAAGGAGTGTTTGCTTTGAAGTCTTGGCTGGGGAAAGTTTTTGAGCATCTCCTGGGGGAGTCCCTGTGCATGCTGCTGCCTGTCCTGAACCAGCACCTCTGCCATTGCAAGAACTGGCAAAGCTTTGCTTCAGACTGGCTTTAAAAACTGTAAAATAGCAGGGAAGCACTCCACTAATGCCACTTGCTTTTGTGTTTTCCATCTGCAGACATTCTGGCTGGCAGGCTCTTGCATGAAAAATTACACACTATGACTTTTTCCCATGAAAAAATAGCTCTCAAAGAAATTATCTTAGATTTCATAGCATGAAATAACATTTTTCATGTAATTGGAAAAATTGGAAAAAGAAAAAACATTTAGGAGATGTAAGAAACACATAAATGGGAGTTGCAAATTAAAGTCCTGCATGTTTCACTCTGCTCATGGGCTGTCCTCCAGCAGAGCTGCCAAGGGATTCTGTCTCACTGCCCACAGCTCCTGACACATCCCAGGCTGCCCTTCAGCCTCAACCTCCCAATTCTGAAAGTGGGGAGCCAGCAGGAGCTTTAATATAAGCCTAAATGATCATCTTGAGACTAGTGGATTAGGACCTGGGGAGAGGAAAAAATACACAAAAACGGTTAAATGTAAATGAAACGTGCACGCACCCAAAAAAATAGGGAAGGAAACAGAAGAGAGGAAAAGAGAAAAAATACAAGAGAGGGGGAAAAAAACAAAAGGCCAGCAGGGAAAAAAAAGACAAGGGAGAAAAAGACAAGAGATAGGGGTCTTACAAACCAGATTTCTGGGAGACAAAGGATAACTGGTTTTGGACAAACCTGTTCAACAACACAGATGTATTTCACTCTTACACACCTGTAGCAGTTATTATGGAATTTGTTGTATGAAGAGAGGGTAATTAGACCTCCCCATGCTGCAGATAAGGAGAAAAAAATCTGAGTGGCAGCATCCTTCCAAACCTAAGTAGGAAAGAAAAGAGCATCAGCTTCAGGAAAGAGTGCCAGATGAATGGATGTCAATAGAATATTTAACAGCAAATCCTGCCACTAAATACATCAGGCTCATTTGATAAGGAGCACTGTTCTTGTTGAGTTCATGTGAATGGACACTATAAACCCTACTGTACATGGGAGACACAAATATAAAAACTGTATTGTTTGATAGGTATCAGTTCAAATACATTCAAAAACAAAAAATACAACTCAAGAGGGAAAACCTGCACCAGATGCTGAGGTTTTCTCTGACAGTGACCCTAAATAATACTTCACCCATGTAAGAGGAAGAACAAGTTTCCACAGATGACAACACCACTTCTGCACATGCAAAATGCTTGCAGCAGACCCCAAGAGATCTGGGATTTATTACATTTTTTTAAATATTATTATTATTGTTATTGTTATTTTACATAATATATTATTGTATATTATAATATATTGTGACATAATTATGTTATTATATAATTGTATAATTATATTCTTATATAATATATATAATATATATCATAATATATAATCTATTCTTTATCACCCCAGCAGCTGTGGGTGCAATAGCAAACCCACCATAGCATCAATGAGCTTCTCCCACTTGGGTGTGATGAAGTACCAGATGCCATCCCCAGCTCCAGGCAGAGTTACTCCTCTTATGAGCAGGATGATGAGCACCACGTAGGGGAACGTAGCTGTGAAGTACACAACCTGCACAGGGCAGAGAAAAGGTTACTCAAAGAGTAAGAAGAGAGGAGGGAAATGGAAATGCCACTGCTGCCAGAAGGAGGCAATTACTCATTCTCAGAGACAGCAGTCAGGGGATAAACTAAGAAAACAACAGGGAAAATTTCCCGGGAAATCTGAAATTTTACAGCTCTTCTTGCTGCTGGGAACATGAATAACATCAGTAACAGTGGTAAGAGCTGGAATTCTGGACAGAGAAGGGAAGATTCCTCTCTCCATCTGGAGAGGAACAATAGGATTTAAAGCTAAAGGAAAATCTGGCTTTTGATCATTTCCCAGAGGGAAATATTACAGCTCAGTGGAAATTAAATGAGAAATGCCATTCAATAACACATTTCTGTAGTTTTCTTCTATATATTTCTGTATTTAACAAAAAAAAATCCTAAACAATTTTTATTACTGTTTGTACCTCTTAGTAACTACATATCACCATGATGATAGCTGTGGTCCAAACTCAAAAAAAAAAGGAAAGTCTGAAGTTAGCTAGACAGACCTAATCTTCATGATGTCAAAATACACAACAGTGGCTGTGTGTTTAAGGTTTCAATAATTATCTAGAACACAGCTCAAGTAAAATGGTTGGATTATGGCCAGTTAAGCTTTACACTTCACACAAAATAATTTCAACTATTTTTCGCATCAACGTCTGGTCCTAAACAAAACAGAATCACATCATAACACATGATGGAATTATATCATAGAATGGTTTGGGCTGGAAGGGGCCTGAAAGATCATCTCATTCCAATCCCTGCCATGGGCAGGGACACCTTCCCCCAGGCCAGGATGGTCCAAACCCAGCCCAGCCTGGCCTTGAGCATTTCCAGGGATGGGGCTGCCACAGCTTCTCTGGGCAACCCCTGCCAGGACCTCACCACCTTTACAGAGGATTTTCTTCCTAAAATGTAATCTAAACCCTTCCTCTGTCAGTTTGAAGCCATTTGTCCTTGCCCTGTCACTCCATGTCCTTGTCCCAAGTGCCTCTCCACTCTCCTGTGGCCCCTGTAGGTGGTGGAAGGTGCTGGAAGGACCTTTCTGTTCCCCAGCTCCCTCAGCTGCCTGCACAGCAGAGGGGCTCCAGCCCCCTGAGCACCTTTGTGGCCTCCTCCGGACCCATCCCAAGAGATCCTCCTGGTGCTGTGGGCTCCAGAGCTGGACACAGGACTCAGGGTGGCTCCTCACCAGAGCAGAGGGGGAGCATCACCTCCCTCAGCCTGTGGTCCGAGCTGAAGTCACTGCTGAAACTGCTTTTCAAACTTTGCTTGTTGCTTCAAGGGGTGTTTCACCAAGCTGCCCTGGTGAATTTCTGTACAGTCAAGACACTGAACTAATCTCTACATAATTACAGGATTTCTATCTCTAACACCAAGGAGTCGATATTTTTCTCCCTGACATCACTGTCAGTATTTTTCTTGGCCACAAAGAGTCACTTAGAGAAATATCCATTGCCACATCCAAACCCACATTATTATCCAGTCTCTTGCCTTCCATGAAATACTTTTTGCTATCCCACTAGGGTAAGGGGGGAAAACTCTCAACTCTCCCCTGGCACTCTGAGCCCCTGGATTTTCTGTCAATTGCCAGATGACCTCCCAAGAGGTGAGGTCTAGGAGCAAAGGGATGGCTTCAAACTGGAACTCTGGGACCAGCTCTAGAAAATTCACATCTCCATTTCCAATGTCTTTATCCCAGGAAATGCCTAGTTGTGTTGATCACACACACACCCACACAGAGTTTTTTTAAAAAGTTCCATTCTGATTTTAAAATATGTTACTTAACATCTTAATTTACAACCCAGTTTCCTGGATTCCAGTGAAATGAGAGATGACTGCAGAATTTTTATGAACACCACACAGAATAGGGAAGGCTGGGAAGTACCATTTGTGCCATCCCACTGCTTAGTGCAGCTGAAGAGTTCAATTTAAATTTATTGAAGGGTAGAAAAAATGTCCAAACAAAAATAGTTTCTGTTTTGACTAGAAAGGAAAACACAGAGAGGAAAAGGACATTTCAACTAATACTGAAAATATTTTCAGTAATTCATCCCTTAAATGATAGTGTGAGTCCCTAAAAACCAGCATCCTGCTTTCCTGTGAGTGTACAATCACAAACATTGTTCTTACTTTTCCTGATGACTTGATTCCTTTGGCAAGGGAGGCATAAACAATCACCCAAGCTAGGAAAAGAGATAATGCCAAGGGCCATCTAATCTCACCAGGATATTCGATCCCTGCTGAAATCTTCAATACAAAGTACCTAAGAATAAGAAGAAAAAAAATAATTTTTTTTAAAAATGGAAAAAAAATAATGGAAGCAACCACAGGCAGCAATTCAGTGCAAATTCATTTTTTGTTCTGCCTCAGTGTCCTCAGCAGTTTCTCTGGATGGTTCCAGTGCTTCTCCCCATGTATTATTTTATTTATCTGCATTGCAGTAGTAGATAAAACTGCCGGGCATGGGCCAACACCCCAGCTGTGCTAAGCACCACAGGAACAGAAAACAAGCAACCCAGCATTTGAATTCAGCTCTCATCTTTCCTAAGCACAAAAAAAGAGCATCATTTGCTGCCCTTCACTACTGCATTTCTGGTTTTCCAAGCCATGCTGTTGCCTGTTCCAGCGGATTTTACAGAAAGAGCGACATGGTTTTTCTAAACAAAGAAAGATCTTACTTGAAGTATTCTTCACTCCCACTGACAAATGTTTTGTTTCCTTCCCTGGTGAAGTTAACCATGGTTAGATTTGGATAGGCACTCATACAGAAAGTAGAGTTCTTGATTTGTATTTTTGGGTGGTCGCCAATAATGCAGGAATCTAGGAAGAAAGGGGGTGAGGGAACAGAAAAATAAAGCGCACAGATTTGTTGTTGTTGTTGTAAAATGACAAGAATGCATTACATCACACCTAATTACTTGAACTATTGTTCAGTTGCCGACACCTTTTCCAAAGGTCGTTAACTAGATTAACTTTTATTCGTTTTCATGTCATTGCGGATTTGGGACCGTTTGCAGAAACGGTTTTTGGTTTTCTTTCGTTAAAGAGAAGCTCCTGCAAATACAAATAATTCGTCTTTAGCAGACGCTCCAGGCTGCCAGCTGTGGTATTTTGTTGCCTACACAGAGTTTTCCTCCGCGGGAAAAAAAAAAATCGTCATTTTTAATGCATTGAAATTGATTGAAATTGACAAAACTAATTTATGCTCGGTAAGGAAAATTTTAAATACAAGCAGAAGGGATCTCGCCGACGTGGTTTGGGAAGGGCCCGTTCCCCAGGGCCACCCGCAGCCTCCTCTGGCATCTCCCAGGGGCGCAGCTGAGCTGCAGAACCCTCTGGAAAACCACCACGGCCACAGATTTTCACGCCAAACCCAATCCATCAATACAAGAAGAGCATAAGCGCGCCCTGACTCACCCAGCAAAAGTTTGTTTTTATCCTTGCAGTCGGGCGTGTTCCAGGGGTTGTTGCAGGAAGCCCAGGGCAGCACGGGCACGAAGGAGGCGAACAGGTAGAAGAGGGTGTAGCAGAGGATGATGTTGTAATAAATGGCGATCAGCACCGAGATGATCAGCATGGCGATGCCGCAGCCTGCGGACACACGGGGGGACAGCGGGGAAAGGCATTAACGGAGCATCGGTTCCTGTGGTACGGCCACGGGGACAGCGACAGAGCCAGGGATGGAGGGATGGATGGAGGGAGGGAGGGAGGGAGGGAGGGAGGGAGGGAGGGATGGAGGGATGGAGGGATGGATGGGTGGATGGATGGAGGGATGGGTGGATGGATGGAGGGAGGGATGGATGATGGAGAGATGGAGGGAGGAAGGGAGGGATGATGGAGGGATGGGTGGATGGAGGGATGATGGAGAGATGGAGGGAGGGAGACCCCGGCATGCGGCGGAGCGGGGCGGGGCGGCTGAAGCCATGCGAGAGCCGCAGCGCGGGTCATGCTCCCCAAAAAGCGGCCCTGCCCCGCTCACCTTGCAGCGCGGGGATGGCTTTCCACACCGACACGGGGCCCTGACTAGCAAACTGCCCCAGGGAGACTTCCAGGAAGAAAATGGGGATCCCAGCTAGAGCCAACATCATCAAATAGGGGATGAGAAACGCACCTTGGGGGGGGCGGGGGAGAGAAGAGAGAGCAACCTGAATCACCCCGTGATACTGGGGACAACTTAGTCAAGATATTTCTCTGTTAAAATGTTTCGGTTTGTTATCGATTCCCGGTGCCGACAGCCTCGGAAGGGGCAGAGGGGGAAGATGGGTGTCAGCTTTCTACATTTCCAGCGTTTTCTACCGACAGGAAACCCTCATTATTGCTAAATGAGCATTTAACACCTCCCACTTAGAAGGGTCTACGTGTAAAATGAAAAGGAAAAAAAAGCTCACAATGTTAAAATATTTCTTTTAAATTGCCTCTTTCCTCGCAGAAAACGGCTGTTGCGGGCTCTACAAAACAGTTCGGATGCTCACGGCACCGCTCCCCTCAGCTGAGAGCCCTTTGGAAGAGGGCAGGGGTTTACAGCTGCAGGGGTTTAACCCAGTAGCATCCGCGGGTTCTCCGCTTCAGTAAGAGCCTCTGGTAGGAGAACCTGCAAATAAACTTCTCCTTCTTCCCCTTGTAAACTACAAACGGCACAGCGCCTCTTCAGCGTCTCCTCTCCTCTATTCAGCGGATCGACATTCACTCTGTTTCAAACGATTATCTTTCAATCGGATCATGGACAGATTCAAAACCATTCCCCCAAGCCTCACGAAATAACGGGATGTCTCGACTCGGCATCACTCGCCTTCCTGTCGCTATCCCGACCCTGGAGTCCCTCCTGTGTCCCCGCGGCAGCGATGGCGGATTCGGAGCCCGTGCGTGACCGAGGGCGGGCGGGGGGAGCCGGAGCCCTGCCCCGCGCCCATCACGCCCCTTCGCCTCCCTCCCTCTCCGGCCAGCGCCAATTGCAGGTGTTGGTCAGGAAAGCGCTCCCTTCTAAGGAAATCTCGTCAGGGCTTTCCTGCTTTCAGAGGTGACCACCGAAAAAAAAAAAAAACCAAAAAAAAACCCACAAAACCAAAAAACCACCAAAACCAAAAATAAAACGAACAAAAAACCCCAAACGAACAAAAAACCCCACCAAAACCAAAAATAACACGAGCAGAAAACCCCAAACAAACAAAAAAACCTACAAAAACAAAACAAAACAAAAAACCCAAAACAAACAAAAACCAAAAAACAAAACAAAAAAAAAAACCAAAACCAAGCCAAAACAAAACAAAACCAAAAAAAAAAAAAAAAACAAAAAAAAAAGCAACTGGCAAATGTTTCACCAAGTGCGTCTGAAGGTCTGAAGATGCCATCGGCTCAGCCCGGGGCTGGCTGCCCGGCAATGGGAAGCCGCCGACCCCGCTTCCCTCGTGTTTTTCCCCACCAAAGAGGCCGGGGCTGGCTCAGACCCGTACGGTACTGCAGGTAGAGAGACAGGAAAAAGCCATCATACCTCCCCCATTCTTAAAGGCCAGGTACGGGAACCTCCAGACATTGCCCAGCCCCACTGCATAACCCACCATGGAGAGGATGAAATCCAGCTTGCTGGACCAGTTCCCTCGGGCTTTATTTTCATCCCCCACATCGTCTTCCTAAAAGGGGGGGGGGAAAGGTGGGGGAGAGAAGAGAGAGAGATGGGAAGCCAGCCCCGTTAGCGCACACAGCGTGTGTGGGGAGCCGACCCCGTTGTCGCACACAGCGTGTGTGGGGAGCAGGCCCCGTTAGCACACAGCGTGTGTGGGGAGCAGGCCCCGCTAGCGCACAGCCTGTGTGGGGAGCAGGCCCCGTTAGCGCACACAGCCTGTGTGGGGAGCCGGCCCCGTTAGCGCACACAGCGTGTGTGGGGAGTCGGCCCCGTTAGCACACAGCGTGTGTGGGGAGCCGGCCCTGTCAGAGCACACAGCGTGTGTGGGGAGCCGGCCCCGTTAGCGCACACAGCCTGTGTGGGGAGCCGGCCCCGTTAGCACACAGCGTGTGTGGGGAGCAGGCCCCGTTAGCACACAGCGTGTGTGGGGAGCCGGCCCTGTCAGAGCACACAGCGTGTGTGGGGAGCCGGCCCCGTTAGCGCACACAGCCTGTGTGGGGAGCCGGCCCCGTTAGCACACAGCGTGTGTGGGGAGCCGGCCCTGTCAGCGCACACAGCGTGTGTGGGGAGCCGGCCCCGTTAGCGCACACAGCGTGTGTGGGGAGCCGGCCCTGTCAGAGCACACAGCCTGTGTGGGGAGCAGGCCCCGTTAGCGCACACAGCGTATGTGGGGAGTCGGCCCCGTCAGCGCACACAGCCTGTGTGGGGAGTCGGCCCCGTCAGCGCACACCAGCTCGGCAGTGCTGCGGCTGCACCGTGAGGGAGCCCCTGCGAGGCCCGGGGCCGGGCCAGCCTCGGGCCCCGCTCCCCGGCCGCTCCTTTAGGATGGGTCTCCCGGCTCCTGATCCCCCGTGGCGAGGGGGGTCCCGTCGCCTTCCCTGGGGGTGGAAGCCCTCAGCAGCCTCCGGAGGGCCGGGACCGAGCGCCGGCTCCCGGCCCAGCCGGAGAAGTGGGAATGGCCTTTACCGCAGCGGCAGCGCCGGCCTGCAGGGTGAATGCGGGGGGCAGGAGGAGAGGGACGGCTTGGGGAGCGGGAGCGGCGCCTGCTCGGCCCCGCAGCACCGGCGGCAACCCCTCTCTCCTTCCCTCCCTTCCTGCCGGGACCTCCTGTGGCATTGCGCTGCTTTATTTCGCCCGAATCTTGGTTGTGGCACGCAGCCCCCGGGGGTTTGGGCGGGCGGAAGAGCCTGAGGAGGGCAAGGGCAAGGCACCGTGTGCTGCTGGGGGCAGGAGCGGCCCTCCTGTGAGGATGTGCGGGCCAGAGCCGCGCTGCACCCGCAGGCACGGCTCAGGAGCCGGCTGCAATGGCACGGGATGCTCGTTCGCACCGCTAATACATCCTTAGCACTCGCATCACCGCTCACACACCGTCAGCGCTGACCACCCGAGCTAAGATCCCCTCCCTCCTTCTTCCTTCCCCGACTCATCTGCGCCCGATTTGAGAACTTCCACCCCAAATCGGTGCTGAGCGGCACAGGCCTCCCAGGAGCCGAAGCGGGGGAAGGAAAAGCTGTAAGGCGACAACTCACCCCCTCCGCTCTGCCGGGGAGAACAGAGGTGCTGCCATCGGCGCCCAGCACCACCGTGCTCTGGCTCAAGGTCACCCAGGCGCCCTTGGCGTTGTTCTGCTCCAGCGTGCTCTTCCCGAGGCCCAGAGCGGCGGCCCCGTCCGTGCTCTGCAAAGCGGGAATTTTGCAGTGGGGGATCGCGGCTTGCCCGGCAATCCCTGCCCCGGGGCTCGGCTTGCAGGGGAAGCTTTCCACAGATTCCCTCCGGAGGGTGGAGTTGGCTTGCGCCGCGGTGCTGCTGAGCTTGCAGATGCCCACTTTGGACCTCTCAAACTCGTTCGGTTTCGCTTCTTCGGAGAGAAAGGCTTTGCTGTGGTTGGAGAGTGGCCGGGGAAGGCTGGCGGTGGCGGGCGCTTGCACAGGGGCGTTTTGCGGCTCATTTTCGGGGCCGCTCCTCACAACTCCCGCACCTTCGTTGGGTCCGGGGGCCACGGCTTCGGGATTGTTCACAAGCTGCTTGCTCATATCCCTTTGGCTGGCGTAATCCTAAAATGAGAACGTCACATATTTTACCAAAAGGAGAAGCGGGGGGGGGGGAAGTGTTGGCACTGCGGAGGTTATACGAATTTTGGTCCTCGTGCAGGAAACGCATGCGCCGGGAAATCGGGATACAGGAGTGTTGCAGAATTTCGAGGAGCCACGGCTCTCCTGCTTGCCCTCCCATTCAGCTTTTAATACTCTGGGGGAAAAAAGAGTACGGCGCACAAAGAACCCGCACCCCAAGCCAACCTCTCCCAAAAAACCCCGAACAACAAACCACAAACAAAACCCAACACTAGCATCTGCAAACCCGTAATTCAAGTTTAAATAAGTGTTTCTACAGCACTGCGCCGCCAGACCTCGTTAGATTGCACATCACGACTGTAGGATGCTCCCTTCCCTACCACCAGTGTAGAAAGATTCTTTAATTTTACGCCCCATTTCCTTTCTGTCATTCAACAATGCACATCGGCTTTTTTTTTAATATATATGAGCAAGAGACAAGCTGCCCTGTAGGCAGCCGGGGATGTTGAAAAACAAGTGAAATACTGCTGGTGAAGATTTCTGAGCTGGCTGCTACGCTTCAAAGCCCGTCAGCAAGAGAGTGAAATGCAAAAATACCCCAAAACATAACCGCACTGCCACAGTGGGATTAACGCCACTAACAGTAGCTTGCCCCTATTCTTTTTCTCATGTTTCCAATTCACCAAATGCTAAAGATTTTATTTAAGCTTCATTAGATAGATTACTGACAACACTCAGACACTCACCTCTACCTTTCCCTCCGGTTTAAAACTACAATTTAAAATGTATCTTCGTTTTCTACATTAAGCAACCCGCAGGCGAACCTTACCTTTTCCACCAGTTTAATGATAGCTTTACATACACCCTTTATTTTTTCAGTGCCGCACAAAACTCCCCGTCACCATTTCCGCCACAAGTTTTCTCTCCTCCGTAATCCCACTCTCCCGGCATTACGGGGCTCTGCAGGGGCTGGGTCACTAAACGAGGGCACTTTGGGGTGCCGCAGCGCTGCCCCTTCCCCGCAGCATCCATCCATCCATCCATCCATCCGTCCGTCCATCCATCCATCCATCCATCCATCCATCCATCCATCCATCCATCCATCCATCCATCCATCCATCCATCCATCCATCCATCCATCCATCCATCCACCCCTACCCGGTCCGGGAGGCTCCGCCGGCAGCACCAAGGACAGTTCCCCTCCGCTCGGCGCCTCCAGCCCCGCTCGGCATCCGAGGGAAAAAGCCAAGCACTTACCATGTCCTAAACAGCCGCCGATGGAGCCGGCAGGGGTGAGAGGAGCAGCACGGGCAGCTGGCAGACTGGATTTTGCCCAGTTCAGAGCAAAGCTTTCTATACTTCCTTGGGAAAGACCGGGCTTGCGTCAGTGCATAGCAAGGTGCCCTTCGCGTGACATTTTCTTGATAATAGGAGTTTGATAGATCATGAGCCTTGGTTGGGGATTTTAAAGGGACCCGGGGCAGCCGGAGCGGGCTGGCTGTCGCTGCGGCGGCGGTGGCACTGCGCGCTCCCGTGACTCATGTGGGGGCTGGTGGTGGCCAGCCCAGCCCGAGCGGGCAGAACTTTCCTCTGCTGGCCAGGGGGAACGTGTGAGGAACACGCACTGCCGCGCCCGAGGCAGCAGAGAAACGGGGACAAACCTTCCATTCCTACTCCTCTTCCTCCTCCCTCTCACTGCAGCGCAACCCAGTCCCTTTTTAAAATCTGCATTTCTGCGGTTCGCAGATCAGATGTTATACTAGCTCGTTTATATTGGTTATCAATTTATATATCCATACACATGGATATAAAAATAAAAACATAAACATTATCGGGTTTGTGTCTAAACATACCGATACACGGAGTGAGAAGTTCACTATTTATAAAGTACCCAAATACATTTAAATTGTGTCTTTCTTGGTCTCGTTGCACGAAATTGCATTGTATCGTTTATTTTTACTGTGCCTCATGGGGGAAACTCCAATTAAATTTAAACGATACACACAAGAAAACAAGCTTCTCTGCCGTCAAAACTGTCTGAAGAGCAGTTAAGTGGGAGCAGAGATGACGGCATCAACCCTGAAGTTGCTGGTGTTCTTCCCTCACCCATCGAAGCATTTATGTTTGATTATTGGGGGAGAAATTATTCGTCATTAAAAGTCAGGTGTTGACTGACAATCCCATTTTTGCAACGAAGTGTTTCACACCTGCTCACCTCTTGTAGGTGTGATTTGCTGCTTGAGGGGCTTTCTCAAAGATTTGTTGAGCACAAGATGATTTTGTTCACGCTGACAAAAAAAAAAAAAAAAAAAAAAGAAAGAAAGGAAAAAAAAAAGGATAAAAAGCGCAATGACGAATCGGGATGCTCCCTACGCAACTTTCCCAGTTACTTCAGCGTCAGCGACGCTGTTCATCCGCATAGACCCTGCTGGTGTCAGCTTCTCCGGAGAGTATTTCACATTTTAGCGTAAGCAGAGCGGCGCCTATGCAGAGAGGGGAGGAGAGGGGGGGCTGAACTCGCCGGCACCGCACGCCTTCCTTCCGCGCCCTTGCTCTTACGGCTTACGAGCGTTTGCTTCGGCGGACGAAGGAAATAAAAAATCAGAAAGTCAATAAGAAATTCGCGCAGGCAGTGCTGCAGAGCCGCCGGCTGCGCGGTGCCAGCCGGAGCAGGGACAGGGACAGGGACAGGGACAGGGACAGGGACAGGGACAGGACAGGGACAGGGACAGGGACAGGGACAGGGACAGGGACAGGGACAGGGACAGGGACAGGGACAGGGACAGGGAAAAGGGACAGGGAAAAGGGACAGGGAAAAGGGACAGGGACAGGGGCAGGGCTGGGACAGGGACAGGGACAGGGACAGGGACAGGGACAGGGACAGGGACAGGGACAGGGACAGGGACAGGGACAGGGACAGGGACAGGGCTGGGACAGGGACAGGGAAAGGGACAGGGAAAGGGACAGGGACAGGGGCAGGGACAGGGACAGGGGCAGGGCTGGGACAGGGACAGGGAAAAGGGACAGGGGCAGGGCTGGGACAGGGACAGGGACAGGGACAGGGACAGGGACAGGGACAGGGACAGGGGCAGGGACAGGGACAGGGACAGGGACAGGGACAGGGACAGGGACAGGGACAGGGACAGGGCAGCTTTGTTCCTGCGGTCCCGCTTGCCCCTCGAGCCCGGCGCTGCGGCGGCAGCTGAAACCCACGGCCACAGTTATTGAGAGCCCCACGGAAAGCGGGGCCAGCCGAGCAGAACGGCCAAAATCGCTTTTCGCCGCACTGGCCGTTCAGCCTCGCAGCTGGGAAACGCTTCTGGGCCCCAGCAGAGCTCCAGAAGGCGCTGGCAGCGCAGCTCGTCTGCCTGCGGTGCTGCCTCGCACAGCCCGAGCTCGGGGTCAGCCGCACCATCGTGTACAATTACTGTATATTGCAGCTGTCTTTGCACACGCTGTCTGCGGACTGCTGCCCAGTTCAAAGCCACTCTTCCGGCTCTGTTGTGTCGCGCAGAGCAGCAGCCCGGCCTGGGGGAGCTGTCCCTGCCCGAGGCGGAGCGGAGCTGGATGCGCTTTAGGATCCCCCCGAGCCACAGCGTTCTGTGATCCATGCATCCCGCGGGGCTATGAGGAATCGAGGGGCGCTGGCAGGAGCTGCCTTTGGCAGGGGGGAGAGGCTGGTGGTGTGTGTGTGGCAGCGTTTCCTCCCCGCGGCATCCCCAGCCGCAGAGCGATCTGCTCGCCTGCTCGGCCGTGTGACCTGCGGTGCATCAATGCCTCTAAAGGCACGGGCCGCGTTCAACGCGACAGGACAGTGGTCCAAGAGACATTTCGGTCGGGAACACTCCTAAACGTCTTCTAGAGTCATTGGATTGACTTGTTTGGTTTTTCCAAAAATCGGGGAACTCACTCTTCACATTCTCTTCCAAGTTACATTTTTGTTCTCTCCGTCAGCACTGGAACGTGAAATCGAAGTTTCATCCCCGGAAGAAGGGAGTCGATGTCCTGTACGTTCTGAAAAGTCAGGAGTGCTTCTCCTTCCCCTGTGCCCCGGGAAAGCTCTGGGAGGGCACGGCCGGGGGCTCTCCCTGGAGCCAGGGATCCATTCTCGGCCCAGAGGAGACCCACGGAGCGACGCGGGCTCGGTTTCCAAACATTTCCCTTGGTCCCGCCCGGCCCTGGGGGCCGCACAGCCCCGGTCCCTGCTGCCCCTGCCTTCTCACACGCCTTTGGGATGGAAACACCTGCCCTGGTCCGAACTCCCAGCTTGGATTCACGGTTCATTCCAAAACCAAACCAAATCCCTCCAATGCGGGGGTTTAATTAAACCAGCTAGTTTAATTAACCAGCTAGCAGCCGTCAGGTTCACTCAAATGATTTTTCTGAGCCCCCTGTCACCGTCGCTGCCTGTCCCGCAGGCGAAGCACCCTCGCAGCCCTCATCAGGGGCAGCAGGGATTCCGGGGCAGCAGGGATTCAGGGGCAGCAGGGATTCGGGAGCCGCAGGGATTCAGGGGCAGCAGGGATTCGGGAGCAGCAGGGATTCGGGAGCCGCAGGGATTCGGGAGCCGCAGGGATTCAGGAGCGCAGCTCTCCGCAGCCCACATCAGGGGCAGCAGGGATTCGGGAGCCGCAGGGATCCGGGAGCCGCAGGGATTCAGGAGCGCAGCTCTCCGCAGCCCACGCCCAGCGCCGCGCTCCCCTCCGTCCCTGGGGGCTCTGGGCAAGGCGCCCACCCTCGCCGCGGGACCCCTCTGCCCGTCGGGACCCCTGTTTGCTCCCGCAGGGACAGGCCGGGAGGGAGGGCGGTCTCTCCAGGGGCAGGGTCGCGCTGTGCCCAGCAGCAGGGGAAGGGGAGACACCGCTGCTCTCCCCGAGGGAGCCCCGGGGACCCCTGCGAGCGCTGCCCCCTTTGGGGAAGGGGCTGCCCCCAGCCGGCCCCTCCGCGGCCGCGAGCGGGCGAGCGAGCCTTAATTACTTTGTCAAAGATGAAAAATGGCAATGGGTTTATTTTGCTCCCCTGGCTGGCCGTCCTTCCTCCTGCCCTGCCCCTCCTGTGCGGGTACGCAGGGGCACGGCGGGGGGGCGGGAGGGCTGAGTCCGAGCCCGGCCCCGCGGGCTCCGAGGGCGCTGCCGCCTCCCTCCCCCGGCACGGGCACTGCCCTGGCTTTGTGCCGCGTTCGTGCCGCGCTCACTGCAAAAAAAAGCCGAGTCACGACACGAGCAAGCGATGACACCTCTCCACAACCACCCCAAGCACGCCCACGGGCTCCCACGCAGTGTTAATCCCTGCGCTAAAATCCCCGTCCCGGCTTCTCTGTGACGGCGTTAAGCATTGCGGCTGTCCATCTTAAATCTTCCTCGTCCCTTGCCGCTGGCCAGTTTGCCTACAAGGGATGGAGGCAGCCGCCGCAGGAACCCGCGCCCTCTTCCCGGCTGGCTTCTCCCACGACCCCAAGGCGCAGCCTCTGCTGCCCCGCAAACGCCACCCTCCGGAGTGCCACCCTCTTGAGTGCCACCCTCCGGAGTGCCACCCTCTGAAATGCCACCCTCTGAAATGCCACCCTCCTGAGTGCCACCCTCCGGAGTGCCACCCTCCTGAGTGCCACCCTCCGGAGTGCCACCCTCTGAAATGCCACCCTCTGAAATGCCACCCTCCTGAGTGCCACCCTCCTGAGTGCCACCCTCTGAAATGCCACCCTCCTGAGTGCCACCCTCCGGAGTGCCACCCTCCTGAGTGCCACCCTCCGGAGTGCCACCGTCCGGAGTCACAGCCTGTCCCGGGAAGCAATTCCCACAGCACATCAGTCCGGGAGGACAGGTTTCCTTCTTCCCTCCTCTCCTCGGGCTGTTTGCGTTGTTGTTGTTTTTGTGGCAGGGAAATCTTGGCGAATCCAGGGAAAACCCTCTGGCTGAAGCTCTCCGTAGGGACGGCCGCTTACACCCTTGTCCCCCTTAAACCCGAAAGGCAAATAGAATGGGAATTAACAAAGTGATCAATAGGCAAATACAATAGGAATTAACAAAGCGAGGGTGAGGATGAGTGCGAGGACCCCGGGGAATGTCTCTGAACACCCACTTCAGACTCCGATGGAGCAGCCCAAAGGCAATGAGACCGGAGGTGTCCCAGCTGTGAAAAGCGCTGATTCCGGACCGTGGTGGGTCTGACTCACATCAAATGTGCTTTCCAGGGGCCGTGCCCCTTCCAGGGGAGAGGAGCTGAACCCAGGGGGCCCTCAGCAAGCGCGAAGGCTCTGCTGTAGCTCAGGGGCCCAGGAAACGGGCAGGGCTCCATCGGGGATGCACAGCTCTCCCCCCCGAATAACCCTGCCCTCACCCAGGGCTTGGGGATCTTACAGAGAAATTACAGTTTGGGATAATAACAGGGAGAAGCTAATGTGTGTGTGGGAAAGGGTTATGCCTTTTCTCACAACCAAAAATGGTCTTAAACCACCGTGATGTAGAAATCCAAAGCCAAGAGCAAGACTGTATTCACTCATCTGAGTCACACACATACACCAGCAAAAGTAGATGTCAATAAGCCAGACCTTGCAAGGGACACTTCAATTCTTGTATTTCCCTTTTAATTCTACCAATATGCAAAAAATTGCACGGCCTTAATTCCAATGAACACTTTTCCCAGGCAGAGAACACGGCCCCTTTCTTAAGGCAAAGATTCACCTCACCAGGCAGCAATGTTTTACTTCTCTCAGTTAATTGTATTCAAATAATGAAGAGACTGTAAAAATCCTTCAAGTGATAATTAGCTGTTATTTTCATCCTGTGAAATGCCTCAGTCTCATCCCGTTATTTATTAGCTCTCCCGTGCACTTTCCAATTGCCTTAGCTCACATAACCTGCTTGGATGGCCCCTGGATTCCCAGATAACCATCAAACTCTGGTACCCTGTTGTAAAAGGAGGCAGTTCCCTGAGAGGTTTAACTTCTTCTCTGGAGACCACCGTAAATAACAGAATCAAAAGAAAGGGGGATCAGCTGGGGGGAAAGCAGAAGCATCTGGAGGAAATTTCTGCACCACTGGCCAGGCATTTATGCTCCTAACAGCTATTTCCCCCAGATATACATGTTTCTTCATTTGTCTGGACATTTGCCTTAATCACAGGGCGTAGTCTCAGTATGGGACACAATAACCACAGCTTTGAACTTTCACTTTGCAGTAGAACAGGACATTAAAGAAAAAAATCCCATCTATTTAATTTAAAAAATGGTAAGTGGATGCTATTTAGAGCTCTAAATAGATTTCCATGATTTACCTGTATGCAATCAAGTCAAGGATATTTTTTCTTGTGCCACAGTGAACTCCAGACTGAGCTTATCTCAACCACTGAACTTAACAAGTCCCCCCTCTTCAGGTAAAATTGCACCTATCCTAACATTGAAAACAAAACAAAAATACATTTCTTTGATCTAGTATTGCCAGCTGGGCTTTGTGTACAAATCCCAAACAGGACAGGACTGCTGGGAACGTGCCTTGAGCTGTTGGATTTTCCAGCATCAGCCTCATTCCATGGCTATGACAATGGGAAGATGCCAGCAGCTCACATTCCAGGCAGCAGACACAGAACTCAATGTCACAACTCACTTTAGAAGTTTTTTGACCAATCACACAAAGCAAAAGCACATTGACAGTAGTTCCATCCAACCACTGTAAACACACGTACCTTTGGTTAAAACAATGCTTGCTTATTTCAAATACAATCCCTGCTTGTGAGCCTTAAAACACAATGCACAGAGCTCCATTATTAAGCTTTAACCTTCCCAATATCTCACTAGATAAACTTTTCTGCAGCTTAGGGAGTTATTCCAGACAAGTGTTAATACACAGACCATTGTGCTATTTGTCCTTGCTTTTCTACTTTTAAAATAATTTTTCTGCTGACCAATCTCATGGCTGCTGCTTAGCTCCAATCACAGTTCTGCTGTCTCTGAGGCCTTTTGCAGCTTTCCCAAACCACTCTGATTTTGTGGATTCCCACCGACAGAGAGGCTGGAGCAGCAGCAGATCCTGCTCAGAGTGGCAGCAGACTGGATGCCAGATGGAGCAGTGGGGTATTTTCTGGGTCCCCAGGACAAAGGAGGAATTGAAAATCTGACTCAATGTTCTTAGAAGGCTCAATTTAATATTTCATATTATCATATCATATCATATCAATCATATCATATCATATCATATCATATCATATCATATCATATCATATCATATCATTATGCTGTACTAAAACTATGCTAAAGAATAAAGAAAGGATACAGACAGAAGGTTACAAAGAATGATAATGAAAACTTGTGACTGCTTCCAGAATCCCAACACAGCTGGATGGTGATTGGTCGTTAAGTCAAAACAATTCACATGTTGGATAAACAACCTCCAACCACATTCCAAAGCAGCAAAACACAGGACACAGCTCCGGCATTGCTCACAACAGAGAAACTTCAGTAGCCTCGGGTGACCTGTGCATTCCTCTTAGGGCATTTGGTTTCAGTCACAGATACTGAATTGTTTAAAAATTGAAAAAGCAAGCAAGCCTCTACCAGTTCATATACTGGAATCAGCTTTAGGCATTCTCTTGAGCACAAATTTCCAATTAGAATGACACTGTTCTCCCAAGCTACAAGATTCATTGTTTAAATGATCATTTTGTTAATTCCTATGCTTCATTATCTGAAATTCTGTGTAGCTTCAACAATGAGTTCTAAAAATACTTAATGCCTTGGACATATGAAAAATTCAAGGTGATCCACTATCTAAGGTAATGGAAAATCAAACTCTGACTTCAGTGTCAAGATCATTTTCTTATCAAGGTTCTCACCTCACTCCTATTTTGTCAGTGAGATGGTAAGAGATGCAAAAAAAAAAAAAAATCACCAGATGTACTTCAGTTGTCAGCTTCTCCCAAGTACCTTTTTAAATTTAATCTTTCTTTACCCTTTCCTAACAAAGCCCCATTTATCTTGGGCACTCAAAAGATGTTTTCTCACCACATTGCTAAGAGTTTAACAACAAATACAGCTAAATACCCTCATTACTCTTTTGCAGCCAAGGAAGCAGACAAAGGGGCCCAGCTCAGGCAGGCGGTGCTGTTGAAGTGGAGAAGGGAGGAACCTATCCAGGACGATGTGAGACCGGAGCTTAGCTCTGCCCCAGGTGACCCCAGACACATTGCTTCAGTGGGAACTGGAACGAGCATGGGCAGCAGCCCCCGTCCCTTCTGCCCCTGCTCAGCAGCATCTCCTCTGATATCAGGTCTGGTTCCAAGGGCTCCGTCCAAGTTCATGTCCCCTGTGTGACCCCTCAGCAGCCCCCAACAGTCCGAGATAAAAGCATTTAAGTAACCACCTTCAAAACCTGTTAGAAGTTCTTCGCTTGAGGCAGGAGCACGAGGATTTGGTTACGCTGGCAGCCAGAGGTTTCACATGGTTAGGGAGCTGAACCACGAGAAAGTGGTGACGTGTAGCAACAGAGACACGGAATCTGAACCCTTTGTTCAAAGCAAGGAGCTGGTTTGGCACAGCTCCTCAAGGCACAGCATTTCCTGCCATGGCAATTCCCACTCTGTCACCCAGAAGGCTGATTTATTACTTTATGATACTATATTATAGCAAAGAATACTATCCTAAACTGTACTATACAGAAAGGACACAGACAGAAGGCTAAAAAGATAATAATGAAACCTTGTGACTCTCTCTTTAGAGCCCCAACACAGCCTGACTGTGATTGGTCATTGAGTCAAAACAATTCACATGAAACCAATGAACAACCACCTGTTGGATAACCAATCTCCAAACACATTCCAAAGCAGCAAAACACAGGGGAAGCAAATGAGATAATTATTGTTTTCCTTTTCCTCTGAGGTTTCTCAGCTTCCCAGGAGGAGAAATCCTGGGCAAGGGGATTTTTCCAGAAAATGTGATGCTGACAGCCAGAGCAACCAAGGCTGGTTGGATCCCTCTTGCAGGGACCCATCGTGGGCTGGAATCTGTGGAAACACCAGCAGATCTTTGCCCCCAGGTTAAGTGAGCTTGTGATTAACAAAAATGTCATTGGACAGCAGTTAGGTCATTCTGAAGGCGATTCTAAAAGTTAAGAACATATAAGGCTTTTGTGGGAGCACATCCCATCCCTGCACTCCCTCTTTTTTGTTTTAACCACTGTAACATGAATATATTTCAACCTATTAAATTCAGGACAGTGTTTATTGTGACACACACTTCTCTTACTGTGAACAGTAAAACAATACATCCAACACAACAACAAGCACTGCTGAGCAAAAATCAGCAAAGGTAAATCTTCAGCTGCCCAAACACTTCACCATCACCCAGAGTGTGCCGTCACTGGGGAGCCCCTGGACAAGGTTTCCAAGTTCACTCCAAAAGGGGTTCCGGCTTTTCTAAGACCAAATCAGCAAGTCAAAAGGACTGGAGTACACTTTCAGTGCAGTAACACCTGGGCCTGATGGCACACGTCCTGCACCAGCCAGGACTGGGAGGGTTTCCCTAAAATACCTATAAGCAAACATTTATTAACATAACCAAAGGAATGCATAGTAGTAACATTAAAAAATTATCTTGCAACTAAATCCCTTTATAAAAACTTCATGTATTAATAATATCTGGATCCAGAAATATACTACAATCACACAGCTAAACTTAAATTTCTCTAACAAGCAGTCATTTAGTGAAAAGACAAAGTTTGTTTTTAACAAAGACAAAAAATGACTTAACAAGACCTAAATTTGCCAATTTTCCTTCACAGAAGGCATATACATGCAGGCCTGGGACATTACAATTATACTAACTCCCTAAGTGGTTTCAAAAGATAACAAGCCCCTTTAAAAAAAGGTGTAAACACTGACACAAGCGACATCTGTGCAAAAACAAAGAGACATCCAGAAAGCAAGATTTTTCCATTCCAAACACCCCCAAACAGACCCCCAAAATTCAATGGATTTGTATTCATTTTTATGGTTGGTTTGTTTTTTTTTTTTAAGTAATGCGTGAAGTTTCATGTTTCTTGCTCTTCCCTACACAAAAATAACAGCCTCAGCCTACTTCTTGCTTCCTTAGTGTTCAGCTTTTCCAGGTCTCTGCTTATATTTGTTTATCCGCACTCCCCATTCCATCTTCTCCTGAAATATGCCCCAAGACACATACACATCACTGCCCACAAACACAAAACAAAATACAACTTCTAAAACACTTAAAGACTTTTGAGCGGGGTTAGAATCAAACAGGGCTAAGTTAGATGCCTACGCTCCTTAGAAAATTTAAAAATCCATCTTTATTGCAAACAAAGCTTTACAATGGAAGTTGAAATCATATCAAAAAGTTCTCCCTCTAATTTATCGTTTTCAATATCTGTCTTTTAAAAATACATGTAATAACATGAGCCAGAAAACTCACTGTATGTTTTTAGTTTGAACTTAGCAGATTTATAAGCAAATCAGTTTACTGGTGCTTGGGGAGATGGTAGTGCTGTCCATTGCAACTACCAGTTTGCATATTATTTAAACATACTAAGATGTAAGTCAAATATTTGAAGCATAATTCTCATTTTTCATCAATATGATTGCTGTTGTTACTGCATTTTTCATGTTACTACAGCTATGCCTTATGAGGTTTCCTTTTTCTCTATGATTTTATTCTGAAGTTAGAAAAATCTTGTTTGGTGATGTGTGTTTGACAGGCACCATTGGCTTGGTGTGCAATACAGTGATTGATTTCCTCCTTCATGTTCCTCTACACACGTGTTCTCCATTTCAGATGCTGTAAAAGCAAAGGAATCTTACAACTTTTGAAAGACAATCCAGAGTAGTCAGAAATTCTTCCACAGAATACTTTTTGAAGTAGTTGTGATACTTTAACCCTAACTTCCAGTCATTTCCACGGGAGATACTGCTAACATTTTAGTAAATGTTTCAACTAAAAAGAATAATTTAATGCACAAATCTCCTGACAAGGAATGATCCAGAGCTTGTGATTACTTCCAGTTCACCTGGGACAGTTTCTACAGAAATAAAGATACTGCATCAAATTCTTCTTTGTTGGAGCCTTTAGGCATTTAGGACTTTGCTGAAACTCGGCATCTGAGCATCTCCAGGTGGCCTTGTGGCAGCACTGTAACTTTTTGGATTGCAGCTACCAGTATGGTGCTTCATTAGGGACACTATGAAAAATCCTATCAGGCATTTTTATTTCCCTTCTCCTTTTCTTAACTCTCTCTGTTTGAAGTGTTTTGAGACTAACCCCTCGGTTCTCTTCAAGCTGATACAAAAATCTGAGAGAAGCCATTTGTCCTCCTGCGATACCTGCATTTCGACAATAACATCTCTCTAACAATCATAAACACATACCCCTTTAATTGCAACGGGGCAGAGGGATGGAAAGATATTTAATGAGGTGATGTCCTTTGAAGAGACTTTCTGACAGTGGAAACGCTTGCTTTTCCGTCCTGACAGTGGAAACGCTTGCTTTTCCATCCTGACAGTGGAAACGCTTGCTTTTCCATCCTGACAGTGGAAACGCTTGCTTTTCCATCCTGACAGTGGAAATGCTTGCTTTTCCATTCTGACAGTGGAAATGCTTTTCCATCCTGACAGTGGAAATGCTTGCTTTTCCATTCTGACAGTGGAAACGCTTGCTTTTCCATCCCGACAGTGGAAACGCTTGCTTTTCCATCCTGACAGTGGAAACGCTTGCTTTTCCATCCTGACGGTGGAAATGCTTGCTTTTCCCTCCTGACAGTGGAAACGCTTGCTTTTCCATCCTGACAGTGGAAATGCTTGCTTTGAAAACATCCTTACAGTGGAAACGCTTGCTTTTCCATCCTGACAGTGGAAACGCTTGCTTTGAAAACATCCTGACAGTGGAAACGCTTGCTTTTCCATCCTGACAGTGGAAATGCTTTCCATCCTGACAGTGGAAATGCTTGCTTTTCCCTCCTGACAGTGGAAACGCTTGCTTTTCCATCCCGACAGTGGAAATGCTTGCTTTTCCCTCCTGACAGTGGAAATGCTTGCTTTGAAAACATCCTGACAGTGGAAACGCTTGCTTTTCCATCCTGACAGTGGAAATGCTTGCTTTTCCATCCTGACAGTGGAAATGCTTGCTTTGAAAACATCCTGACAGTGGAAACGCTTGCTTTTCCATCCTGACAGTGGAAACGCTTGCTTTTCCATCCTGACAGTGGAAATGCTTTTCCATCCTGACAGTGGAAATGTTTGCTTTTCCATCCTGACAGTGGAAATGTTTGCTTTTCCATCCTGACAGTGGAAACGCTTGCTTTTCCCTCCTGACAGTGGAAATGCTTGCTTTGAAAACATCCTGACAATGGAAACGCTTGCTTTTCCATTCTGACAGTGGAAATGCTTTTCCATCCTGACAGTGGAAATGCTTGCTTTTCCATCCTGACAGTGGAAACGCTTGCTTTTCGATTCTGACAGTGGAAATGCTTGCTTTGAAAACATCCTGACAGTGGAAATGCTTTTCCATCCTGACAGTGGAAATGCTTGCTTTTCCGTCCTGACAGTGGAAACGCTTGCTTTTCCGTCCTGACAGTGGAAACGCTTGCTTTTCCATTCTGACAGTGGAAACGCTTGCTTTTCCATCCTGACAGTGGAAACACTTGCTTTGAAAACATCCTGACAGTGGAAACGCTTGCTTTTCCATCCTGACAGTGGAAATGCTTTTCCATCCTGACAGTGGAAATGCTTTCCATCCTGACAGTGGAAATGCTTGCTTTTCCCTCCTGACAGTGGAAACGCTTGCTTTTCCATCCCGACAGTGGAAACGCTTGCTTTTCCCTCCTGACAGTGGAAATGCTTGCTTTGAAAACATCCTGACAGTGGAAACGCTTGCTTTTCCATCCCGACAGTGGAAACGCTTGCTTTTCCCTCCTGACAGTGGAAATGCTTGCTTTGAAAACATCCTGACAGTGGAAACGCTTGCTTTTCCATCCTGACAGTGGAAATGCTTGCTTTTCCCTCCTGACAGTGGAAACGCTTGCTTTGAAAACATCCTGACAGTGGAAACGCTTGCTTTTCCATCCTGACAGTGGAAACGCTTGCTTTTCCATTCTGACAGTGGAAATGCTTGCTTTGAAAACATCCTGACAGTGGAAACGCTTGCTTTTCCATCGTGACAGTGGAAACGCTTGCTTTTCTGTCCTGACAGTGGAAACGCTTGCTTTGAAAACATCCTTACAGTGGAAACACTTGCTTTTTCATTCTGACAGTGGAAACACTTGCTTTGAAAACATCCTGACAGTGGAAACACTTGCTTTTCCATCCTGACAGTGGAAATGCTTTTCCATCCTGACAGTGGAAACACTTGCTTTTCCATTCTGACAGTGGAAACGCTTGCTTTTCCATCATGACAGTGGAAACGCTTGCTTTGAAAACATCCTGACAGTGGAAATACTTGCTTTTCCATCCTGACAGTGGAAACGCTTGCTTTTCCATCGTGACAGTGGAAACGCTTTTCCATTCTGACAGTGGAAATGCTTGCTTTGAAAACATCCTGACAATGGAAATGCTTGCTTTGAAAACATCCTGACAGTGGAAACGCTTGCTTTTCCATCGTGACTGTGGAAACGCTTGCTTTTCCATCCTGACAGTGGAAACGCTTGCTTTTCCGTCCTGACAGTGGAAATGCTTTTCCATCCTGACAGTGGAAACGCTTGCTTTTCCATCCTGACAGTGGAAACGCTTTCTTTTCCATCCTGACAGTGGAAATACTTGCTTTTCCATCGTGACAGTGGAAATGCTTTTCCGTCCTGACAGTGGAAACGCTTTCTTTTCCATCCTGACAGTGGAAACGCTTGCTTTTCCATCCTGACAGTGGAAACGCTTGCTTTGAAAACATCCTGACAGTGGAAACGCTTGCTTTTCCATCCTGACAATGGAAACGCTTGCTTTGAAAACATCCTGACAGTGGAAATGCTTGCTTTTCCATTCTGACAGTGGAAACGCTTGCTTTTCCATGCTGACAGTGGAAACGCTTGCTTTTCCATCCTGACAATGGAAACGCTTGCTTTGAAAACATCCTGACAATGGAAACGCTTGCTTTTCCATCCTGACAGTGGAAATGCTTTTCCATCCTGACAGTGGAAACGCTTTCTTTTCCATCCTGACAGTGGAAATACTTGCTTTTCCATCGTGACAGTGGAAACCCTCGCTTTTCCATCCTGCCCCCTCCTCATGGGCGCAGGCCCAGCCAGGTGAGATGCGTGGGGCTGAGCTGCCTTCTCCCCAGCCTGGTCCCCCAGGGAATGGCCATGAGGGTCACACCCCGGACAGGGGATGCCTGCCCAGATAACTGCACCATGGCCACCCGGACCAGCCCATCACTTCAATGGCAGCACACTCATCTCTCCTGTGTCGGAGGAGATTTTTCACTGCTTTACGGGAATTGTTACAAAGCTGACAGCACAGAGATATCTTAGATCTAGAGGATGGGTCCTGCCTCTTTCTGTCCAATTCGCTCATCTTCAAGCAACACATCATTATTCAACTTCGAGCAATAACATTGAGACAGACAGATTATATTGATTTTGATGTCTGGAGACTTTAGCCTGGGGAATTTCACAGTTCTTGGCCACATGTGCTTTCTCCAACTTTCTGCTGGGATTGACAATTACTAGTGGGTACTCCTCAGGCACAGGGGAAACAAGGCAGCTTGGTCTGCAGCAGGCAGAGGAGCAAATTCCAGGTACCACCCAGCACCGATCCTGGGAAAAAGCAAAGGATCCCCAAAAAGTGAAGGAGCATACAAGCACACACTTCAACTTAGAGACAACCACATGGGAAAGAAACAAAACCAACACAAAACCCCAGAATCAGACTGGAAATGGATGTAGTCTCCAAGGACACGAGGTGATAATGTCTGCAAAACAGAACTGTTCCTTCTGCAGAGATGATCTGAAAGCCACCAGCAGCTCCTGGTAGCAGCTGACAGAGTCAGCAGTGCTCAGACCGGGCTGATCCAGAATCTCTCATTATTGTTTTAGGCTATCAAGGCCACCACAACCTGGTTGAAAACTCTGACCTAGATACAGCAGGCAGGAGGGCTTGCACATATGGCTTCCCCTTGGCCAGTGGCAGGCAGGAAAGAGGGGCATGTGCACGCTCAGTGTTTACTTTTGCTGTGGCTATCACTGAACATACAAGTATGGGAAGCTCATATGTGAAGCCAGAATGGGATTCAAACCCATGGCAGCATGGTGTTAGCCCCTGTGGTTTATTTCTCTCTCTCAGAACCCACACAATCAGAGGGAAGCAAGCCAGAGCAAGCCTTGGTCCCTGGGATGCGCTGCAGAAAGATGAACCTGCAGCATCTCTGCCCTGGCCCTTCATCAGGGGCCCTGCAAAGCCTCCAGGTGACAGCTCATCTCTCTCCTTTCTGTTCCACTGGGCATGAGAAACAGCTTCACATCATGAGCTGCAACAGGGAGTGAGGAGGAAACAGAAATACGACCTGCAGAGGAGTCTGTGAGGCACAGGAAAATGTAATAGGATCTGGTGATGTTTCCTTAAACCAGACACTGCTCTAGGTTGAGGTAATTACTTTGCCAAGGTGCAGGTAGGCATTTTACTGGCTTTTATTAACTTTTCCTGTCACCCACACTCCTGTTATCAGCTAGGATTATGCATTCCTCTCCTTCATTCAGCTTCATCTCTGGAGAAATTGTAATTACACTTGGTTAACCCCATCTAAGATTTCATTCCTTATGGAAGACAAGCAGAGGGGAGGTGCTCTGTGAAGAGACTCTGTATTTAAGATATTTTATGCACAAAAGCACCTGACAGACCTGCCCAGTGCCTCAGCCCCTCAGGTTGTGCACCACAGCACCTTTCCACAGAGCCTGCTGAGGCGCTGCCCAGGGCACAGCACGCGTCAAACCAACCCAAGTCTGATGCTTGATCGCGTCCCCTCTCCCCCAAATAACAGCAGCTGCACATACCAGACAGTGAATGCACGTGGGAAAGGAGATTTGAAAAGAAGCATTTGCCCTCCTCCAAAGGATCGGTACACTTCAGACTTTAAAAATACAGCCAGCAACGTCGGAATATGCTGAAGAGCAAATTGATTGGCCATGACCTACTGAAAACAGGGTTTATTGGTAATACATTAGCTGGGCATTCTGACTAATGGGAATGGCTTCGTTTTGCTCTCAGTGCTCTAACACGAGGTACAAACACAGGAATTTATTAAAAACATTCAAGCACAGAGCGGTCCCAGAGGAGGAGAACTCAGGCAAAGCAACCATGTCCTGGCAGGCATATCAAAGACCAGCATTTTCCAAAAACCTAAACTCCCCTCTAAGCTCTTTGAAAGTCTTTTCTCAACTCTGTAGACCGTCTTGAAAACTTCTTGCTGGGAATGAATCCATGTGAGCAGAGGAATGGAGGGACTGGGGTAACAGCTCAGCCTTTTCTCGCTTGCTCCACTGACTGAAGCAAAGTGTTCAGATGGCAACCACCAGAGCAGACCTCAGGGCCACAGGGTCACAGGGCTGGCTGGGGTGGAAGGGACCCCAGAGCTGGTCTTGTTCCTACCCCTGTGCCAGGGACACCTCCCGCTGTCCCGGCTTGCTCCAGGCCCCATCCAGCCTGGCCCTGGGGCATCCTCAGCTTCCCCGGGCAGCCTGGGCCAAATGATGTTACCACATCGATTTTGGGGGGGTTTTCCTGCTGACAGCTCTCTTATCCACTTCCCTCAGTAACGTCTCAATTACTGCAAAAGTAATTAAGTGTCACATGCATGGATAAATCAGGCATGAAACACCTGATTCAGAAAAGAGTTCCATGTGAAAACCACGGAATTCCATTAAGGGCTGGGCTCAGCCACAAGCCCTAACTCCCATTCCTTAGCCAGATGTTGCATTTAGGTTTTCACTTCAGAATTGACCAAAGCAATGGATTAAAAGGCGACCAGAAAGCCATGAAAGATGGAGCATTTACTCCTGCCCTCATACTACATCATCTGTTTGTGGGGCTTTTTTAACACAGGAAGACAAGAAAAAAAAACATGACATCTTTTAATATTAAAAACAGATCAACCTGTTCTCCATAAATGACATTCAGGAAGTCTGTTTTAGAGGAAACAGCCTTGTCTTTCATTTAAGGCACTACAAAGGAGGTTGCCTTCATGTTTTTTGAGGAGTTTCCATTCAGAAAGGCAAACTTTTGTAAAAATATAAATGTCCAATTTCATCAGAGCAAAAAAAAACAACAAAGAAAATTAAAATCCCTAGTCACATCAGAAAATTTTGATCAGAGCTGAATTGATGATTGAAGAAGGAGCTTGCAATGCCTCCATATCCTCTGTTTCTGACACCATTAACTGACCTTGGCTAACCAAACCTCCTCTCCTTCCGTTTTCCCCAGCTGGCAGTGTGCTCCCTGCTGAGGTTTGCTGCCATTTGCCAGGGCTGTTGGACTGGTCCAGGTGAGAAGTTACAAAGGCTGGGGATACCTGTGCCCAGAGGCTGCTCAGCCCAGGTCGCTGTCCCAGTCTCTGCAAACCAATGGTACCAGCATCATTTCCACCTCTGGGGACGCCCCACAGCATCTGTGACTGTCTACGCCAAATCCATTGTGGGCTCCCCACAAACACAAGGGCTGGGACTGTCCTGAAGGCAAAACGCTCCCCAGACCAGCATCAGTGCAGATATCACTGTGAGGCGAGAAACTGAACTGAGCACTGCTTTTTCTGCTCAGTGCAAGGCCTTGTGTTAATTCCCAAGCCAGCGAGCAGTGCAGCACAGCTGAACACCCGAGTCACAGAGGCCTCCTCCTCCTCCTCCTCAGATCCAATTTTCCACTCGAGTAGCCTTTGTTCCAGCAATGTCCAGTGCCGTGACAGCAGTCAATACTATCGAGAAATTCCCTCCTTTCAGTGCTCCTCTCTTTGCATAACCCATCAGAAGGTTAAATCAAAATTCAGTTCTACTCACTGAATCCTACTTGTACCTCAGGCTTAATTACCTAAAGCGTCGTTACCCAAAGTGGATCAACATTCCTTCAAGGAGCTCCCTGTGCCTCCCAGGACCTTTGGGCTTCTGCTGTGTCTCCCACCAGGTCACTTTTCCTCGATGTGGTGAGACACAGTAAGGCGTCTCGGAAGATCTCGGGATGTCACGCGAAGAGAGCCGAGATTCCTTTCCTCCCCAACCTCTTTCTTGATAAGATCACCCAAGAATGTAGCTCCCCCTAGTTCCAGCAAAGAATTCCACCAACCCCGTTAGTTTTCTACCCTCTTTTGACCATAGATGTAAGGCCCCTTTATTGTAGCACTGTCCCGTGACTTATATAACCCCTCTGAACAAGAAATAAACGCCTTTTGACCGTCTGCCATGTTGGTGTTTGCGTTTTTGTCATAGGCCCGAGCGGCCCTGGAATTTGGGGTCGCCGTGCTGTTCTTCTGAGCCAGGCCACCTGCTTGTCTTTATTGTAAAGACAACACCTCGTGCCCCCCCAGAGCTCTCTCTTTCACCCAGGCAGTCTGCAACACTCAGGGAAATAGAAGCAAAAGCCAAAATTCTTAGCAAGACTGCCTTTATAACGAAAAGTACTGCAAACAGAGAGGGCTGGTTCTAAAGAGTGAAGCCACCATGCATTCATTTGTTTGGCGAACACTGGATGAACGTTGTCAATTTTACAGATTTTTGTTTCTTTATTTGTTGATTTTTAACTCCAGCCCACGAGTATCGGCTGCCCAGGTGCTGAGCCACTAAAAGCAAAAGCCCACCTGGCAAAGCGGCACTGGCAGCACGGCCACTAGAAGGGGTTCAGCAGTGGCCATTTCCCAGCTGTGGGAACCCTCTCAGCACCCGAATCACTCACACCTGCTCCTCCCTGCGCATCACTCCGGGCTGCAGGCGCCATCTCCCTCAGTCACCACCAGCCACCTGGGGAAAACTCCATCCCTGCTTTTGTGTGGGAAGGGATCATGTGTCAGGGGACAGAAAGGTGAGCAAAAAAACCCTGAAAAAACGGGTGTCCCATTTCATCTGTTTTTCCTTGGAAGAAAACAAAATAGTTTGAAAGGGCTTCTCAAATCACCATGTGAAGGGGGATGATTTTAGCCTCCGCCAGCTGAATCCAAGGAGAGTAATTTTATTTGGGTAGTAGTTCTTACTTGTGAAAGGCTAACTTCAGCCAGTTTGCTTTCCAGGGGACACATTTGCTCTCACTCTGTTTGCGCTGATGTTTTGAGTAGTACCCAAGTGGAAAATAGAATTAACATGTTGAGTAAGCTTTATTCCTCTTTAATTTGTTACCACTGCCATTAAGAGTCTTTTATTTTACTTTGGTTAATTGTTAGAGGAACAGCAAGAGAAATGTTATAAATCCAGAAATTGATTGTTTCATGGTAGAGTTTTTCCAGGGGATGAGTGAGGCCTTTTCATTTACCATGGAGGAGTTCAGGGAGCTCTGGAACCTGGAGGCATTAGGAATTCAAAGAAACCCAGTAACAGCCTTGCTATTCAGAAAGGGACAGAAATGAATTTTCTATTTGGATATGTGGGAATTAGCACAGCAGGTAAAAATTCTGAGCCAGTTGGGAACAGACATTTATACATTACATTCAGGTGCTGAAAAAGCATGAGCTTTTGAAATATCCTATCAGTAATTCCTGTGTGCATGGTGCCTCACCGGCAGGAAGGCTTCTCCTTCTCTCTTTGCTGCTCAACAATATCATTAAATTAGTATTTACCAATACCACTTTTCCCTGTGAAGTTAATTATCGACCTATGAATTTAATGTAAGGTCAAAAATTGAATCAAACAGTATCTGTTTAAACCATATTACTAAACGGGAGGACTGAACCATCTTCAGGTTTCTGTCCACTTATATAAAAGCAATTCAAACTGGAATGCTTTCTACACCTATTTAATCACCTAAGTCCTTCTGCAAATTTGTCTGTAGTGCTCATAACATTAAAAGCCAGATTTTCCCTCTCATTTCCCTTTCCATGTAATAAGGTATTTGTCTTTTAATTAGATGTCACTACTTCACCAGCTTTGACATCTGTCAATGCCTGGATAAACAAAATAATGTAAAAGTTTGTGTACTCAGATACATACCCATGACTTTATTCTTGGTTGCCTTTGAAAACTCCTGAATGCTGTTACTATGCAGTTAATCCATGTAGTAAAAGCAGGAGGAAATTGCACTTCTAAACCTGGTTTCCAAAAATAAAATCATCCCTTCAGTCTTCACACAAGCCTTTACTTTCAACCCTTGATCCTCCAGCTCCCCCTTGTCCCTCTCCAGCCAGCGTAGCTGGACTGTGTCATTCCTCAAACCTGGGGAAAACACAGCCTACACTTGTTCCTTAAATTGTCCTCAGGTGATTTCAGCCAGGGACGGGAAACGCTAAGAATCATTACTGCTGGGAACTTCAGGCACTATTAAACACAGAGCAGAGAAACATCCTTGAAATGAAACTCTTCAAACCTCGCTAGCAGCCTACATTTTTAGTTAGAAGCTGTATTTCCCAAACCAGCTCTCCAAATCCTCTGTAGAGCTTTATTTGGAATTGGGGCTTTGCCGTTCTCTGGATCACAGAAGCTGGATCTGTCTCATCACAGCACACCCCACAGGACAGAATTTAGAAGGTCAAGCTAAGGTGTACACACAAAAATCCTATTAAGAGAAGCCAGCATGGTGCTCACTGAAGAGTCATTCAGAATCTTCCAGGTCTGTCAGTCTTGCTGAGCTGCTCTCTGATGGGCAGAAGCAGCAAGATAATTTTACAGCTTAGCAAAACATTTAAAAGCACTGCAGAAGACAAGATTAAAAAACCCCAAAAACTAACATACCATTAACACCTAAATAAGCAGCAGAGCTGTGAGCATCCATCTAATTTTCAGGCGGGTTATTTGTCTTCAAGTACACAGACTTTGGGCACGGATTTGCAAGAAGAAGGCAGGCCAACCTTCAGGTGTTATCTGAATATTAAAAGAACTTTTATGAATCATGGTCCATCTTAGCTCCTCTGACTTTGGGCTAAGTATAATGCAAATTGCTTTCAGCATGAATAGAGATTGAGAACTACTGGTAAAGAACACACCTTGAGGAAAAGGTTCACTATGGGATTAAACATTAAAAACTTCTGTCCGTGCAACTTCAGAAGTGCTGGACTTCATAACTAAGCATGGCAAAAACGTATTTTCCAAAACCACCCTTGAGTGTCTAAAACCCACTCCTACACACAAACTTGCACCACACTGCTAATACCTAACACACACAGGTTTCCTGGTTTTGCAAATGAAGACACTTTCCCATTACATTTGTAGTTGCCACCTGCAATTTGGGTCAGGCCAATTTTATCCTCTTGGGAAACAGACATACCTTTACCCCCATGTATTCATTTGCCCTTTGCTGAGTGCAAGTTTCACAAAATGAATTTATAAAGTGAATGGAGGGTCCTAAATTTCCTGATGTCACAGAAAAGGCTTTGTTTATGCATGAAACTACACATTAAGGAAGGTGTCATAATTTCATCTTGCATTTCTTCATGCATCTGACAACTGACTTGAAATTACCAATCATATTTATTTTTTCTTTATATCCTCCTAGGTATAAAGACAGACCCAATCAGATTTTTTAATGTGCTTTGGCAGTTCTCCATCAGCAACAACAACTCATTCCTACATTTCAAGGCCTGAGAGAACCTTTGTATCTGTCTCACTGCACCTGCATCCCCTTTCTGCTGTGCCTGCAAACCAAGCCTGCTCTGAGCAGCACGAGCAAAGATTAGATTTGCACAGGGCTTGCTGCACCTCCCAGGAATCAGCTGCACATTCAACATTTGCTTCTGCATCAGAAACTGCATCTGCCCACGGCAGCTCCGGGGAAGGACAGGGAAGGAAGAAGGAAACCTACCTAAGGCAGGTAAATAAATGCCTCATTTGAATTTTAAAGTTACAGAGATCTAACCCATAGGATATATAATTTTGATACTGCTTAGCCGAGGAAAAAAAAAGATTTTGTCACGTAAGATGTTAAAGAAATAAGTTCTGGGAGGTAAATTTAGACGAGCTGGTGTAACAGGCAAATGCTGTCAGATGGTAAGTGAAATTCAGGCTCTCTACAACTCAGTTTTTCTTTCTGTTCTCAATACAGGAGCACATACTGAAGAAACACTTTTGGGTCTGAAATTGTGACTACCCCAATTGTTACAAAATACTTAAAAATTTGATACACCAATGACTGATGAACATGTTGTTTTTACCACCTGGACAAAGAAATGTTTCCATGAACTGTGCAGAATGCCAGCCATTTCTGCACTATTTTGTTTATTTACTTATTTGTTTTTAATTCAGCTACAAATTATTTGTGGTTTTGGCCACATTGACCATGTGCCATAGAATAAAGGATCACATCTGTGTGAAGGATTATTACCTCTCACTGGACAAATCCAAGGGCATTTCTACTCCAACTAGTTACTTCCCACTTTTCTGCCTCACATTCAATCATTAGAATCCCTTCAAGTGAGTATTTATTGATCCTGTTTCCTACAATATTTAATTCTTATGATTAGGAAATGTAAATAACTCACTGTGCTGTCAGATGAATCCCATATTATTCAACTGCTAGACTGAAAAAGGCCCCCTGTAATTGATGGGTAATTTCCACAGGATGCTGTGAGACAATCACCATGAGATCAACATCCACTTGTGTATTTGAAGTTCTTTGAAAATCCAGTGCCTTTATTAAATCACCCTCCTCAGGCTTTACATTAATGGAAACCTTTTCAGAGTATTTTCCTTCTGGCTAGCTGATACCAAATCCTCAGTTTTTAGCAGAGTTGGTTTTTGGGGGGTTTTATTTATTTGTTTATTTTAAGATAGCATTTACACATTTTCAAGCCTCGTTTCCCTTTTAGCCCTGCAACCCAAGGCTACACAAACTCTACCAGGCTTTGCACTGCTTTCCCTTTGCATTCTTTTTCCTCCCTTCTTGCTTTCCACAGCAACGTTTACACAGCCATAGGATCTGCAGAAGTGTGAAACAATTCAGATTGGAAGGGCCTCGAACAAGACCAAAATGGGTATGGATCACCCAGCCAGACAAGTGTCAGCAGCTCACTGAGCCCACCTGTGTTTACCAGTGTGGAGCATTCCCACTTCTCAAACACTACTGGGAAACAAAACTTCCATCTTTGACTTTTGCTGTGTGTGCAACTGTCTCATTTTTTAATGAAGTTTTCTATAGTAAAGCCCATTCTGAAAACAGACAGAATTTAAGAGCTGTGTGCAGTCTCACTCGCATGAACTGAGGGATCCAAAATCAGTACCTGAGCATTCCTGCTATGTGAGCTGAGCTCCTGAACATCCCCATGTTAACCAGGACATTTAAGGAGCCTACAGGGAATCAAAGTGAATACCTACATGCACAGCCCCTGCCTTGACCAACCCTTGAGTGTCCAGTGTTTCTGTAAGAAGCCAAACCAAACCCACCCTCCCAGCAACTGCTTTTTGTTTGTTGTGTTTTTCCCAAAGCTGCTAAGATACACACTTCCACCCACCTGTGTCCCAACAGGTTAGCAGGGAAAAAACTGCAGGCACAAATAAATGAGCCATCATAGGACAGACAGAATTTCCAATTACACAGAACACAAAGAAAGCAGCAACTGGGTTCACCCAAGTGCCCTGGGTTCATTTATTTAGACAAATGTAACAACTTTTAAATGTGTACAACTTTTAAACTGCAGAAGTGTAGTAAAAATACCGTCTTTGTTGGCCCAATCTTGCAGTTGGAATTCAAAAATTATTCCCATTGGGATTTTCCAGCTACTGTTGAGGCGCACTCACAAATGACTAAGCTGCTTCTTTCACAAAAAAATACTCTACCAGTGGAAGAATAAAACATTTTTGAGGGATCATATTTATTGTTGCTTACAGCAAGACTTCAGGCTCGTTTTTGCTCACCGAGCAGTCTCAGGTAACCCAAACCCATCTTTCTTGCTTTCCTCGCCCCACGTGAAGCGGCAGGATCTGAGTCTCAGCTCCAGGTAACTTTTCCACATTCCACACACAAAAGCCCAAGAGTTGACTATTTTTGGATATTCCAGAAGTCTGATCAGCAGCCAAGTGCAGCATTTGAATGGAGCCTATCCCAGCCCTGGGCACAGTTTCACTGGAGGCTGTAGGTCTGCTGGGTGTCCCTCACTGAGAGGGTGATGAGGAGGGAGCGCGGATCCTTTCTGTTCTTGCGGACTGTGACCTTTCCTCTCAGGGCCTCTCCTGAAAAAGCAAGAAGGAATTGCTCAGGTTACAGAATTCAATCACTCGCAGTAATGGCAAAGATGCATTGCATCCATGTTGCATGAGAAGCTGCTCCCAATTAATCAGAATTTTAAAAGTCTAAAGAAGTTTAAGTTTTCGAAGCTCTTGACAACAAACCTGAGGCAAACTTAACTGCAGTTAAATCTGGAGAGGTGCCAAGTTGAGGCTGATGCTTCACTTCTCAGAGGTCCACCCAAATTACTGATATGCCAAACATTTCACTTGTGGCTGGGGAAAACCTCTGTACCCCTGGGATATGGTCACCATCTTGCCACAAAAGCGCATTCCCTCCCTGCTGTATGGGCCATGTGCTCGGTATTTGCTCTGCATTTCATTTAAATTCTGACTGTGTATTTTTGAAATCTGACAGGAAACTACCACAGAAACCTCTGTGGCATTTCAAGCATATATATTATTAATTGTGGGTTTTGTTTTACAAGGTGTCAGTGTCATGACAGTTCCTAGGTATGTCCTCCAGTTACACCCAGAGCAAATGCTTTTACACAAAAGGAAAAAACCTAATCTTAATTTCTTTTCAGTCCTTACTAAGACCTTTCATTTAAGGAATATTTGGCTGCTACCCTTCTGTCCCACTGGATCCAAGGTATTTTCCAGCTGCTCATCGCTCACTGTGATTTTAAAAGCCACTGTTAATATCCCAGTAAAAAGCTTCCTTATTGTAAAAAAGAAAACAAATAGTAATTTCAAAACTAAGCTGGTTTCAGATTCAGGAAGCATTTGTAGGTCTCCATTTGGCACAATTCTCGGTTGCATCTGCAAACAGTAAACTGACAGAAAGTCCCAGCTGTAAATTATAAATGCAGGACATTGTGTTAAAGGTTGCAGTACAAATATCAAAGAAGGCTTATCTACAAGAATAACTGTAGTACCAAGGATCAGAAGAAAAAAATAAATCTGATCATTTTGGGGTTTTTTCATCATGTAACAGTTAGCTGGAGACACCACTACAAGACTGACATAACACAATGCAACTTGTAGGGAATTGTGAAAACAGTTTCACAGATTATTCAAACAGAGACAGGTTTGCCTGAGAGAAGGACAAGATAAA
Organism: Emberiza elegans; assembly: GCA_024865655.1. Lineage (NCBI taxonomy): Eukaryota > Metazoa > Chordata > Aves > Passeriformes > Fringillidae > Emberiza > Emberiza elegans. The sequence continues at coordinate 6,208,395 of JALJVW010000011.1, forward strand.
GAAAAAAAAGCCTTATAGTCCCACTCCAGCTAGGAAATTTAACCTGATTTGAACACACAGATTTTCAAAACTGCTACAAAATGACCTATTTAATTTATTTTAACAACCTGTGATAACAATTCAGTAAGACTAAAGAGCCTCTGTAAACTAAAATTCCATGATTTCAATTAATCCACACTTCAATCTTCCCATTTAAAACATTAATACAAAACAATAAAAAATGAGGCAGAAACTTAAATATCATTTCATAAACAGCTGACTTCAGAGAGCAGAACCTTCAGATTCTGTTTGTAAAGACAGTTAATGAAACAAAGCAATCCGTTCATTTTTCCCAGCTACTCCTCATGCTGTAGCCACATTAAATGTGCTTTTGGGAGCAGCCTTTTCTGAGGGCTGAGGCAAACAACAGCAGTAGCTGAAAGGCAGTTCAGAACAATTAATCACTGTCATGTAGATAGAAAATGACTGATGCTTTCCCCCGTTCCCTGTCCTAGGAGCTGCCTGGAGGAAGCTGTCTCTGGGACTCAGCTGCATCACCTTGCTCTTATCACGTCCAGCTGAATGCAAGTAAACCACACAGTGCCACTGCAGTTTGATTAGGACAAAGCTGAATCCATTACCATCCCCTCCCTGCATTTTCATTATCCCCCAGGGAGGCTTGAAATTTTCCCCCAAAAGGAAAAAGCAGAAAAATTCAGGAGAAGTGCTGTGTAAGCTTGGCTAGTACAGGAAAAAGGACATTGCTATGTCCATCCTGACTCCCTGTCACATAAGGCATGTCTGACTGCAGGTCTGCAGTGCCTGTGCTCTGCACACTTGAACCAGTTTATTCTGACTGTGACTTTAGCACCAGTAAAAGCACAAGCGACTGCATCTGTCACTTCTGTCTGTGCAATACAATCACACACAGGCCAGCCTGCAGTCTGTGAGCCAAGCTCTCTCTCAGTGCAGAGATCCTCCAGCACCAAGAGTGTTCAGGTCCAACAAATCATGGTTTTTCAGTCTATAAAGGATTTGATCAAAACCACAGATTCTACACAGTCCCTTGCATGCAAATCCATAACATCCACTTAAAGCTAGGAATGACCCATGGCAATGAGTTTGTCATGTGAGCAACTGCCCTGCCTTTCAATACAACTTGATGTCTCCTCCCTCTTTGATCCCAAAAAAGACTCAAAAGAGTTACCAAAGGCAGCCAGTAATCAAGGTCTCTTAGGTTTTTCTTTCTTTTCTTTCCCTGGAAAAGTTTTACTAAGCTAACAGTGGGACAAGTAAGAACACAGTACTCAAACCATTATTTACTCTAAACACCATTAAAATGTAAGAATCTTACGGAAGAGCTCACTGGAATTGTTTCAGAGAGCTGCTAGAAAACTGCACTAGGCTTTGGGCTAAAACACAAACTACTGCACTGCTGGTGAAAAGTGCCTTTACAAATCCCCACAATGTAAGAAGCACTGGGGGGTTTCTGCCCTCCCAGGCACAAACCAGCAGATTTGATATGCTCTGCACAGCAAGGCTGTCCTTGCTGGAAGCTGACAATCTAAACATGATCTAGTTTAAATGTCTGCACCCACTATCTGATGCAACACTGACTTCTGGCATGCAACAGAAAAAACAGCAAGTCTCCAAAGCATCACTCTGGGTACAAAATGGTTTCCATATACCACCTCTCTTCTGACAATGGAAAACGAGGAAAGACTGAAACCGCTGGCAGTGGGACCAAGAGCATTTCCCTTAAACTCGGGAACTTATCCCTAATCTTCCCATTCATCCTCCTAAGCTGCAGGCATTTGCAGCTGTGCACAGACTGCCACCTTCCCCTCTGGCCACTTGTCCGAGTGCATCTCCAGCCCAGTGTGATGCGAGCAGCAGTTTCTGTTCTGTGCAGCAGCCCCTGCCTCTTGGCATCTCCCCTCTGACCTGCGTACCCTTCTCTCTCCTGGGCTGGCTGCTCTGATCAGCTGTCTGCCTTCTGCTGCATCACTGCTCACCCTCTGCTGAACCTATGTGAGGGTCTGTCTTCTCCATGCATGTTCTGAGTATGTTTTCTGAGCATTTTTTGTAGCAAATTGACACTTTCCAACTGCTCAAGAAAGATGGCTGTGAGTTCTTTAAAACTGTTCTCATTTTACAGAGTAACCCCACTGTGGCAGACACAACCCATGCCTATATTCATGATCCCTTTAAATACAGGGCAGTTCAGGAGGGCTACAAGGAATCCTGTGCAGCCACTTGACAGATTTGATACTTCAGAGTATTAGTAATGCCAAAATTAAGAGAATGTCAATAGCAGTGTTCTGGTCTTACTTTTTTCTGCATCAGAAATGCTTTGATACAGAAATTTTCTCACCAAAACTCCAGTATGCAGCTATACAAGAATAAGATAAGCCCACTTGCAAGACACTTCTGCACATATTTATGTATAATTTGAAACCAGGAAAAGGCTGCTGCAAACAAGTCAGCACTGCCAGCTGAGTGAGGCCAGCCAGGCTCGTGGGGCTGCTAAAGGTAACGTGTGTGCACTGCAGAGATTCCCAGACAGCTCAGGCACCACAGGGAGCTGCCACTGGGAATGATGACAGCCAGGTCCTCCACAGTGCAGAGCGGCAGTGCCCAAATTCACTCACCTGGAACTAGCTTCATTCACCACTTTTTGTACTGGAGACTCTAAACTGTATAGCCTTGTCCCAAGCTTTCTCTCAGCAGTGTGACAAAATTTGTCACAAAATCTATATCTGAGCAAACAGATTGTTGTTGCTGTTTGAACCACATTCCCTTGAAGCTGAAGAACTTGGAAGGGGAGGCACCCAAAATCTGTGTCATCAGTCCATCCAAGTTTTCCTGTTTAAATATGGGATTCCTATTATCTTTCAGTAAAACAGAACAGCCATGAGAAGAGATTCTCTCAATTTAGTGCCCTGAAACACATACCCAAAAATGTTCCTGAAAAGTCAGCAAGATCATTTTAAAATGGAGATTTTGATAAATACAACATAAGACTTGCCAGACTTAGTGCGGCCTCAAAATTCAGGTTTTAACATTTACTAGATTTTAAAAGCCAGCATCATTTTTGGAGGTGCCACTTGCAAATAAATGAGACAGATTTCTATAGACACCATGTTGCAGCTGTAGACAGGCAAAACAGACACTAAAATCTTAATTAGGAGCCAAATTATCCAACTGGGATGCGCAATATCGAAGTATTTCAGTATAGGATCAAAACATTCAGACAGATAATCGTGCTAGTGTTGTTTTTCTACTTTGAATAGTGCTGTCTAAGTAGACAAATCAACATTCTTTCAGTTTGTAAATTTACAAACAGCTTTCCAATTACAGAGACGAGGGAGCTAAAGATAATCAAGGATTTTACAGGAGCTTAGTCATGTGAGTTCTGCTCCAGCTTTGCTGTGCTCGCCCCTTTAACACCACAGAAAAACAAATCAAGGTTTTATTTTCACTGCAAGGCAATATCAAAAGCACACAATGTTGACAAGAGGCTGTTTTATTGCTAATAGAATTTGCCTGCATACAGAGCTGGGTTTTAACTTAAGGCATTGTTACTGAAAAGGTTCTGTGGGCCCTTTAAAATAGTAATTTTTTAAGCACTTGATTTATTTAGTAAATTCTTGAGACAACCAAATGAGAAAGATGTAATTTTTTGTTTGCTTAGCAGGAGTATTTCAACAAACAACAAAAGGAAGAGACTCATTTTTGACCATTGAGGAGAAAAGATACTGCTTTGGATCTCAATTTCCATCCTCAAAATAAGGACATGTTCAAGCTATTAAAGGGGCTCTAAGAGATGGTTTTACTCTGTCGGGAGTCTACAATACATCACTGTTTTGTCTGAGAAAACCCAGGATATATTGCTTCTTTCTCCAGTTTCTTTAATTTTAATTGCTTGCCAAACAGTTAAAGCATATCCAACATGCTGATGCTATTTCATTTCACTTGACTGAAAATCAGCTTCAAGTCTCTTGTTACAGTCCATGAGGAAGAAAACTGTTTTTTCAGAACAGAGGAGTAATAAGAGGCAATTCCCCACTCACACATTCTATCTAAAGGAAGTGAACAGAAATTAGCCATTAAATATATCAGTCTGCATATATCCATTCTATACAAAGCTACCTACCACAGGTATCAAACTGAAACTCAGTGGCAAATAATCAGAATTAATTAGGTGTGGATTTTATTGCCCAGACCTTTGGACCCAGAATTAACCTCTCCCACCTCATCCCAAAGATGTACAAACATCATGCATGGAGTGCAGGCTGCAGCAGGACCAGCAAAGCAGGCAGGATGAGCTCCAGGACCCATCCTCTGGCTTGCAACTGCTCCATTCTGCTATCACTGGAACAGATCAAACATCCAGGCCTCTTTAGGGCTGAGAAAATAGATCTATTTTTACAACAAATACCCTGGCATCAAACAGCTGAGAAAATTAGCTAGTTCATACTGCAGAACAAAACCATTTTGCCATGGCATAAAGGAGCATTTTCCAGTTAAATACCCAGCAGGTTTGGATATCTGAAAGCTCAGCCTCTTGTACAGAGCAAAACCAAATACAATCAGTGCTTTATAACCACTCCAGGCATGGCCCCAAAAGCTATAAAGCATCTGATAAGGGACTTCTAGTCAGTCTTACTATTTTACTCAGCTGAGGGAACCATTTTTCTTCACTGGGGAAAAACAGCCCCTGCCCTGTCTGAAAGATGCTTTCAAAACAAGAAAACATTTAAAATGTGTTTTCCACTAGCAAATTCTTCTTTCACAACCTATAAAAAAGCTACAAGCTAATGCCATCATGGCAACACCGGTCAGATTACTGTAAGACTCAAATTGCATTATTTCTGTTTGTTTTCACATATTTACTAGAAAAAATAAGTTTATCCTGACCCATGGCATTCTGGCTTGGATGTGCAGTGGTGTGGCCAGCAGGACCAGGGCAGTGACTGTCCCCCTGTTCTGGGCACTGCTGAGGCCCCACCTTGAATCCTGCTCAGTTTTGGGCTCCTCTCTACCAGAAAGACCTCGAGGTGCTGGAGAGTGAGCAGAGAGGGAACTGAGCTGGGGCAGGCTTGGAGCACAACCTGATGAGAAGTGGCTGAGGGAGCTGGGGGGCCCAGCCTAAAGAAAAGAAGACTCAGGGCTCTCTACAGCTCCCTGCAAGGAGCTTGTAGCCAGGTGGGAGCTGGTCTTCTCCCAGGTAATGAGCAACAGGACAAGAGGAAATGGCCTCAGGTTGCACCAGAGGAGGTTTAGATTGGACATTAGCAAAATTTCTTCATGGAAAGGGTTGTAAAGTACTGGAACAGGCTGCCCAGGGAGCTGTAGATGTGTCACCCAGTGACATGGCTTAGTGGTGCTCCTGGAAGTGCTGGGTTAATGACTTGACTCAATGATCCTAAAGGTCTTTTCCAACCTTAATGGTTCTATGAAAGTGCATCTTTGATGTTCCTCTGATTGCCACGATGTATTTCTGAATCTAAGAATGTCTACAGCGGGCTGATGAATATCAGTAAACACAGGGAGGGATGGAAAGGCCTCAAATGATGCAAATATGTGCAATCTAACACAGTTACTTTGCTTCCAGTCCATTTGCACTGAGGAAAGCCCCTCTGAAGACAAGGCTTCCCTCAGAGCTCAGGGCACTCGGAGCAGGGCTCAGTCCAACAGGCTGAATGAGGAGTGCTAACAAGCAGTGCTAATTCACTGACAAGTGGGACAAGAGAAACAGCTGGAAGTGCACGTTGAAATAGACTGCAAAATGAGCCTGAACAGTTTGGTTAGTTGAGAAAACGGAAAGACTGAAAAAAACAAAAAAAATTGGCTAATGACAAATTATCAAGATGAATATTCAAGTCACTATTTAGACAAAGAGAAGAATATAAAAAAGGAAGACAGGGAAATCTGTACTTATAACAACATGTCTCAAGGAGAAAGATTTTTGGAACAATGAAGGAGAAGGATCAAAGACAAGACATCAAGAGAGGGAATGGTTTTTCCAGAAAAATAATGTAAATTAACATACATTCCTATGTAAGCATCAGGAAGCACCTTCTGCATGATGGGATTATGTCATCAATGACCAACAAATATCTCACAGAAATTAAGACTGGGATTACAAAAGAAAAGGAAATTACATCAGGAGTTTCTCTCAATCTTCTTGAACACTAGAAGCAAAAGGCAGACAATCCTAGATATAAGTGTTAATTTCACGTGAGATATAAAACCAGACAGATTTGGCAAAAGGATGGGGAAGGGGAATTTGAATAATTACCAAGAGAAGGAGACAGGCAGAAAGAAAGAGAAACAGCTGTAACAAGATTTGTTATGGGAATAATCTTACAAAATACGAGCCAATGAAAAGGAAGGAAGGAGTTACAGCACAAGTGATCTTGAAGGTCAAGCTGGTTGTGCTCACACAAGCAGAGCACATTGTTCCTGCAGCTGCCTTCAGAAAGTCACCACACCTAGACCAGAACTCTAGGCTGGGGCACACCTCCCAGCAATTTCACACAGTTGAAAAATGTCAAATGATCTCTGTAATATGAAATAATGTGCATATTTTAATAAATGTCATTGCACTTTTTAAAAATTCACTCTATGACATTGAGATTTAATGAGCAGCAGCAAGAGATTTTAGTGAGCCTTGTCTAGAAAGAGAATCTGAAGAGAACACAAGCCAGGTACAAATGCACCAAAGCACGGGTGCACCCCAAGAAGAGACAGGACTTAAGAAAGTGCAAACAAAAATTGTTGAAGAATAAAAATTCAAAGCATGAAGGACAGAAGTGATTTGTCAGATATCACAAACCTCAGTGCCTCTAGGAAAGAAGCTCCTGGTAAAAAGATGTCATGTCTGCCAGCTGGAAGAGGCAGCTGTAAAAGCACTTCAATTGAGTGCAGAAGCATCCTCACAACTTTTCTATGCTTTCCCCCAATATGCCTGATCTATTTACAAACTGTTCAGGTCAGGGCCACACATTACCATGAGTTTATTAACTGACCAGCAAAAAGGAGCCCCATTCTGAGGCTCCTCCTTTGGTTCTGCCAGTCTGTAACAAAAGGGCTCCCAGAGACAACTGATTCATCACTGGGTGAGATTTCAGCAGTGCTCAGTAAATATCTGGACACAAATAAAATAAGAGCATAAAAATGTAACTGCTCCATTTGCTTGGATTGTAAAAAGCCTGTGAGGGTCTGAAAGGAAGCTCTACAGGAATAAGAGGTTAAGGCCTGTTGATCTGTTCCATGTCCATCCTCTCCATGTCCATGCTATGAGGGTCATGGATATACTTGTGTCTACAAAGCAAGGAATATTTAACTACTGGTACAAAATGTGCTTTCACGACTTCAAGAATGGAACTAATGAAACCACTAACAAGCATCACTTTATAGTCTTCAAAACCTCACCTCAACAGTTTATCATCTGAATTTTGCTTATCCCTGATGACAACAAAAACCCTTCTACTCGCATCAAATTCAAGGTGAAACTTATTACGGTACTTAACCATTTTATAAAAATGTACAGTGTATCAAGCAAACCTATTCAATACTTCAAGTTCATGGCCGTGGGTTCTTTAAAACTGTTCTCATTTTACAGAGTAACCCCACTGTGGCAGACACAACCCATGCCTATATTCATGATCCCTTTAAATACAGGACAGTTCAGGAGGGCTTCAAGGAATCCTGTGCAGCCACTTGACAGATTTGATACTTCACAGTATTAGTAATGTCAAAATTAAGAGAATGTCAATAGCAGTGTTCTGGTCTTACTTTTTTCTGCATCAGAAATGCTTTGTTACAGAACTTTTCTCACCAAAATTTCAGTATGCAGCTATACAAGTATAAGAGATATGCCCACTTGCAAGATACTTATGTTATATTTATGTATAATTTGAAACCAGAATTTTATATGCAGATACTTCCCTGGTTTGATGAGACAAAAAAATTCCTTCAACAGCAGCTGAAAGATTTATTTACTAGTTCTTTTTGAACTTGAAATTTATGTAATTTTTGAAGTATTTTATATCTAGCTTTAATGGTAACAGCAGTGTTAACACAATTATTGTTGCACCTCAACTGAATTTAAATATACCTGCTTCTACAGGAATTGGCTTCTCCAGGGGAAAAATTGTCTGTTTCCAGTGTGTTTTGGTGCACTGGGGACCAGTTGAAAGTAAGACCTGCAATGGGAGAGTTCAAGAGTTTGATTAACAACAATCTTTTTCATATCACACCACATCAATCAATTACCAAACACAGATGCACATGCAGTCTCAGCTACAGCAAAATAGACTCACTGCCAAACACCTTGACACAAAATAAAATCTTCATCTCTCAAAGACATTTTTAAAATGCATAACTCCAAATGCTCACCTTGTTGTGGCAGTTCTTCTCAAAAAATACATCAAAGTAACCAGCAATTGCCTATAAAAAGAGGTGAAAATATAAGTATGATAAAGGAATAGCAGTGACACTCAAGAAAAATTCTGTGATTAATATATGCATTTATTGGAATTTCTACTTCTTTTCAAGTGTTTACCAAGAGGAACAAGCTTATATTTATGCTTTCAAGTATGCTAGAAATCCTAGGTTAAAAGCAAAAAGCTGCCATTACACCTTTGCTCTACTTGAGAACATTCAGCCCACTGTAGCTGCATTTTATTACCAATCAGACCTTAGTATGAATTTCCAAAACCACACACACACCCTAACTGCAGCCAGAATGATGTATGAGGAAACAGCCCTTCAGACGTGCAAACCCACAAACACAACACTCAGTCCTTCTCCTGCCCGTGACCCTCAGTAAACCCACACCAAGTGTCCCTGCCACGAGAGATTCTGCAGCACTTGTTCACTCCCTGTGGGGCTCAACAGCGATTTCCACAGAAGCTCCCTGTGACCAGAGGCAGGGAATCCTTTTCTTCCTCTACTGCACACACAGATAAGGAACAACATTCACAAATGCTTCCTGCTGGCCCTTCCAGCAGCTCATAGAGTCTAACAGTAACTCTCCATATGATTCCTTCTCTGTTCCTCCTGCCATCCCTAACATCCATAGCCTCTCTCTTCAGTGCCTAATTCATTAGTGGGACTTTTCTTCCAGTTTGAATAGGAAAAGAAATCACAGACTACTTTGGTTTGGAAGGGGCCTAAAAGATCATCTTGTTCCAACCCCTGTGCTCTGGGCAGGGACAAGTTCCACCGAGCCAGGCTGCTCCATCCCATCCAAGCTCACCCTGAACACTTCCAGAGCTGGGGCAGCCACAGCTCCTCTGGGCAACCTGTGCCAGTCCCACACCACCCTCACAGGGAAGAATTTCTTCCTAATACTAATGGATATAAAATGTTCACACACAAACCACTATATTGGCACTATCAGTCAACTCAGTCTTTAAATGCTGGATTGCTTTCTTGACAAGAAAATGCCTTGTTAGAGTCCCAGAAACCCAAATAAACAACTGGAAGATGCTAATAAAACATCCACTTCAGTTTCACCTGTGAGATCCTGACCATGCTCACCTTTATTTGCTTTCTCCTGTCCCATGAAAAGGCTAAAGCACATCAGACCCTGGTACCAAGGCAACTGTGCTTTTCTATCACATCAGCCTGAAGAAATAACCCAAAGAGAGTTTTTGAGGAGTAACCACAGTGAGCTGAAGTTACCCAGCTGGGGACTCTCTCCACCCCTGCCATGGGAGGAAGGGGCTCTCCCCCATCAGCTGCATCCAAAGAAAGTCTGTACCAGTGCAGTGATGGCAAGGCTGTTCCATGAAAACTCACTGCAAACAACCCACTGGAGCCTCCCTTTACTGCACCAGGGCTCTTCTCGCAGGCCAGCACCAGCAAACTGGTTGTTCTGAAAAGCTAAAAAGGAGAGTTTCTATAGCACACCCTTCGTACAGATTCACACAAGATAGTGACGGGACAAAAGTAAAACATGTTTACAAAATTAGGGAAGAGGGTTTTATCACTATGTAATATATAACATGAATAAGCCATTCTGGTGTTTTTCCTCTCTAGTCTAAATCCAAAACAGATGTTGCCAACACAATGAAGAATAAAATACATTAAACCAGTAAACTGCTTTTCAACAAAGGGCACTCCAGACAAGCCTGGCAAGTTCCAAACTCCAATGTGGCTGAAGGATTAAAATACAAAACAAACCATGGAGACACTGAGAGCCCTTCATGACAAATGAGCGTCAGACAGTGCAAACAGCGACTCTTCCTGCCCTTCAGTAAAGTCCTATCACTCAATCTGAGAATCTCATTCCCAAGTGAATTAAAGCCTTGTCTCTAATATGCCTTTTGAGTAAAGACTGAGAAGGTTTTGACAAAGTTCTATTGACCCATCAGACTACTTTTATTGATGCACAATCTTTTCTGGACATTAGTCAGAGATCTAGCAAGTCATATAAAATATTTTTCAACCATCAGCTCAATACTGCTGGTATACTTACAAATAAGAATTAGGGCGTGATAACTGCAGGAGAACAAGGTTGTGACAACAAAAATACATTGAGGAGAAAAAAAAAATCTGGCTGCTAGAGAAAACAAGCCAATGAAGCCACATCTTGGATCAAAAAGCCAAGAGCTCCAGGCAGACAGACCTAGCTAAGGTGGATGCAAATATCCACACACTTGGTAACAGGAGGTGATAGAAACATCCCCCTGAGAGAAAGGCTCCAGAGAACTATTTTTGGGGTCAGGTTCAGGTTGAAAAGTTACAAGCAAAGGAAGTGTTCCCTGCTGCCTCTCCTGTGTTAAGGGAAACAGGATTTGTAACTTTTGTAAATTACAAGATAAAGAACTATTTTATTCTTTACAGTATTAGTGGTTTCCCTATCTGAAACAACTGAAACACTTTGAATAGCTAATCCAGAGTAGTAATAATAATTATAACGCATCACAAAGATCACCTTAATCAGAGCTCTGCATTGATCCATTAATTTCCCCTTGTTGTGTTCTAAAATGGATAGATGTCCTTCCATACTGAACACTGAAATATTTGTTGAGCCAGAAGAAACCAAAAATAGAAAAATATTATTGCTCGAGTTCCTGAGGATCTGCTCCTATGGGAATTCCTCAAAACTTTGTCAGTTAAAACGTGGCAGTGGGGGCACCCCAAAACTGAAACACACACTCTGTGAGTTGTGTCAAGAGACAGCTCCAGCCCTGTGTAGCTGAACAGAAATTATATTTTTTAAGTGAAATACATTGAGGGGACAGCTTGAATGACATTTTGAAAAATGACTGTAAAAGCACATATTGCAACTGAGAAATCTAATGAGTATCTATCATTAATAACTTTGAAAATGTTTTTGAGCCAACTAAAAGAACCAACCCCACACACACTTTGGTTTGATGATTTCCTTTCTGAAATTGGTTACAACTGATAATTAGTTTTTATCAACAGTGTGCTCAATCTCCATCTCTCTTATTTTAAACCTTTGGGAAAATAAGAAGTCTAATACCAAACCCAGTAGTTACTGACCACCTGCAGCTATTCCACAAGCCAATTACAGCTAAGGAAATACAAAAAGCACTGAATTAATATACTCCACTTTGATGCACATAGCCATGGTTTACCATTTAAAAACAAAAAATCAAAAATGTTTAAAGCTGCTGTTTGACAGAAAGTTATCTGCAAATTTCCAGGGAACAATATCCATCTCAACTCCATGCCAAAGCCTCCCAGTAACATCCAGCCTTCTTTTCCTCTCCCTGATTTCAGATGGAAGATGTTTTTTGATAGATTGCATGTGTTGCCCTGCCAGTAACATCACCCTGAATGGTACTCAGTTTATCTAAATCAGACATTTTTTTCATGAAGTTCAGTTTTATTTCTGAACATACACCCTATAGGAGGTACTAAATTCACCAGCTGTTTTTAAGAAATTATTGTTTTGTATGGTCCTCCATAGTTTGTGTATTTTCATATATCCTCATTCAAACACAAGGCTATGCTTAAAATTTTAATTCTATTGTCAGTGTTCTGAGATCTGTCTGCTTTCAAGCTGTTTTGTCATCTTTCCTCTGCCCCAAGCCAAAGGGAACTCAAGCCAGCTGCACAGATACCTACAGACTCCTCACAAAGGGCACACCCAGCCTTCCTAAACCCCACCAGGTGAGTCTGCAGAATGAACAACAAAGAGCTGCAGGCACTGGAGAGGCTTCACAGAAAGGAACAGAGCTGGGCAGGGTCTGGAGCACAAATCTGATGAGGAGGAGCTGAGGGGGACGGGGAGGGGGTTTAGTCTGGAAAAAAGGAGGCTCAGAGGGGACATTCTCACTGTCTACAGGTCCCTAAGAACAGGCCTTAGAAAATGGCCCCCAGGGGCACCAAGGGAGCTCAGAGTGGATATCAGGAAAATGTCCTCACCAAAAGGGCTGCCGGGTATTGGAACAGACAGCCCAGGGAAGTGGTGGGGCCACCATCCCTGGAGTGATGGAATCATGTCAGTGTGGCACCTGGGGACACGCATTAGGGCTGCAATAGAAGCACTGGCTTAGAGACTGGGCTCTAATGATCCTGAGGGTCTTTTCCAATCTAAAGAACTCTGTGTATGCCTCCAGAAAAGCATCAAAGGGCACAGAGGCACAACACAGCTCTAATTATTTGTCCTCTCAGCGTTTTGCAAAAAGCTTGATATAAACCGATAGAATTTCTGCAGTGGGAGTCACAGAATATTCTGGGTTGCAAGGGACACACAAGGGTCATTGAGCTGCTGGCCTACATGGGATTAATGCCTCAGCCTTGGCACTATGAGCACCATGCTCTGATCAACTGAGCCAAAGGGTCAGTCTTCCTTGAAAGAGCTGTGCCAAGCTAAAATCTCTGAGAGCAGGGTCTGTTTCAACACAGCCCAAAAGCCCCAAACCAAAACAACCACCACCACTCTCAGGCTGTATTAGTGCAAGCCCTGCACCACTTCAGAAACTGATGTCTTGCTAAAAACCAACACAAACCAAAGCTGAAATACTTGATAACAAAAAACTAGCAATAATATTGTGGGTTTGTTTACTATCTTCTTTTAAGGAATTTATACCTTCCCTTCTTTCTTTTTGTAACTTGTTGATGTTTATGTTGAAATGCACAATTATGTATCTTTTATGTTTAAGTGCATTTCAGAGAAATACTTCTGTAAAAGTGAAGTTCAAAGTATTTTCCTTTCACTGACTTTTGAACAGTATCCCAAACTACAGCAGCTGTAATAGTCACAAGCATCTATTACATAGGCAATACTACAAAGAAAGAGATTTCCAACGTCTACCACTTGAAGTAAGATTCGGTCCTCCCCTATTGTTGTGTAATTTATCACATGCAGCAAATATAAGGAAAAAAATCACAAGTGGCATACTAGAAGCAATCACAGACACACGAATATTAAAATGAAATATAGGGCAGGCCAGACTTTCATTAAACATCTTTTTTACAAGTCAAACTAAACATCTTTTTTACAAGTCAAACTAAAGAAAAATAACTTCTCCATAAATTCTAAATGATGCTTTACAACTACTGCCTTGGATTCTTTTTCTTATTTTTTTTAAGCATAATGACAGCTGGTTTTTCTCCTACTGCAATTTCTCTCATCTTTTTGTGACACCTTTGACAGCTCATTTACAACTACACCTACAACTAATCAGTAAGAATTTAAACCTTCTTTGGAAAAATCTTTCAAGTGCCAGTCTCTTGAATACCATGAAAGAGGAAAACAAAAAAAATTACTCCTAAACTGGTAATAAATAATTACAGCTCCAGCCTGACACATGCTCGAGCCTCAAAGGACAGTAAATATTAGAAAACACTACCAAAGTATTATCCTTCCTGTTCTAAAATAACTTGCCAGGAGAAAAGGCAAGCCATGAGGACAAAAACTCCAAAAGAAAGCCAATGTATTTACCCAGGGAACTAAGGTGGCCAAATAAGGAATGAAGGAAACATTAAGGATTAGATATACATTAATAGATACACATTACTGAGGCTGCAGAGCAACATCCTACAAAGGTCAACAAAGAGTTCACCCAACTAGGAATAAAATACTCCTGGAATTAAAACAGCAGCCACAAACTCCTGCTTGGTTTTGTTGACCCACCATTTTGATGAAGAGCTCACGTAGCTTAAGGTCTTCATTCATTACTGAGGGTTGCTAAGGTGTCCATGAAAACATATGAAAAACCTGTAATTTAAGCAGGTCCTCCCAGTAAAATTCACTTGTCTTCAAACTGTTTTTCTTCCCTCACAGATCAATGATTTCAGGACTATTTTTCTCCCCATTTATTCATGTAACATGTACCAAATATAATAAAACCAGAAAAAGCTTTAACATAGAGTAAATGAGTACGCATTATTTACAATCTTCCACTCAGAGCCTTTAGCTGCAATGCAAAGAAAAATCCAAATTTTAATTCAAATACATCTGAATACTAAGGCTTTTTTCCTAAAGAAAATGGCTGGCTGTACATGCAGCATTTCAACAGGACAAAACAAATGAGACTGCTCCTTTCCTTATGAGAACTCAAAGGCAGCCCTACCAATTCACTTAGGAACAAGGAAATTAAAAATTATCATCATCACTATCACCTACAGTGAGTAATTTATCATTCTTGCTCTTCACTAGTATCATGTTCCAACAGTGAGTGGCTACAACAAATACAATTAGACAGCTGGCCACAGAAGTGGGAGATAATGTGCTTTTGATGGAGTTTATCCAAGCATGGAGATGGAATGTTTGTCATCCATGCAGCAGAGCTGCTGCGCTTTTATCACAGGCAAAAGAAACCCCTGGCAATTAAAACCCAGCAATTTTGTGTTTTAAACATTAATAACCTGGACGTCACTGCAGAGGAGGCTACAGATAAGTAAGGAGGTGAGAAGGATAAAACCTGCTTTGTAACATGGTAGAGCAGTATTTCCTCTAGTCAGAAATCAGGCACTCAAGGTGGATTTAACTGTGGTACCCACACCAGATTTCCATCTTCTAGCTTAAAAAATTTCATTTCTCACCTGAAGTTGGAACCAAAGATTCATATGGTAATACTTCTAGTTGGCTCCCAAGTGGAAGACCTGATATTAAGAAATGAAACTGCCAGAGACTTAAGAACATTTTAACATTTTCCTTAGTCAGAATAATTTTCCCTAGTCAACTCAAGTTCCTTTTTCCTCCTGAAGGTTTTAATACATCAGTCACGTCCTCTAGTTCATTATCCTCCTTTCACCCCCTTCCTCCCTCCCACTTTTTATACACATACCCTGCTCTTTGACAAAATCTCCTGGGAGCAATGAAGAGATACTGCCATTTTCCTCTCAGGGGATATTGTTATTCAGCTAGGAAAGATCAACCTTGATGGACTCCCAGGGGAAATGCTTGCAAACAAAAGAGAAAGTTTGTCAATTGATTTCTATACTGAGGCTAATCACCATTATATTTTATCTCAAAAGCTCACACAGTGATCAACTTAGAATACAATTAATTGAGTATTTTTCTAGCAGCATCCACTAACTGATATTAGCCAGATGTCTCATTAAAATCAACAGTGACAAACTCTAGCTCTTTATTAGGAAAATGCACTTCTGCAGGCTAATTGATAGGTTTTTTCCTGCTATTATCCTTGTAGGACCGAAATCAAGTCAACTTGCAATAAAAGTACTTTGGAACAATTTCATATAATGATTCCATGCCACCATTTCACACTTTGAAAACCTTCAATCTTTGAAAGCTAAGATAATCATATATAAAATTAATGCTACAAAATGCTTCGTTGTGGCAAAGCATGCGAGGAATGAAGGAAAAAATTAACAGAAGCAATATATTCTCAGAAAAAAGCATTAACTACCTCACCACCCTGTCTCAAAACTTCTAATAGACTAAGCAGCACATAAAAGATCATACTTAAAATGTTTCTTTTTGCTCAATCAATAATTTTTTATTTCTTACATGTATTAGAATTTTTTGGGGAAGACTTATTTAATTTCTTGAACATCTGGAAGGAAAAAAAAAACTATTTAGAGCCTTAATAACTTTTTAAGGCTATGGCTCAATGTACTACAGGAGCATCTGAAATACACTCAAGATGCACCTACAGTGAGACTCATCTCTTGTGAGCATGACCTAATACTCTGCTAGGGGGTTTTTTGGTCACACAGAAGTATGAGAGTAGTTTCAAATAGGGGGAAGGACAAACAAACCAGATGTGTCAATGCTATGCTCTTAGTTTTGTGAACTGCAATGCTTTTCTATTTTACACAAGCTCACCACGATGGCTGGGCATTCATGTCCTTAGCACATTTCATCCAAACCCAGAAAACAGTCAGCTGAGGAAAAACTGAGGACAGATTTTAGAGGAATTTAACATTGTTTTACATGGGCAGATAGTGATAGGGCAAGGGGGAATGGTTTTAAAGGAAAAGAGGAGAGATTTGGAGTTGGCATTTGGAGAAATGAAGACAGTGAGGCCCAGGCCCAGGCTCCCCAGAGAAGCTGGGGATGCCCCATGCCTGCAGGCTGGGCGGTGCTCGGAGCCCCCTGGTCCAAGGGGTGGGACCCCTCGGGCATGGCAGGGCGGTGGAACCAGGTCATCTTCAGGACCCCTCGGGCATGGCAGGGCGGTGGAACCAGGCCATCTTTGGGACCCCTCGGGCATGGCAGGGCGGTGGAACCAGGCCATCTTTGGGACCCCTCGGGCATGGCAGGGCGGTGGAACCAGGTGATCTTCAGGACCCCTTCCAAGTCAAAGCATTCTGTGGTTTTGCCACAGAACCATGAGGCGCAGCCTCTCCGGCCTGAGGGATCCTGGGCTGTTCCAAGCCATGACCAAAGCAAGCGTGGTGAGGAGTTGCTAAAAAACTGCAATTGTGGCTCTGACTCCTGTCAGCCTTTCCAATGTCTGCCCTGATAGCAAAGACAGACAGACAGGCTGATGGGAGGAAGCAGCAGGCCCTGATAAGGCTGTTACTCCTAGGGATGCCAGCTGAGAGTTTAGCTATCCAACCATCATGTTGCACACTCCATCCACAGGAGCCCACAGCCCTTTTCTCTAACTACTTGTTAAATACTCCCCATCAGTGCAAAGCTTCTGCAAAAGCAAGTTCAGCAAGAGCAGCTGTGCACTCCCTGCTGCTGACACAGCAGCCAGGAACGTCTGCCTCACTGCGTGCACACAGGGCACGGCAGGGAGCATGGAAACCCACCCACACAGCCAGGGACACTGCAACCCATCAGCTGCTTGGCAAGAGGATGGATCCCCAGGACCAACAACAGAACCATGTGCCCCTGCATGCTTTTTTGTCACCTTTCGATGACAAAAAGATGCCTAAAAAGATGTCCTAAAAGAGGTGTTAAAAGACGTTTGATACAGACTTCCATTTAATAAACCCAAAAATGTTACTTTGCATTCACCTAATTTGGTGATAAGTGACAAGTAAATACGAAGTATTTGTACACGCCTACTAATTAAAAATGATAATGATTTGCCTGGTTTCTAAGGACAGATTATTCAACCTAGACAGCCCTAGTTCTGATGGTAACCCTGCTCTGCTATCAGCAGTGTTGATGGCAACATCAGGAACAAGACAACCAAATCTGCTTCCACACTTCATGGCTGAGGAAAAGCTGCTTTGAAATGAAACACAAGCATAAAAAGATGGATGTCCAAATTGCTATTTTTGTGGAGTATTTTTTGTAAATAAAGCAAAGATATTTTAAAATGTTCGTATTTTTAAAAAAACCTGAAAAATCCTAAGAGAGAAGTACCAAACCCTAGAATTCTGGGAAATGTGGGCAACTTTCGCTTTTTGTGCAGAAAATGAAAAGCCAGTAGAACAACAAAACGTATGCAAACAACAAAAACATCAAATATTATTTTTAAAGGACAAATTGCAATCTTAAAGCATCTCCTCAAAAATTTTGACATAAATAATGGACTTTTATTGTTCATTTACTGCAAGGTTAGGCAGGCTGATATGATGGATGAACTGTCAACCTTCAACTAAACTTCTACAATCCATCATAGAAACTGTGGAAATTTCACTCAAAGTGTCAATAAACCTGAATGATGAAGTGCAAAATACATTACAGCATTCTGATCATTTTTTAGAACCCGCATTTGCTGCAAAATTTCAGGAACGCTGCTCTTGCCCCACTTCCCTCCCCTTCTTCTTGGAAGTCATAAAATGCAGGTACACATCTTGATTTATATGCCAATGATGCCACAGAATCACAGAACAGAAATGAAGTTTTTGTAAGAGCTCAGTGCTGGGGAAACAATGTTTATAAAAGAAGCTATTTTACTTTACCCAAACATCAGAAAGATGACCAAAATTTTGTAAAGATTCCTGTTTAATCAGTTATTCAAATATGGCCAAATTAAGAAAATTAAACCAGGGCTGCAGTGAAGCTTGATGTCAAATCAAACCTGGCTCTGCCCTGAGGCAATCAGATCTATCCTATGATACCTTGAAACAGGAGGGGTTCCATTTGTATGCACAGTAAAATATACAGACTTCCATTAAACAAACCCAAAAATGTTACTGGGTATTCACGTGATTTGGTGATAACTGACAAGTAAATATGAAGTATTTATACACACCTACTCATTAAAAATGATAACAATTTAAACTGTATACATGGGAAAATTTCACTTTTTGACACCAATAAACTCTTATGCAGACTGCTAATCTGCAAAAACGTTGGCAAATGCAGCAGCATGACCTAACATCCAAACCAGGAATCACATTGCCTGATGCAGGCATCCAAGATTTTGTTATCACCCTAAGCAGTTTAAATCACACAGAAACATATTCTTTGCTTCCATGTCAGAGGAAGCCTGCAGCTTTTCTTTGTATACTCATGCAAAATCCCAATAAACCAGCTGTAGCAGAACTATCTCCAAATATTAGAAGTAAGCTAAAAATTACCCCTTTACACTTGATTTTGTGATGTGACTTAAGCATGAAACTCCCAGAAGTTTCACAATACTCCAAAGGGCAAAAATTTCAGTATCTACTACTGATTTCAGAGCATAATGCTCTTTTGTCAAATTTGATGGTGGTATTTTAATAAATTATTAGAAAGCATTTAGAATTTGTATTGCATATAAAAGCAAATTACTGACATTGCTGTCAAAATTAAGCCATCCTGTCTTTGCTCATAATGTAATGTTTGAAAGCTCAATGCATTACTTAGGCAAGCTAAGTAGTGCAGCAGACTTTCTTGTATTTCAGAAGATGGGCTAGAGAACAAAACAGAAAGATCCCAGTGCTCCTACTCTTCCCTTTCCTCACCTACCTGCATTGCCCCATTGCACCATTACTGGAGTTTTACATCCATCTCTCTTTAAAGAAAGAGCACATCTGACACCTCTGTACTGCAAAAATGAATGTTTCAAGGCAAGGACTGATGATAAATGAAGGATAATTAATGGATTGTCTCTTAGTCCAATGCAATAGCAGCCATGTATGAAGAAATTGAAATTGTCTTACCGTACACTGTGTGCTCATTGTAATGCTCAGGGTGAAATCTGAAGAGAATTCCAAGTCTGGAGTGGATGCAGTATTGCAGTCAATATGCTGTCAGAAAGGGTAATAAAATTCTGTCAGTAACAGTGAGGAATGGCAATTAAGATCTCCCTTTAGACTAAGGCTGTTCAGTTGTTCTCATTATGAGACAACTTCTATAAGGCAATACTATTTCAGCTTTCCAAAAAACTAAAAGAGACTAAAAAACTACCTAATGCCATGTGACAAAACACCTGAAACCCCTCCTCCTCACACATAAACAGACACTTTGAGCAGCAGTGGTATGGAACAACACACAGTAGTAGCTCATTCTGTTCAGGAAGTTGCTTCTTGAAGGCAGCTGGCCCTTGTTGAGAGCAAGCAGCTTTCACAGGCATCTTGGCCTGTTTCACCCCTTGTTCAGGCAGACACAATGGTGAACCACAGCATCAAACTGCTCTGGGTTAAAACCTGGGCGGTTTGATTTGCCAGACTGGCTTTGTACCCATCTCAGAGGAACTGGGGTTGAAAGAAGACCTCTGGAGAATGCCCTTTGCAGTCTTCCACTGGGCTCACTCCAGGACAGCCATCTCACTCCTGCCCTGGGTGGGGAACCTGAGACTGGACAGGCGCTCCAGAATTCCTCTCCCTGGGCTGCCAGAGAAGATCAATCTCTCTTGAGCTGCTGGTCACAAACCTTCTTCCTAATGGAGCCTAGGAGGCTGCTGGCTGCCTCTGCCACAAGGGTGTGTTTTACTGGCCCATGGTCAGCTTGGTGTCAACCAGGACCCCCAGATTCCTCTCTGCAAAGCTGCTTTCCAGCCTCTGTGGGTACATGGGGTTATTCTTCCCTCCTCTCTGCAGGATTTCTGCAGCCAGCTCTGGGGTCATCAGCACAAGAGGGACATGGAGCTGCTGGAGTGAGTCCAGAGGAGGCCACCAAGGTAGTGCAGCCCCTCTCCTGTCAGGAAGGGCTGAGAGAACTGGGATTGGCCAGCCTGGAAAAGAGAAGGCTTTAGGGTGACCTAAGTGTGGCCTCCAGTACCTGAACAGAGCCTGCAGGAAAGATGGAGAGAGACTTTTTCACAGAGCATGGGGTGACAGGGCAAGGGGGAATGGATCCAAACTAAAAGACAGCAGGTTTAGATTTGATATCAGGAAGAAATTCTTTACTGTGGGGTGGAGAAGCCCTGGCAGAGACGGTCCAGGGGAGCTGTGGATGCCCAATCCCTGGAATTGTTCAAGGCTGGATTGGAGGGAGGTTTGGAGCAATGTGGGGCAGTGGAAGGTGTCCCTGCCCACAGCAGGGAGCTGGAACTGGATGATCTTTAACCCAAAGCCCACTATGAATTTTCATGCTGCCTCGTCTTTCTTTAGGGAATGTTTTGCTTCTTGCAAAGTTACATTATGAACTATATAGAACAAGCAGCACCCCATGTGAGCAAACACACCAAAGTACCTTCTGTAATAATCATAATGATGAATGGGAACATTTTTAAACTTTCCCTACAAAATATAATCCATTTGTTCTGTGGGATAGCTATTGATTAAAACAATTTATCTATAATGCCACTGTTCCTCAACTCATTAATTTTACTACTTTGTACTGTAACTCCAGCAAACAAGCACATGCATTGATTTTAAGTTATTTTAAAAGCCACGAGGGCTAAATGAGAACAAATGAACACAAAGCCATTCAGCACAACAGTTATGCTTCATGCTGCACAATGACAAAGTTTGATAAGGCCCCTACATGTGAGCTGGACAGTGACTGCTCATGACAGCATGGATTAGAAAGGGATATGCATGCACTGCTACCAGTAGAGCATTGCCAAAGTAAATTTGGCTTTGGATAGAAGAAATCATAGAACAGAACAGTGTAAATATGGGAAAAGTACCTTACTAAAAGCTCAAAAGTTGGTAAAAAAGCAGCTAATACAAACCTTCCAGTCTGAGCAGCAAGAACCTTACTGCACTTTCATAATTTTGAAGATGCCAAAGTCTATGTGTCCCATGTGAATTTTAGCCCCTCCTTTGTAAAGCAAGGAAAATTCTCACCTGCCTCCTAAGCATTAAGTAAAATGCTTAATGACAATATACCTTAATGACACTGGCTGTAGATATCAGTGTGCTTGGATCCAGCACCTCCACAACAGCCTCTGGAATGACAGCTTTCTTCATACAAGACATGTCGAAGCCGTACACATCTTCCCAGAACAGCAGCTTGTCCACGTGTTTATTCATGTCCCCAACAGCCACCAGACTGATGGTGCACAAGTCAGGGTACACTGTAACAACAGAAACAGAGCAGTGACATGTTATTTACACACACAGAGGGGTTTTTACTCCTTTGTCTAAAAGTGGTAACATCTCAAAAGAATAAAAAAAAGAACTTTTTTTAGCTTTTGGACAAGATACTTATTCTGCTACTTTGCTTTCTAGAGTCCCATTTGTCTACAGAAGGGACTACACACAAAAATTTAATTTTCACACACTAGTCTGGTACTTCCTATTCATAACAAAGTATCTTTGTAGTTGAATCCCACTACCAGGAAATTACTGGAAATTTGATGTCTGAAGAAAATAATTTGGAACAGCCTATTCTGGTTTCTATACAGAGACTAACCTAAAATATATTCCATAACAGTAGAAGGACACCCAAACAGAAATTCAGGCAAGGGCTTTGTAATACCAGGAAACCTCTGTGAAAAGGCCTTATTTTCAGAAAAAAAATATATATTCTTACTCAAGAGTTTTATCCCTGTTTGCTCTCAGCTCTGGCTGATTATTACCTTACAACCTAAAACATTATTCCTGTGTACTGGAAATAACCACTTTTCTGTCTGCACCTGGAGAGTTGGAAGTGGCCCAACAGACAGAAGAGAACCTCACGGATTCCCTCCCTCCCTCTTTCAGGATAAAGCTATCATTTTACATTATTTTCACATTTGTGCTTTTCCTTCTCCCAAGAACATCTTCAGAATAAGTAACTATTTACAGCTTTGACAAACAGTAGTGGAAAACTGACCTTGGCCTTTTTAACAGCTGCCAACAAAGTCAGTCAGTCTCTTGGCAATCTCACCTGAGTGGAAAGCCCACAAAGAACACTGCTATGGACATGGCTGTCTATAACCCTAACAAATAGCAAAAGAAGCTCAGTTTAGATTTAGCCAGGTTTCTTTTCGCAAAGAAATTCCCATGTTTTGTTCTTCAGAGTTTTAAAGCCTCTAAAGTCATGTACATTGAATTCTTGACCAGATTTCAGAAAAAAAAAAGTCAACTAAAACACCCTATTGAATTTAATTTTATTTTGTATCAATACATGAAAGGGGCAGTGTTAATACAACTGAAGGCAAGTGTCTCTCTTCCTCCCCAGAATCTGGTGAACTGTAAAATTAATTTTGTCTTCAGCTCTGCTTGAAATTGCAGTTTATCAAAATGAATAAATCATTGGTATAGCATGGTAGGTCAGAAAAGCAGTATTTTCTGCCTTGCAAAATACTGAAGACAGAGGCAGCAAACTGAAATTAGACCTTTCATACAGTGAGCACAGTTTCAGGCCAAAGGAAATATAAAGAGTGATTGTAAAGAATAACCTTCTCTAAAGAAGTTTTTTATTGTTCTATGAAGACATTAAAGTAAGTACACTTTTCAGCAAGCTGAAATTGGAATCCAATGGGTAAACTATCATCACCCCTACCTGGCAGCTGAGGAAATGGGAGCAGAAGGTGTCTCCAGAACAGCCTACAACTCACTCAGCAGTGCAAAGCCAGCTTGGTAAGAACCCTAACGGGAAGACAGGTACACTGTGCTGTCCAAAACAAATCCCTTGGCCCCAGCACAGCCGACAGCTGTCACACACCATCCGTGGGGGTGGCAGGATCTGCAGGTACTTTCTGGAGCCACCACTGAGTGCTCCTGCCTCTGCAAGCTTTCCACTGCTGTTCAACAGTGTCTATGCACAACACTGGGCTCTGCCTCACAGCACTCACCCTTCAACAGCAACCACTCACGGTCCAAAAATTAAAAGACAGTGTGATACAAACAACAAAAAGCAAGGGCTAAGAGCCTCCGAGGGATTATTTTTTAGGGGAATGGGTTTCATAGGATGCAATGGCACGGTGAGAAGAGAGATGAAAAGACTGGCAGTCCTTGGTTACAGAACACACAGGAGCATTGTAGTTCCACTGGAAATGAAAATTAAACCCACAACAATACGTGATTAACTGTTTTATAAAGTCTCTTCCTCTGACTAGCCCAAATTTCTGGGATATTTTGTAAACCAAGAGAAATTTAATCACCTCTATCAAGCATAAAATATTTGAACTGGATCATAATCAGTTTTTATTAAATCTTTGTTCTTACAGCAAATCCTTAAATCAGCAGTGGAACTCATGATCGATTACACAATGTGCTTAAGAACAAGAGAAAATGTAAACACAAAATGCTCCAATTTAATCTGCATTTTCACTATTAACAGCAGCAAAAGTAGACAATGCCTATTCAGACTTCACAAAAACAAATCTGTGTTCCACCAACAGGGCTCAAGCAGAAGACTTACAGAGATTCATTAACTTACAGACCTACCCGTGTCCTATACAATGTACTGACATTTGACTGGAAATGTAAGCAGTGCTGTCTGAATCATCTAAACACTGTGGAGTTTTGTACATATTTAAAAGCACCTGCATAAAACTGCATTTGCCATTTCCCCATTGCCCTTGATTTCCCTGGAAATCCTCTGCTCTTTCTGTAACACCTTCCTGCGCAATCCTGACAGACTTGCCATTTTTTTTCCCATTAAGCCCATAATTCAGTAATTATTCCTTCTCACAGGTGAAATGAGCAAAATGCTGATTGGCCGGGAGCGCGCGGTGCCCCGAGCTCTCCCAGATTCATGGCTTTGACCATCTGTGTCCTTCTCGACTCGGTGCCCACGAGCCATCCGTCACCAGAACAGCTCACGGGTGGGGACAGGGCATGGGAAACCCTTCAGCCTCAGCAGTGCCTCACAAACTGCAGGAGGCTGGGGCACACAGCAATCCTCCAGGAACACAGCAGTAACTCCACTGAATGCCACCATCGCTTTGATGCGGAGCAGCATTATCTTCTGGATGTATTATGTTTTGAATGACACCTTCCTTACCTTTGTCACCCCTCGACAATGTAAACTGGACTCAGGTGTGTGAAAAAATCTGTACCTGAGCAACGGCTCTAAAGAACAAACAGATGGGCCCTGGGCAGCAAAACAAAGCTATTCTACACTGGACACGTTACCCTAGACAGCTCGGCACAACCCACTCCAGCACGCCTATAGGCTGAACTGGAGTAATGATGATATGACTGACTGAACACGTATCTGGAAATTTGGATTCTATTCCCGGCTCAGTCACTAAAAGATCTGGTCAAATTGCAGCTGCTGCTATTGCTTTTTCCAGCTTTCAAACATTCTCTGTAATAATCATCTTGGGCTTAATAGTACCAAGTGGCTTTAGACAAAATTGCAGATTCAGGAGTTTCTCTGGTAAGGCTTCACCTCAGAGTGAACTCCTAGTTCTGCCTCATGTGGATGTGGATGTGCAATTCAGCTGTGCTGCAGAAGAGCCTGTGCTGCTGAGCAGCCTTCTCATGGACCCAGGGCACAGCCTTCACCTGCTGGACAAGCTGGCAGAGGAACAGCAGCTGCAAGCACCTTGAAGAACCTGCTGACAGAACTGAACATCCCATCAGTGCCTGTACAACACTCTGTGCTTCGTCATGAACGAAAGCAGGGCCCAGGACCATTGTCAGACCCCAAAGGATGAGTGTACTGCAGAACCAGGACACCCCATCTCTCAAAGGAATGTCTGGGAGCTACAAACCACGAGCAAACCGACAAACAATACAGTTTAAACAGAGGTCAGACATTTCCGGCCCTTTTCAGAATGCTTTGGAAGTAGTAGCTGAAGATAAAATGTTTCCTTATGATTTTACGGCATGTCCCTGGATTTAACTGTATTGCAGTGTAAAATTATCAGCACATATCTACACAGAGCACACACCTATGTTCCTGATGTGGCTGGACTAGTCTGCATTACCAAAACCAAAAAAAGCTCTTATTCTGTCACATTGCTCAAATGCCTACTAAATATTCTAAGACACAGCTTGCTTGTATATTCAGCTTTGTGAACAAATGCACAAAGCCCATTTTTCCTGCAGCAGTCAGTAGTATACAAAAACTCACTGCAACCAGAGGGAAGCACTGCAGCAAGCACTGTGACACAGTCATTAATCCAATCATTAGGTCAGTGTAGTGAAACTGTGTGCATGGTTAGCACAAAAGGGGAAAAAAACCCCAGACTGATGACTACAATTGAAAAGGTCAATATGAAATACAATACTGACAGAGGAATTAAGCACATGCAGAACTCATGCACAAAACTGCAACCACACGGGGAATACATACTTACAGGCATTTAAACACTGCTTAAGATAACAATATCTAAGCTACTTAAATGTGTAAAAGAACTCCAAAGCAAACACTTTTGTTTTGTCACAACCCTACCCTCAAGCCATAAAAATAAAGACCATATTACCACCAGAATAAATATGCTGAACTGAAAACACTGTAATTCCATTTGTTATTTCATGTTTGAAAATATGTCCTTCCTACACAACTTCCCTTCCTCAAGAAAACACCCTATCCACCTTCCCTCAAATCCACAGTAGCTTACTCAAACAGCATCACGTCTTTCAAGATAAAACTTATTTTCCTCTGTTCATAGTTATGCAGAAACTTGGATTTGGGGGAGGAAAACAAATATCCACATGTGTGGGAAGAAATAGGGAGGAAAAATTTAGTCTGTACTTAAGAATAAATAGCCCCCTCTATTCTTAAAAACACCATAAACTTGAGACCTTGGTACCCCATCTAATGTTCTCCTATGGCCCATACAGTAAATTAATGTCTTGAAGCTTCTACTAATGGAAACATTTTTCACCGAGACTGGCAACTTTCTCATCCATGCATAGCTTATTCTAAGTCTCTGAGTTCATTTAGCTTCCCCCAGAGCTAAATTTATTAAAAGAGCTGAGCACCAACCTGAGCCTCCCTCTGCCAGGTACTTGTCCTTTGCATAGATGACAGAATCCAGCATTGACTCAAAGAGAAGGAAATAACCCTGTTAACGGAGAAGGGAAAGAATTTAGAAATCATTCTGTTTCTTGTACTTAGTCATTCTACACAGAGGCGTTATCAACACAGTTTAAGCACGTCATAAACCCGTACACGCAGAGAGTTTTACAACAACAGCACTGTCACTTCAAAACGTGTTCTATAAAGTAGCATCTTTAATTTCCCAAACTGCAAGTATGTAGCACACAGAGAAAATAAATACACCATCTACACCAACAATTACCCAACAACAGTACTACAACAACAAAAGATATTGAATTCAACTCAAAGTAAGGGAAAAGCTGCATGTATTGATTTTTTAGTAATAACTGTGAGGTTCCAAGAAAAATAAAAAGAAAAATTTAAAAAAAAAAAAAGCCCTTCCCCTTCAGATCTGCAAGTAACACTGAAACTATTGTCAGAGACAGGTCAAATGGAATGCATCTTTGCTTCTCCATATTTGCAACCTCATGGTGCCCTGTATCACCCTTGGCAGTGCTCACTAAGAGAGGTGGAAATAAATCATGTACCAAACATTGGTTCTCTGGGTGTTCTACATCATCTAGCAGCACCCAGACTTGCAAAATTTCCAGGATAAAAATGGTAACAACTAGATTTTCACAGGGCTTTTTTCCTGTTGGAATTAATTTTATGGCATAGGATACTGCTATTGGTGTTTAGAGTAATTTATTGTAAACCTCAGTGAGTCATTTGTTGAAACAAGGAAACATTCCTCATTTGAATATTTGAGATACTAAAAAACTCAAACAGAAGTATCAAACAAAATCAGCATTTTATAGAGAACATCCCCTTTCTCAAGTACTTCTCAACAAACTGCACATTTATGAGATATACAACCCTTTGTTTTTCCATTCATATACTGATTTTATAACCTTCCTGTCCTCCATGTTTGAGCATCATTGTTATCAATACTGTAACATATTTCATCTACATCCTCACAACACCAAATCAATTAAGAAAAACACCAACAAAGGTTTTGAATTTTCATTTAGCAACCTCATTTTCATTTCACTTGAAACACAGCTTAGCCACACGGCTTGATTTAGTTGGCAAGAACAAAATGGACAACTGAAGTCCAGACTTTGGCAGCAGTAATCTACCAAAGAAAAGCTAGGAAGCTGCAGCAGAGGAGTTTCAGATTGGATGTTAGGAGAACTTTTTCACTGAAATGGTTATCAAGCACTGGACCAGGCTTGCCCAGGGCAGCCCTGGAGGGATCTAAAAGCCATGTGAATGTGACACCTGGGGACACGGTTTAGTGCTGGACTCAATGACCTTAAAAAATGTTTAAACTTCAGAATTGCTTACAAGTGCCATTTTCTGCAGCCTTCAGAACAAAGCACCAAAACTGAAAACCCCAGAAACTTGAAGCATGACATATTTGTAATCAAAGAGAACACAGTGTGAAAATAATGGCCATGTCATTTTCTCAATCTGTTTCTTCTGGTAATACTGCTTCACTGAAAACTTTTCTTCCCAATCTTCTCTGTTCTTCTGCTTTGCTGCCCAGCTTCTGCACATCCTCAGAATGAGTCCCAGAAGGAAGACTACTGCTTTGTGAGCAGTGGGGTTGTTAGTAAGCTTTGCTGAGCAGCTGAAAAGGCCTGCAGCTCCAGTTGCAGCAGGCAGGAATAAAGTGATGCCCACAGCAAGCCAAAAGCACAGCATGGAACCGTAGCTCTCTTTTTTATACAGTTAAAAATAGAACATGCTTAGCTCACAAGAAGTATTTTTAGACTCTTTTAACTGAAAATGAGCTGTTTTCATGGTATTTTAAAGGTAACCTCTAGGACGTATTGAAGACTGGTCACTACCAAGAGTCAGTAATTCACAAAATGACATCTTTATGGATCTTTATGGTCTTCAGTTCCTTCTTTCTGCCCACTAACCATGCCTGCCAACCTGTGCAAGGAGTACAACTGGAAAACACTCACAGGAGAAATACAGAGAAATTCCCACCATTCTTTCCCTGACCTTTTCACTCTGGCACTGCGGGTTCTCCCCCACTCCCAGTTTTCTCTCTCCCCCATTCATTATAGCATTCCTGTAAGTCACATAAACCATCAAAGGTACTGAATCAAGTGATTCACTACTTGCACCCAAACATTTTGCTCAGTGTGCTGCGATCACCTGTAGTGTAAGTTAGAATGCAATTTCACAGCCTACTGCCCCACCTGTAGGGGAGCTTTCTGGAAAGAGAATTACAGCTGACTTTTTCCCTGGGATGCTATGGGGAACTCTTGCTTCACCCCCAAAAATGGTCAAGGGTTTCTTTTTTCTTAAGCATGCAGTGACATCCTCAAAATCAATCACTGCAAAGAGATCCCTATGATACAAATCTGTGAGCTGCATATTATGAGGACAATCTTGACAGTGGCTAAACTAAGACACATGAAAGGTGACGTTCTCTGTTAAAGACAACCCGAATGCACAGAACTCCTTAAATTTTATGCTGTCCCGTGACACGTTTTCTGCTTAAGAGCTGGCCATTTCCTTCTCAGAAGGAACATAAACTCCTTTTTTGTATTTCCAAAGCTGAAAGGAAACATTCTCCAGCTCCCAGCAAAGGCCCATACAAGCAGAGGAGGACAGGAACAGAAATGCAGCACTGTCAGTAACTCTGTCCAAGCATAGTGCTCTGCCCTGCTCACGTCAGCCCACGGAGACACGCACTGAGCCCCTCGAACTCTGTATCTGCATTCTGGTTCCTAACAGAATTGGAAAAGGCTCCCGGATCTTTGATGCCTTCATGTTCTGCATTGTTAATTTTTCCCCTAATATACTACAGCATTGTCATATTCATTTTCATTTTAATTCAAAGCTACACAAAATATCTTACCAACTGATCAAAATTTAAGTTTTAGAGTTCTTTCAGCTTTAGTGTTTCAGTATTTACATGATAATCTTTGTCAAGAAAAAGAGTCTGAATTCTTTAAAAGCATCAAAAAGTGGATTAGCATGTTTACAACAGCAAGAATTAGCAGAATGGTTGGTGCAGCTGAAAAAACCTGTGTAAAGATAGAATTTAGAAGCATTGTTTAACTATGTGAATAAGCATTGTGTTTCCCCTCACCTGCTATCAAAGACAAATTTTATTATTTTCTATAACATTACTGAACCTGCTCAGGTTCTCCAGATTCAGTAAGGCCCAATACTGAACATTTAATGAGATGAAAAACAGCTATCAAATCACAGGCCCAGAGAGTCAGCTTTATTTTTTAATCCCCAGTGGTATAAAAAAAGTGAATTATTGTCTTCAACTGAAGTTTTCAACTACAAGATTTCCACTGGCCTACACAGTAAAGCAAGTTACAGAAGGTATGCAACACAGATTAGACAACAGATTCTATCTCTAACACAAGTCTGGCATTAACAAATGCACAAAACTGGTGTGGCCCACTCTAGGTATCAAAAAATATTTTTTATTTGACAAAACTCCCTCCAAACCTGCAGCACACTTAAATTACACACAGCAGCTACACATAAACACATCAGGATGCTCTGCTGCAGCACCATCTCCCACATGCTAAGTCTGCCTTCATGCTGATCTCTCATGTACATTTTAAATTTAAAAAAAAAAGAGGAAGTAATTCATTACTGACAGAGCAAGCTCAGAAATGTCAGCGCCACAGCTTGACTTTGTCATTCTGCACACCCTGCTGTTTCCTTAAACCAATAAACTAAGAACACCAAACGGGAAGATGTGAAGAGCAGAAATGTGATCCCCATTACTTGTGTTGACAAAAAATCATGCAAGGAAATAACTATGTATCTCTCACAGGAACGGGGAAAGGAGGAAGGAGAGAGAAGATGGTTTCCAGTGTTTCACACACACTCACTTGTCTTTTCCCTAGATCTTAAATGCCTCTGTTCACAGCCCATCCTCATGTATTTTCAAAATTATTTTTTAAAAAGAGGAAGAAATACAAAGAAAGAAAAGAAAAAGGAGAAAAGAAAATATTAGCTATCTGACCAAAGACATGATTAAAAGACAAGTACTGGGTTGTATCCTAAGTGTATTTTAATCTGACAGTCCATCCCTTCCCCAGCTTTATCTTGTGTAACTCTGCTGCATATTCAGTACCAGAAAGCACTGCATTTAAAAAACCCAATTGATGAGTCCATGCTGTACATTAACATTGCATTTGAGACAATCATCTCAGGCAATTGTCTCTCATAGCAGAGTCCCTTTACAAACAAGAAATGCAGATATTCTCAAGTGAATAAAACTAGCAACCTTGAGCTTTGTAGTTTTAGCTAGAGAAAGGAAGCAAAAACAATACTGATGGCAAGAAAAATCCGCACACAGATGCAGCTGTGCAAGAACATTCCAGAAAAGCATTGCAGACATTTTGTTTCTTTCTGCACTCATCTTTTCAACAAGCAGTCTATGAAACTCACAATTACTCCACCTAAATATGGGAGCAATAATTCAGTCACTTTTGTACGTCATAATTTTCCTGCCCAGGAATACATGTAAGTCTACACCCTGAGTAAGAAGTAAGGGATTTATCTGTAGGTGACTTGTGATACAAGCAGACAAGTAACAGAATATGAGGGCCTGGTACTAGTATACAAATCTTTAGTTACACAAATCAAGGTTTTTGAAGGTTTCACATATCAGAGCTCTAGGCAGGCAGGCAGGATGATGTGCTGGGAAGGGTGAAAGTTTGACCAGGAAGTCTCACAGGTGGATGGATGTTTGGCAGGAAGATTTTTGAATGTAGAGTCTGAGGAAGGAATAGAGATGGAAGCAAGTTTTGATAGAGAAGAAAATAATTGCTGAGCCAGTCTCACTGGATAACCAAGGAGGCAAAGGGTGTGTTAGTTAGAAGGGTTTTTATGGCTTAGAGCAAAGGATAAACCCACCCCAAACAAGAAGATGTTTTTACCACGCAGGAAGAGAGCACAGGCAAACAAGGCAGCAAATGTTGCAAGTAGAAAAAAGGTCTCAGAATTTTCCACTGCAAGAAAACTGAAAAACAACTTCCAGCTTAAACTGTAATGTACTGACTGTTAGTGATTGGAGAACAGTGACATGAATATGGTAATTACAGTAGAGAGTTATGAAGATAGCAAAGAGATAATAGTTAAGTAACCAAAAGGAGATTGGTTAGAATGCTGTAACCAAAAGAAAAGAAGATGCTCAGCAAAGAAAAGTATAGAATGCAATGTAACCTAAACAAAGGCTGCAGCTGGAGCTGACAGCTGTGGGCACAGCTCTGTCCCCCACCACCCTGGACTGCTGTAACTCTTGGATACAATAAATTGCATTTTGGAGAGCCCCTGGGGTCCCACATCCCTCACCCAGGCTCTTACAATGATGCATCAGAAGCTTGCAGCCCTGCTACAAACCATCAAACAGTCCTGGACATGGAAACCTCCACAAAAACAAGGTCAGCAGTGGTATTTTATATAAAATCCACCTGTTCTTACATCCAAAAACCTTTCTCCAAGAACTGACCGGTTTTCTCCTTAGAGAATCTGTCTGGTTATTGGCACAGACAATTCCCTGGCCATTCTGCACTCTTTCTCAAGGCAATGTGGTTCACTGGTGAAGTGGCCCTTCAGCCACTGCCCTCCCTTGTGCTCCTGGCCCACAGCACACAAGGAGTCCCCTGGGTCAGGTCGCAGACCCCACTGAAGTTCGCTAAATCCAGTGTCCAGCTGTCTCTGCAGTGAAAGCCTGAGCAGCTTTATCTGAGAGCCAAGGGGGCATCAACCTTCAGCAAGCTGCCTTTGGGACACCAAGAGAACACCTCACAGCTCTTCACACCTCCCACTGCCTTCCTCTGTGTTTTACACACCGGCTTGAACTGAACACAACCACAGAAATGCCCTGGTCCGATGCTGACACTGTCAAACGCACAAACCTCAGATGTCACAAGCTGAATTTAGAATGTTACAAACGTGTTCACTGCTAATTTCTTTCAGAGGGTTAAATTAAATCACTGAAGGTACAGCTGCTCTTCGTTCAGCCCCTAAACCTGGAACACGAAAAAAAAATATCCAGAGGAATTTAAATTGGGCAACTATTGTTTTGGAAGATGGTAAGTATGCATTTGAAATACATATTTCTACAAAGACACACATGCACTCTCACACACCTGCCCATTGTGTAATATTTAAGATGCTTCTCCCATTTTCCCATCATTTAAGGGAACAAATTTATAAATGAAAGAGAGGCAATAAGAGCAAGCAGTTTGTGGCAGTCGTAGGTCACTTCTGCAATTAAGTAAATGATCATTAGAAACCATCACACTGAGATGCTCATAATGCAATGCTGTACCTTTTACAAGACACTGCTCTGTGTGACAGCTTTTTCTGAAAGACTAATCTAAAAACCATCCTGGGAGAATGCAGTATTTTTCCTCTCTCTTGCCTCATACTTGTTTTTAATTTTCTGATGTTCCAGACACAGCTCTACAAAAAAAAAAAAGCTTATTGTGTACTGGTCTTAAGCAGCATTCTATATCAAGCAAAACAAAGCTATGGCTCCACCAAAGGTTTGATATTCACTAATTCAAAAGCAGTTTGTTTTCTAAACAGAAACAGCAACTTTTCATATTTTTGTTACAAAGAAAAGCATAAGAATTTTCCTGCCAGTCCATACAGATTCTCTCCAAAAATAGGTAAAATCTGACATGTACTGAATTCTTTTTCACTCTCATGCTCACATATTAAGAACTGATTTCACACTATATAATGTAGGGAAGGAAATGAAAAGGCAAATTCACACAAGAAAGCCAGACAAAGGAGAATCTTCATCTGCGTTAGACAACACAATGCTCCTTTCTGGACAGTGTTGGAACACTGTGTACCCTGTCCAGCTATCAATCTTACCTCCACAGCATTGTTCTCTTTATCTCTGTCATGCAGTAACCTATAAAAATCCTGACACTCCGAAATATTTAGAATACCTAATTAACTGAAGTGCACATGGCCATGTAATTTTGACATTAAAAAAAGGTAAATCAGCACACAAAAGAAAAATATCCAACATTCAATACTTCCGTTTCTTACAAGAGCTGAGTCTTGAAATCCTTTAGTTCATCTTAGAGGCACTGATTTACAACATGACTTCAGCTCACCTGTCCAGGTTGCCTTTAAAACCAAATCTTGGGCTCCAGAAGGAGAAATGTGATTTTGGGAACATTAACCTTGGTGCACATATTAGGCAGCTGATCAGAAGTTTCTCTGAAAAAACTATAATTGCATTTCCAGTGAAGCCACCATACTGTCAGAAATCACCCACCATAATGTGATATTTTTAAATCACTGGTTTAAGCCAATGGCTTAAACTATCCTTGAAACTAGTGACCTCAACACTAAATTAAGCTCATGCTTCAAATAACATCCATCACAGCAGGGCAGGAAAAACTGCAGATTTCCAATTTCTAGTTCACTAACACATGTAATATTAAACAAATATACACAAAAAAGGCAAACCAATTCACTTGCATCATTCCCTGAAAAACAGGTAATACATATGGACTCACAGACGGGTGCGTGACCTCCCCACCAAAGGCCACTGTATATAACAGAACAGCCACAGTTTGTTAAAAAAAGAAACCCCACAAAGAAACAAGTAACACTGAATATAAGTTTTCATTCCCGATCTTAAATTTCAGGCAGAAAGGAATTTTTAAGTCCCAGTAGCTGGAAGTAACATGAAGAAAAGCTGTGCTTTGAAGTGCTTTTTGAAGGCCTGTGATATGAGGATACTGAATAGCAGAAGTTCACAAAAAACAGTTCAAAGAGACGTTTCCTACCACAGTTTTGATAGGCAACAGGCATTCCTATGCCTGGCACTGGGTTTTGTAACACAGATTTCTTTATCAGGATTAATGGCAGGTGGCAAGGACAGGTGTGTGACAGTTACAGGCCACCACACAGAGAAGGTAACGGGCCAAGAGCTGAAAGCCAGTGGATTCCAGGAGATGCCTCATTTAGACACTGCTGTCCCTCACACTTCTTTTGTACTTCTCAATCAGCGTTTTTACTGCCACGCTGCAACCCAGCAATGAAAAGCAACTTGTTTTCAGGCTCTCCCAGTATTTGCAGATTTCCAGAGGCAGCGCCTCCCCTCCTTATCACCTTTCCTGCACTGGCAGGAGAGTCCTCAGCTGAATTTGCAGACTGAAGGTATTTTACCTATCAGAATGAGCTGGCTAGATGCCTAATAAAATATTTCTCCATTACTTTCAACAGCATGACTTAGTGCTTTATAGATTTCCAAACCAACTCGGTAACAGAAACTTGCTGCACCTAGAGCAGCTCAGCTGTACTTAAAGAAGCTTGACTTGAAAGAGCTTGAGCAAGAGGGACCAGGAATTGTGTCCAAGTACCACATAATCAGGACTGCCAGCTCATCTCTGACATTGTCAAAGACACCGCTGGAATCATAATAGATGCTTTGGTTAAAAAAATCCAGCTTTTCAAATGAAATAAAACACATCTTTTCCTGAAAATAACTTGAAAAGAATAGCCATGCACCTTACCATCCACTCAGATATAATTACATCCACTTTTTCCAAAGGCAGATCAACTTCCTCAATTCTTCCTTTCACTAATGTAATAATATTTTCAAGTTTATTTAATCTGCAAGTCAAAACATAAACAAATTAGTTTATATTTCCAATTTATGCTGTCAAGAGAGCCATACTGACATCTATATTTCACACTCTTCCCCTCACAAACTTTTTGGCTTAACTAATCAAGAAGCACTAGAATGTACTATTCCTCAGTTTTATTTCAGAGGGAACATTTCCAAGTAGCTAAAAATTGCAGCAGATTTAGTGCTGGGAGAAGATGGCAGGCAGTACATCTGTATTCCTCCAACGTGCCCTGCATGCAAACAGGCAAGCTTCAGAAACCAGGAAAATGGATGACAATTTAAAACTGCTGGTCCTCTTTATTTAGAAGTTGCTTGTTTCCATTTCTCCTCCTCTGACCTCCACAGCAATCAGAGCCTACCCACCACACCAGGACGGCAGTGGAAATTAACTCCCTCACAAAGCTGTTTTGCATGACTCGCTTTTTTATTTAACCAAACCAGCTGCAAAGTCACTGAGAACAGAGCTCCCCTGTGAATCAGTACTACAGTGAGTGCCCAGCACAGGCACCCTCCCCACTGGGCTTTGGGCAAAAGCACCTGCAGCGTTCAGTACCTGCAGCGGTCAGGGATTAGCTCACAGGCACGTCATGGTGCAAGCATCCTGCGTAAGGAGGGAGGGACTGGGACAGGACCACAGCTTTTGAAACAAGAACTGCGTGGTGGTGAAATTAGTAAGGGTGTAAATGCTTGAAATGTACTGCTTTTCTTCCTGGCAAACCATATTAGTCTTTCTTGCACTTATCTTTATGACCACAGCTGTTTTTACAGAGGGCAGAAAAGTGTTCTCAGCGCAGAAATTTATCTTCCCACCGCAGTTCTTATCTCTGCCCCTTCCCTCCCTCTCCTGATATCTTACTCTTACATTCTGTCTGCCTTTCAATGCAGACCAGTAATGACATTAAAAATTCAATCCAAGAGACAATGCAAGAACGATCAGTATGAAGGGAGGGAAAGGAAAAGGTCAAAGGGCTCCCCTGAACACTTGGGCTGTTGCAAAGACAAATTAAATCCTCTACACAAGACAGTCTTCTCTTAGAGGATAGCAGTTCATTACAAATATCATATTCAATGGTCTAAACAGAAGTAAAATCAGAAGTTCAAAGTGAGGAATGTTAAAGAGCTACCACCCATAACAGTAATTTAAGAAGAACTAAAACAGACGTAAAGATAACTTTGTAAATGACCACATCCAAGGACATGATTTAAAACAACAGAGAGGAAAAGGATTAATTCACTACATACTTGTTTTCAATTATAATATTTAAAAAAAGCCAAACCAACCAATGTAGTTTACACATTGTAGGAAAAACTGAGATGTTATTTAGGAAGTCTATTTCAACTTCCTATTCTAGCTTAAGAGCGATGAATGACAAAAATCAAGTAATTCACTGTGCTAGAAATTTTACAGGGACTATTCACAGCAATAAAAGAAAAGGCAATCATTCAGTTTAGAGTAAGTTTATTTTTAACGCTACTCAGGCTATGTATTCTGGTTCACTTAGACACATGGGTTGCACTGTTTCCAGTAATTAGCATGCCAGAAATTAACCTGAATTCTGGGAAGGACAAAGGCGTTGAGCGCACACTTGAATCACAGCTGGAAGTGTGCCCCAACAGTCATTTCTTAAGCTACAGAGTTGTTTAGTGTTCCAATAAATATCTGTTATTCCACTGCAACTTTGTCAGCTTTATTACTTTAGGAAAAGTAGCTTTAAACAGACAAATATAAATTGTTTTGATGTGAACTGCAGACTTTAATGTGAATTGCACCTTGTATAGGAGAAAGTACCTCTAAATGTGCAGCCTCACTGATTACTTGCTGCGTACTTCAAGTGGCAATTCATCACTCTTAGGAGTTTAGGAGTTTGATTCATTGCTTTTCTTAGAGGCCTGCCCTTCTCCTCCCCAAAGAATAATACATATTGACTGTTACTTCTACTGCCCCCTAAGTATAAATACCACTCAAAAGACTTTGTGCACTTGTTGAAAGTTACAACAGCCTTAAATTTGTAATCTAGTACATTAGATACAAAACACCCTTTCACATCTGCAACCATTGTGAAGATGTCAGGAACTCAGAGGAAAGGTGCTCTTTAAGGAATGGGTTCTTGTGCCAGAGAAGCATTTTAGTCAAACATGCACTCAAGGTTCAACATGGTGCTTTTCCCAAGCAGATATCTCAGTAATTTTACAGCATCCAAGTGTGCAGTGCTGCACCACCAATGTGTGAGTGGTACCTAACAAAGTCCCCACAGACATTACTTCAGTCCCAAATTCTTCAGTATCTACCTGGATTTTATTCTCACAGTTGCTCTTACAAAATCATCCTAAATGAAAAAACATAAAGGCTTCAGCTATCAACAGTGCACGTGGACATTACACTCCCCCTACCTCATCCTAGGAAATCTTTGTAAGTCCTCAGATGTCACTGCTTGATTTTTACATATGCTCGGCCTCCCTAAATATCCTCCACAGGCAAATTAGTGACACGTGGAGTGGATAAATGAACGAGGAGATGGGTCTAGACCATGAGGTTCAAGAGTTGAGAGGAGGAGTACAAATCCTAACTGGTGGCCAGGCACCAGAGGTGTCCCTCAGGGCTCAGTGCTAGTTCTGATACTAATGAACACCTTTAAAAACCCAACTAGACAAGATGCACCCTCAGCACTGCTGAACTGGGGGAGAGCAGTTGACAGGGTAGGCTATTTCTATTTTTATTTTCTGTAACACAGACAAATTATAGAAATGAT
The DNA here is from genome assembly GCA_024865655.1 of Emberiza elegans. Taxonomy (NCBI): domain Eukaryota; kingdom Metazoa; phylum Chordata; class Aves; order Passeriformes; family Fringillidae; genus Emberiza; species Emberiza elegans. Next base: position 6,246,442 of record JALJVW010000011.1, read on the forward strand.
TTTAAATTCCTATAAAGAAACAGAAAACTAACAACCACACCTTCTCCTACCTAATGATGTCCATGGCCTGATAGATGATTTCAGATTGGTCAACGCCAATCACCTTCTTGGCACCCGCTTTGGCAGCAAACATGGAGAGAATTCCAGTTCCACAACCAACATCCAAAACCACCTGAAAGGAGTAAATGAAAGCAAAACAATCTTATTTTCCTTGCTGTGATTTTTCTACGCTTTTTTCTACATCAGTGAGATGGCATATTCCAACAGAAGGCACGAAGCCTTACTGTAACATGCAGAGACATCCAAGTCAAACTGCAGTTCTAACTCCCATTCTCCCCCTTTTCCAGGCAGACAATGAAGCCCACTTATTCCAGCTGCAGATTAACCCAGCCCCACGGGAAACAGCAGCAAGCAATTGTGTGGGAAACACCTGAAATGTTACACAAAGAGAAAAAAAAGGAAATTATAGCCTGAGAATTTTAATCACTGAATCACTAAGAATTGAACTGAGAAAACATATTCTAGCTGCAGTTTTAAATTAAAAGTCTATTCAGAAACTTTATTTAGGAATCCTTTGCCAGACATGGTCACACTGCCTCAAAACAGCTATGGCTCAAGATGACTAAATTTTAAAATGGTCACTGGCACAGTTTTAAAACCTGGAAATATTTTCTGTTTAGCACTATTTATAATCAGAATAGAGTGAAAAAAAACCCAGTTAAGATGGAATCCCTAGAGTTTTCATGAAAGAGGGAGTTTCACCAGTACAGCTGGAAAAAGTATGCCATAAGATCCATGGAAATGCATGGGTTTTCTATATCATGTGTCAGCTACTACAGGAAGACTGAAAAGTTAAAAATGTGAAGCAACTAGGAAAAAGAGTACTAAATTTATGACTAAGTGGAGTTGAGCTGCCAGCAGTTTTAAGCTTCAGAGATATTTTACTAAGTAGCATCTTTCAGGCCTAGCTATCACAACAATGTATTTCTTGTAACTGCGGGAAATTCTCAACAGCAGCAAACCTAATGAATGTGCTACAGTAGATTTTTAAGCCGAGTTCCAGGCTTGATGTTTCCACAGAATTACTGGGGCTGAAAGACATCTCTGGAGATTCTGAGGGTGTATTTTATTGCATTGGCCAGATCATCAATGGTCTTATTGTTAGACTCAGATCTGATATAGCTAAGCTTTACTAATGGTGTTAAAAAACTCACAGCACTAAACCCAAAATGTTCTGAAGTCTGAAAATGAAAATAAGTTTTCTAAACAATACGTAGAGCCACTCATCTCATGTACAAGCTTAAAACAGAATCAGAACTGTAAAGAAAGAACTTACTTTCCCGTATATAAGACCTAAAATGAAAGTACAACTTAAAACACATTTAAGTTAATAAGAACACTGAGTCAGAATTACCAGTCACAGCAAGAATTTATAGAAAGGAAAACTGATTTCACTGTCACAGCAAGAATTTATAGAAAGGAAAACTGATGTCACTGTCTCTTTCTCCTCACAGCACAGAGTGCTGTTAACCTACCCTCACAGCTTTCATTACATTAAACATTTTTCCCAAAGAAGGCATCAAATCGCTCACTGATCAATACCATATTTGAGAACTATAATCCCAATTTACAAAATATTTTAAAAAATACAAAAAAATAAAGCAACAATGCACCCTGCTGCTGATACATTTTCCAGCTTATCATCTACTGGTCCCTCTTGCTTTGGCATAAGAAAACCTTGCATTTCACCTGACCAGGCAGCAAAGCAAACACTGCAATGCTCTGCACCTCAGGTCTGTCTGCCTGCCTTCCTTGCACACAATTCTGTCCATTCTGAGGATGGACACAGAACACTGACCCTGAGGCCAGCATAAACAAAACCAGCTGCTCATCCTCAGCAGTACAGCGTAAGGGAGCTGCTGCTGCGGTGGTGTGGGAAGCAGTGACTGAGCACTGACACCACCCGTCTCTGCAGAGCCATTTAAAACCTGGGAAACAGACTAAAAGCCATCAGTGTTGTGGCCTTTTACAGCAGCTTGTGCAGAGGGAAGTTGTGGATAGAGTTACTTGTTCCACCTGCAACTCTTTTGTTGCTACGTTTCAAAAGGAGTCAACTCTACAACTCAGAAATGAGAGGAATCCCTAAACTGTGAATCTGCTGGAGACAGGAACAGAAAATAAAAATCAATATTCTTGCAGCTGCTGAAATCTCACACCCTCCAACATCACCTAACATTTCACCTATGGTAGTTAACAAAATCACTGAGCCATGGCAGATGGAAGTCACAGCCAAAAATAAACCACTGTGAAAGAATCGTCTTGATGTACAGTTGCATGAAAGAGAGCAATCACCACAAATTGGAAAAAAATCAAAACAGACACCACGTTGGACAGCTGCCCTGGCCACTTAAAAACCCAGATGGAACTCATCTAGCTTTAGGCAGGGGATGGGATGGAAGAGAGGCACTGGAGGGACAACAGACAAGCTGGAATACATGTGAGGAAGGGAAAGACAAGCAGAGTGATCACCAATTAGCCTGAGGACAAGGCTCTATGGCCCGCACAGTCCTGCAGTGATCACATATGGCCTCTCAGCACAGTCCTGGAGCAGCTGCACAGGTGATTTCACTACACCACAACGCACTGCAGCCTCACATGCTCCTCTGCAGTGTGAGCAAAACTGATATAATCCTGCTTTCAGGGACATCCTACTTGAAACGCAGAAAAACAGGAGGCCAGGGACTTGGGCCAACTCAACTCATTTCATCAATGAACTCTAAGTAGGACAGAAGTTTAAAAGTTTATTTTATTCCCTGAATATGGCACTGATACTTGCCTCAGATTTCAGTCTTACAATGAAAACTAAGCATGGCAACAGTGCTATACTAAATTATTTTTCCACCCAAAGATACTATCATTGAAAATGGACTACACTTCCTTTTACTGAGTACAGCCACCTTCATTACTGCTACCAGGTAATCTGAATTGTCCCATTCTCATCTCAAATACATTTGACAGGTTGAAAACAAAGGCAGCAAGCAGGATTTGTTCCAGTTTTAATAATTTATTTTGAAAGCTGAGACAGAACAAACAAGTTGGCTGATTCTGAATAAAATACATATAATAAACAAACCTATATACTCTGTTATCATCTATCAGCATGCAATCACACCTCTTTAGTATCCTAAAGGTTAGGATGCAGACTTGCACCAAAAGTGAGTGTAAAAATTCAGCTCTTTGAACAAGGCCCTCCCAAACTACCTCATAACAGTCCACTCAGAAAAACCCAAAAAGCATTAGTATGGATTTGCCAGGGAGGAATATCGCAAGAGACTTCTAAAAAATGCAGTAACAGACTTTTCCCTCAATTTTTTAAAATTGTTATTAAAATTAAAGGGAAAACATCCTTTGGAATTTTCATTCATTAGTATAGTCCTAGGAGCATTACACCATACATTAAGTCAAACAAAGTATCCCACACAACTCCTTCAGCAGAAGTCTATAACAGACATCACCTCAAAGCCAGATTTCTGCAGAAAACTCCGCTTATTCTCCACAGCAATGTACCAAGAGAAAACTGCACATGTGGCCAGACACACAAGTTAAGCAGGACACTGCTCACATGGGGGGCACACTGGGAACTCAAAGCAATCGAGTTTCCACCTTGGTGGGTTTGGATGCACCATGGATTTGAGGTAGCCTTGATCAATGAACTGCTGCAAAAACCAGGGTCAGCAATCAGTTTGTGTATGCTGGGATAGCTGAGCTTCTCTTCAGGGAAGCTGAATGCTTTTACAACAGAGTAAGCACACACACTGCCTGAGCTGTTCCCTGAGCATGGGTATCTGCTCCTGGCGCTGAAGCATCATTGACTCTAACAGTAACTCCATGTTTTGTTTTGAATGTTCCCAGAGTGTCCATACAGCACAGGAGACACACTATCAATCATGAAAAATCACTGTTCCACAAGGCCTCACATTTCGTGCAACTTCAGATCAGCCTTAACCTGCAAAAACCTGCAGTTATCAATTTTAGGGGCACCTGTGAAACTAAATTTCTCTAGGGAAAGTTTTCTTTCCTTTATTGATCTTTCTCCTTTGTTGGATGAGCTGCCCACCGACACAGTCACCTGGTGGTGTAATTCTATGACACTTTTGTTTGTTCTCTCACTAGAATCAAAAAGTTTAGAAATGTTTAGTAGAAACAGGCTTGTGACATGAATTGAGGCAAAAAAGGGAAGAAAACTATTTATTTTTTTTTTTTTTTGCTAGAGTTGCCAATTGAAAACTAAGGTAAGACATACAAGGAATAGGTACTATCAAACACTGGAATACTTTCTGTCAGGACAGAACTTCTCTCTCACCTCTCCTACAAAGGAAGGCTCGGAGGATTGGGATTGTTCAGCCTGGAAAAGAGAAGGCTTTGGGGTGACCTAATTTGTTGCCTTCCAGTACCTGAACAGAGCCTAACAGAAAGATGGAGAGAGACTCTCTACAAGGGCCTAGAGTGACAGAACAAGGGGGAATGGATTTCAGTGAAAGAGGCTTAGATAGGATACTAGGAAAAAATCCTTCCCTGTGAGGGTGGTGAGGCCCCAGCACAGGTTGCCTAGAAAAAGTGTGAATGCCCCATCCCTGAACAAAAACATTGAAGGCCAGGTTGGATGGGGCCCTGAGCAACCTGGTCTAGTGGAAAGTGTCCCTGCCTAGGGCAGAAGGATTGGAACTGCATGATCCTGCAGGCCCCTTCCAACCCAAACCATCCTATGGCTCTATAAGCTCAGAACACAACAAACTCCTTGGAGACAGCCAGCAGAAATACAAAAGACAAGAGGATTATTACTGCACAGGGGTCATAACCACCGTAAGATCCTATCACTGCAAATGAAGTACCAGCTCACAGCTCCAAGCCCTTTAACAATAACCACCCAGTCTGGAGGCACCAAACAGCACTAATTAAAAAAAAAACAGTTCCACATGGATTCTTTCCCAGCCCTAATTACACAGGGCTTCCAGCACGTTTTTACTGTATCAGGCACACATAGAAATTCACTTAATCCTGGTAAAGACCCCTCAGAGAGATTGCACCTAACATCCTCCACAAGAGAGGCTCAACCTCGCCCCGCCAGGATAATTAATGAGCTCCCTGCCACGGCACACAGCACAATGACAACAGAGATCAGCACTGCTCTTATCAGCACGCTGCACCCTCCAGCAGCTCTCCACCACCTCACACAGCCAGAGCGCATCCGGTCAGATCCTGGCACTGGAATCTCCATTCCCAGAGCCACAGAGCAGCTAACCTGCAGCTTTCCTACCACTTGAGAACAAACAAACCACAGAAATGACTGGATTTTCCGAGCAGTTGTACCCACCTTGTCCTTGAAGATATGTGGGTTTTGATAGATGAAGTCACGATAGCTCTCCGTACGGACTTTATCCTAGCAGTCAAAGAACAAAGAGGGTTCACTTTTCCTACTTAGGTACAGCATAAAATTCAAAAATGCTGAACAGCTTGCTCTGCAACTTGGCCTACAGATGCTTTGCACATACTGTACTTACATGGGCACTGCAATCATGACACTTCTGCATGATAATATTGCAGACTTTACTGCAGCAAATGAAGCCAGTTGCCTCAGCTGGAGGAAAAATAAGGAATTATTTTCTGGTTTCCTGATTCTGCCTTTTCTTTCAAATGTCAAAACAGAGATCTTAATACCTGTTCATCACTAACAAGGAACAGCAGTAATAAAGTGACAATATTACACCAACTTAAATAAAAAATTGTGAAAATTTGAATCACATGCTCATAAAATGTTTTGTATCATTTTGTTCTCTGACACCCCTGTGACATGGAGATTTCTGTAAAAAAAAAGTTATGCATCAAATTAAGTTGGTTTTATTTCTGAACAAGCTGCAGGTTTGCAATCCTGATGACAAGCTAGTAGGTTAAAGCTATACAGCCCATTTGATGAAAGTCCAACACAGTAAATAAGTTTGACTGCAATACAACAGGGCCAGAGAAGCTGCAGTATTTCCAAGCCCAGAACAAAACATATGTAGTATCTTAGTATAAAAAAGCCCGCAGCATAGCTCAGTTTACCAGCAAGGTAATCTGCTAAAACATTGATTCTCTTAACATGCATCAGCAGGTACACAAATTGACAGCCAAGTATAGGTTTTGGAGTTGCTGTCACAGTTCAAGCGTTACAGACAAATAAAAAAAATCAGCAATTTTCTGTCTAGTGCAAAAAATGCTGAAGTATTAAATCCCAGTACTTTTATTAAATCTAGGGATTTTTCTACTACAACAAGTTAAGAATTTCTAGAAATAACAGAGAAACAGAAATTTTCTACAGTGAGAAAGAACAAAGTCTATTTTAATAAAAGAACAAGATCAAAAACAGTGACAGGAACATTTTTATGATAATAAAAATTTTGGAGACAAAAAATTATTTTGAGGCTTGAAAATCCTAAAATCCAGCTCTATGTGTAAAAGTACAATCACACACACAACCCAAAGAAGCAGCTGGGGTTTATTTTAGAAAATTCTGCTTTAAAATCCTGCATAATTAATATTAATAACAGAACCATGACCCTTTAAAACCATACTGGTTTGCTATGATGTTCAGAGCAACTATTTTTAGTACTTCACCTCTACTGCAGTACGCATTAGGATTTGCTGGGAGGACCAAAAAAGTGTAAAAATAAATAACCAATTGAGAAAGCAGCCAGCTGGAAAGCTTTCAGCTTTGCAGCCTGCCCCTCACATGGCTTCAGCACTGCCCCAGCTCAAAGCAGCTGCAGCCATGGCCAAGCACTTTGGGACTCCATTCACCAATCCCCTTCTCCCACTCAACCTTTCCATGTAACGCTTTCTTGGTTTAAGTGAAATGGTGAAAAATATTGTTAAGATGGCAGCCAAGAAATTCTCAAGCAAAAAGGTAGAGTAAGGGAAACACCAGTGACTTGGCAAGTGTGAAGTAACAATGTTCTTGCTCCACCTCTTAAGTATTTGCAGAAAAATACCCCAGACTGAAATTCTGTCTTACCACTACCAGGCATGAGGACAAAAAAGGTTTCAGAAATGGACTTACAATTCAGACAGCAAGACTGCTTTCTTAAAAATGTTCATGTAGTAAGCCACTATATTTATGTAAATAAGGTAAGCAGGAAAAAAACCCAAAGTGAATGCCTTGCATAAAGAAAAAATTTCAATGTGCACACAATAAAAGCAATCCTTATCCTATGTTTTGGAAAGTCAAAAGTTTCTTAAAAGCATTCTAACAAACATACTCTTAAATCAGTAAAATACAATTTTGCGCCAATCTCCTTATGCAGAGATGCAGATTTATTGTAAACTTTATTTGCCAACAGAAAGGCTTCCTCTTCCTATACCTACATTATCTCAAATGACAGCTTTATACAGCTGCAAAACCAAACACCTATATTTATCTTCAAGTTACACTTCAGTTGCATTTCCACAGACCATACATTTCAGAAAACATCTTTCTAGTTCTGCAGCACTCCCCGTGCTTCTGGAAAATCTCCTCCCCTTAATAATAATCTCACAGTCACACTACTCTTAACACATATTCATGTGTATTTCTGCACTGGGGCCACTGAATGATTTACAAAGCTGAAATCTTTATATGCCAGCTGCAGGCACAAATTCACAGCTCTGTATTCTGCCTCGACTTTAGACAGGAATTTTTATTTATTTATGCCTTAAAATGATAAAACTGCTTATAACTCTCACAACTATGACATTTTCTCTGAAAGGAAGCATTAAGACATTTTAATTTACAACTTAATTTTAAACTGTTGGGCTTTGTGCTGTTTTTTCTCATTTTAAAGTTAAAAGGGCATACATAGGTTTGCCTTTGAGAAGTTTTGTGCATAAATTTTTAATCTAAAAATATAATAATTTTTTAATCTTTAGCATATGAAAGGAACTGCTCCAGCATGTTCATGAATGTGACAGTTTGTTTTCACGCTATCAATACACTGAACCATGCACAAGTAACATTTTCTGTTACAAAGTGCAAGAGAAAATGACAGTATTTGAGAATTGGTCTTGCCTAACAAATTTCAGTTATAAGGAAAATGTAAAACTGAAGAAAAATATTCACTGTCTGTATTATGTTTTATCCTTCATGTTTTAAACACAGGAAAAAGTTGCTTTTGACAAGGTAGGGCTGTGGCACAGGTATTGTACTATCAAGCATAACTGTAAATGATTTTCTGTTCCTAACGCTTCCCGTAAACAGAGCTTACACAAAGGCAATAAAGGTGAAAAATGATCTCTTAGCTTAAGTACCACCAAAAAACCTCTCCTGGACAGAAAGGGTTAAAAATGCAGCTGCTCTGCAGTATATTTATGGGCACACAGCCCACTTCATTCCACCTCTCCTCTTTAGTCCTGGGAAGGTGCAGTGGCGATGACTTTCTGACCTTTAGCATCTCCTCGTGTATCCCATAATGCCCATAGGAGCTGAAGTAAACGCCATCCTCGTCCTCCTGAAGGTCTGCAATGGCGCTGCGCGACGAGCTGCTCCTGACATCTGCGCTCATCACAAAATCCTGAGCAAATTGCCTGTAATCAATTTGAAATATACCCTTGAGACGTGTTTATGGGGCCATGGAAAGGAGCCTGGGCAGGGGGGAGAAAGGGCTTGGGAGCCGGCAGGAAGGAAGGCAGGCGGCCCAGGGGCCGGGCAGCAAGGGCAGCAGCTTTAGGTGTGCACATCCTCCCTCTGCAGGCTCCTGGCGGCTGCTGCAGCCCCCCGGCAAGCCCAGCTTCCTGCGGACAGCAAGCAACTACCAGCAGTGCCATACTGGGGGGCACTGTCTATTTTTAAGGCAGAAGCAGCTATTTTGAACTTGCTGGTACAAAAGACAGCACTGCGGTCTCAAGGTGTTCAGGCTGTGGAATGCAGGTACGGACTCAACACAAAGAGCACAAGAACTGCAGCCCACACGACACTGGGCGACTACTGGAAGGGAGAAGGAAGCATTTTAAAACTCAGGCATTTGGGTGAAAAGAAAAATGAGCTTAAAATTCAGTTTATTGCTTCAATTTTATGCTGTTTATTTTCCCTCCTCCCTGCTCTTGCATTCCTTCAACACATAAAGAAAGGCTGAGAGAGCTGGGACTGCTCAGCTTGGGGAAAAGAAGCCTCCAGGGTGAACCCACTGTGCCTCTTAGTTCCTAAAAGGGCTACAAGAAATATGGACAGGGACTTTGGCTTTTAAACTCAAAGGGTGTAGGTTTAGACGGGATATTAGGATGGAATTTTGTACTGTGAGGGCAGTGAGGCCCCGGCACAGGGTGCCCAGAGAAGCTGTGGATGCCCCTGGATCCCTGGAAGCGCCCAAGGCCAGGCTGGACGGGGCTCTGTGCAGCCTGGGAGCTGGTCCTGTTTGGAACTGGATGAGCTTTAAGGGCCCCTCCAACTCACCCATTCTGTGATTCCATGTTCTCATTCCTCAAAGCAGGTTTGATGACAGAATACACAAATCAAGGGGTTTATAATGAAAGCACTATCAGACACTAACAAGCAGATCACACTACACCCACAGTGAAGTGAAAAAGCAAACACACTTCACCCAGACAATATTCCTCCAGGGTCCACAGTACAACAGCAACAAAAGCTGCATCCTAGACCACTCCAAAGCCTCTGACATCACCTTTAACAGTGACCATACTTTCTTAAATGGCAACTTCACATATAGAAACTGTAGGGAACAATCTCATCACCAATATCTTCCTTATAGAAGAACAAAACCAAAAATACTATTTTGCTCCTGATATTTCAAATACTTCCCTGCCCAGCTAGTTTGGATGGGGACGAGAATATGGTAAGGGATTTTGTAGTGAAATTTTGTCAGTTTCAGAAACTTCCTCTATTTTTTTACACAGATATGGTCTGGATCTTTTTTTTAATATTGCTTTTTACCACAGTACTTTGCATTTTCTTTACTTTTATACCAATACCTACATGATACAATTTTAAACTTTCACAAAATGGATTCTGTGGCATACAATTTTGTATAATTAGCACTGTGTGAGATTTAATTTATTAATTCAAGATTATTTAAGCCAATAGTTCCTGTAATATATGCATGCAACACAAGCACCAAAGAAATTCCAAAGACAGAGCTGTCCTGCTGGCTTCTTCATCAAGAAAAAAAGATAAATAAAAACAAAAGCCATCACCTCTAAAGAGGTGACAGATTAAAAAACTCAGCACAGACAAGCTGTGCTCTGAAATCTCTAAGTCACATCTAACTGATGTGATCTGATTTATAGAAATGTTACTGTCGTTATTTCACAGAGCTTTACCTGAAAGGGAGCAGATGATGCTCTGTGCAATGACCTCCAGCACAAACCACTGAATTACAGCTTTTAGACTACTACAGTGCAACTGACTCATCTGTCCATAATCTAAAACTGTGCTGCTTCATCAGATTTACATCTGGCTATTTTTGCTGCCAGCTGACCCCTGCTGAATTGAAGAGGTTGCATTGAGAAAGAAAAATTAAAGGCTCCCTCCTACAAGAGCAGATAACTTGATATACTTACTTCAAAAAAAAATCTGCAAGCCTCACTGAAGTTTAGAGAGCTCAAAAGAAACTGCTACTGATAACCTGCAAGGGTTTGTTTTGTTTTAAATGAAAATGAATGGAACATAAAAAAGCAAAAAGACACACAGAAAATACCCCCAAGTTTTTGAAGCACAACGATAAATTTCATTAACTTTTGCTGTTTATGATCAATTCAAGCATAATGTACACAGAGATACCAGAAAAGCACTGTGTGCAAAATTCAAACTCACCTGAAGACAAAATGGATCCTTTCTGACATAAATAATTGTTCACAGCTGAGGGGATTTGAATACATTAAATATTTTGGTGTACTTAGTTACCTGTAGCACCAAGTGTGTACTGTCAAAATGTACAACAAACACTCAAATGTATTTTACAACACGAGGGTTTTCTGATTAACTTCTCACACAAAAAAGAACATGAATTATTTTTCCAAGTCTCTTAAATATAATTTCAGTTCCTCAGTGCCCAGTCAGTGTGATCTCGAAATATCATGCTTGTAGGGGATTTAAATGAAGTTTATATTTCTGTGTTATCCATGAGCATCATCAACCCACATGCAAACCTCAAGACTCAGAAGTAGCTACAGGGATGTCCTGAATGTACATTCTTACCACCCTCATCTGATACCGAAAACAAAAGTAGCTGAAAAAAGCTGAATTATTAATTCCACTGAGAGTTTCTCCAAACTACAAATGAACTCTACCAATAACTACTGTTTGAAGCCAACTCTGAACATCTCTGGAGTCCTGTATTTAATTTGCCAGTCTCTCTCTCTGCTCCAGTGTGTGCATCCTCAGTGTTTAAATGCCTATCTAAAGAACGAACAGAAAGGTATCTCAAAAACAAAGAGCAGTCTGAAGGAAAAAACCTGAGTGATGTGCTTGCTTAGCTCTCCTAAGCATACTTTGTCCTTTCAATCTGTGCAGGTTTTTGCAGTTTTTACTAACCCTCTACAACAGACAAGTCAAACCGACAGTCCCACCCCAAGGTTTATCTCATAGTTACATTCTACTGCTTCCTTCAATTTCTATTTGTCTTCAAACAAGAACCTCTCATCTAAAACACATCAGACAAAAGCAGCCCAAAACTTCAGTTCAGACACTTACTTCATTTTCTGAAGATCCTCCTGTGCTCTAGCCAAGGCTGCTTCTGCAGCTCTGGCTCTCTGTTCCGCACGTTTTAATTGTTCAAGGAGCACCATGGTGTCACTTAAGCCATTAGAAGGCAAAACTTTTACAGGTTCACAAAGATCTTCTATGTCTGATGAAACAGGGAGGAAAAAGAATACCTACCAATCATGTTTATGATCTGTTTGCAGCAGATCATAAACACTTCATGCTATTTCTGTCTTTGGATGCTTCGTACAAGCTGGTTGTTTCACAAAAGGCACAGCTGAACTTGACAGGGCTAACTACAAAACACAAGAAGCAAATTCACAAGAAGCAATTCTTCTGCCCAGGCAGAAGAAGCAAATATGCTAGAAGCAGGGTCTAAGTTCAGGCAAATAAATCCAGAATTCAGGCTTCCTTAAATACCAGTGCTGGATTATTTCTACAAGAGACATTTGGTTTAGATATAATTAAATTAGATACAATTAGTATGAGGACTTTCTCAGATACATAAATCGAGTAACAGTGACAATGCTTCACATGTCACAAAATCTGACAATACCACATTTACCCCACAAAGCAGGAGTCATGCTGAAGCAGTTATTTACCAAACTGAAGAAGGAGATCATCTTCAAGCTCTGGTTTCAAATATTCCTCTCCTTCCCAAGGCAGTGGGCTGCTGAGAGAACTCAAATATGCTCCAGTTGGTTTCTGGACAAGGAGAAGAACAGGTACACTAAGTTTCTTTGAAAACACCAGCCCTTCAATTTCATTCAAGAAAACAAGGCAATCCTTCACACAGTAAAACATGCAGGGTATTACTGAAGGAGCTCTGCAGCAAAGTCTGGGAAAGCCCAGGCAGCTCCAGGACCAAGGAATTCTGTGCAAGCAGTAATGCACAGCACATTGACAGATATTGAAGGGTACTTGCAGGATTGCACTGCTCTCAGGAACCAAGTTCACTCAGGTGCTTGGCTAATCAGAAAATCCCAGCTACTAAGCCTGTCAAGTTCTTACATGACCAGTGCCGTAGGAACAGAAGCCAGAAACACTGTATTGTCTCTCCTGTTTCCATCCAGTTAATACTTGGTTAAGAAAAGAGAAGTCAGTTCTGGACTTCAGTTTTTGCCCGTCTGTGTTTACTCTACACAGTTATGCATTAAATAACTACTGGAGGATTTAAGATTTGAAGACTGAAGTTAAAACTACTCAGTAAGATAAGATGGATTGAGTTTTAACCTAAACTTTAAGGGAATAATGAAGGAACAAAGTCACAAGACACACAAAATATATGAAGGCCTATCTTGAAACTGTAGGTTCCCATTAGCTCTCCTGACTCAGGTATAATTTTAGCAGTTTTAAGCTCTGTAACTTGAGGGATCAGCTGTTGTCCCTACTAAGTAGGGGTCTGGCCAGCTCATACTCTCAGAAAGTTTTTTACATCAGCACACATGCAAGGACTGAGAAACTTCAGTGCTTGAGACGTGAAGCCCTTTCTGAAGTGATACAGCAGAGTCAGAGGCCCAAAAAACCTGAATAAAACAAGATGATACTACACAGCATGGAGGCTTTACGCAAATCTCAACATCCCCTTCTGAAAATTAAATTTCACATTAATTAAATATATTTTCAATTAAAACAGCCTCATATCTACATAAACAGATCAACAGTTACTTTAATTCCCATGATTTCTTTTTCTAAAACTTCAATACAAAATCTCATGCAATTATTAGAAATGGGCAAACTGAAAACACATCACTATTCTCCAGAGTCAGAACATAGAAGTAGTAGGTGGCACACCTACCTTTAATCTGACAAAGTTTATTAGTTTAATGTATCCATAAAAATCGAGTCCTGAGTGGGAAAAAAAAAAGGGAGAGGATTTGTATTACAGAAGAGACCACATGTTTTACAGTTATGTGAATACTAATTACCTGTTCAATTGGTAATTGTTTCAAACTTGCCCTTCCTTGGCTGTACACCACTATCCAGTGCACCCTTCCTATCTTAAGTTTGCCATCTGTGTGTTTCCTCTCTTTAGGGCTAACCCAGGAAATCCTCACCCTCAGGGCAAATACATTTGCCACCAATTAAGAATGGAATACATCCACACGGGAACTATGGACAGGGATTTCATTCACTTGGCAAGCAAGTACATCAGGACAGCCACTCTTATGTCCTACCAGCTACCTTGATGACGTTTGAGGCTGCTGTGCTCCCCTGCTCACATTCTTAGCTTTCTGCTTAAAAGAATGCAAACTGATGCTACTCACCAAGAATACCTACCAATATTGATCTAAAATTGCCACCTTGGCAAAAGTAATAGCAGTTTAACTGTGTTCTCCCCAGGAACAGCAAAGATAAACCCAAAATACTTTTTCTGGGATTTTAGACAGAAAACAGACCAGACTAGGATATATAATGACTGCTTCAAGTGACAGCCAACCTTAAGCTTGACCAAAAAGAATTTGACAGGCACGGGAGGGAAAGCCTTCCTGTGACCACCTGAAGGACACAAGCCATGGGGCTCTGCTAAATACCGAGCCCAACAACAGCACCACTGGTCAGGCAAGAGCTGCCAGCAGATCAGATCAATCATGCAGTGCCTGATTCAGGTCAATCAAGCAGGCAGTGAGGAGTCAGCACAAGCCAGCAAAGATCAGTCTCACTTTTGTCACTGGTTGAGAGCTTTACTGGTAGAAAAGGAATGCAGGAAGCAGCCAGCATAAAGAAAATGTATAAGCATTTTTCTACAATAGCTCATCTTATTCAATGTTGGAAGCTTTAACTGCGACCCAGGAGATCAGTTAGAAACAAATTAATATTTGACATTTATTTTAAATGAGATACTCATACACAAAAAGAAACGACAACATCATGAAAAAAACTTACCATGTTTCTGGATCACATCACTAACATTAAACTGATGCTCTGTTTTGCAGTGGGAGAACACAGCTTCAGCAGAACTAAACAATCTGTAAATAACAAACTATTAAATATGCAATATTGACACATTAAGTTCTAACTTGTGAGCGCTACATGCTCTGTTCAGATTTACCGGGCAATTCAGAACACGTTTCCTGCCTTTGAGAAAGGATGACCAGGCACTGGCTCACGCCTCACAAAGCTTTTACCTTGTTTGTCAAACATTTTGAAACAAAAGCTAATGAACCCTAAAATTTTGTTTGACAAAACCACAGATCCCGTTAACTTCCAAACACTGTCTGAAAGCAAAGCCTGCCTTAAACCTGAGATCTAAAAACCACACCAACACAAGGTGAGCGGGGCAGTTTGATCGGCTGCATCGAAATAAAAACTCTCACCTCGATACTGGCGATGGGGAAAAGACGAAAAAGAAAAGGAGAAGAGCCTCCACGCTGCTTCAGCACGAGGGAAGGGGGTTACCACGTTACTCCCTCCTTCAATCCGAAACTAACCCACGCTTGGCTCCACAGAGCCGTGGATGCGACCAGCACGCTGCAGAGCGAGGCCACAGAGCAGCGATTCCCGATCCCGATCCCGATCCCGATCCCGATCCCCCGGATCCCGCGGGCCGCGCCGGCCGCACGCAGCGCGGCGCACCCAGAGCAGCGCGCTCCGCACGGGGCCCGCGCTCCCCGTCCCCCACCTGTCGCAGAAGAGGCAGCGGGTCTGCTGGGCCACGGCAGCGCCTTCCTCCTCCTCCTCCTCCTCGTCGTCCCAGGCGCCCTCGCCGTCGGACAGTTCGGGCATCTCCTCCTCAGGCTCCATGGCATCCATGTCCCGCCGCCGCCCCGCGCGCGCCGCTTCCGGCGGCCGGGACGGAGCGGGGCCGCGCGCGCCCCCTGGCGCAGCCTCCGGCCGCGGCCGCGCTGAAGGGCCGGGCTGGCGCCATCTTGCGGCAGAGCGGGGCAGCGGGACCGTCCCGCAGCCATGGCCCCGTCCCGCAGCCATGGCCCCGTCCCTCAGCCATGGCCCCGTCCCGCAGCCATGGCCCCGTCCCGCAGCCGTGGCCGCGTCCCGCAGCCGTGGTCCCGTCCCGCAGCCGTGGTCCCGTTCCGCAGCCGTGGTCCCGTCCCGCAGCCGTGGTCCCGTCCCTCAGCCGTGGTCCCGTCCCGCAGCCGTGGTCCCGTCCCGCAGCCGTGGTCCCGTCCCTCAGCCGTGGTCCCGTCCCTCAGCCGTGGCCCCGCCCCGCACCCATGGCCCCGTCCCGCAGCCATGGCCCCGTCCCTCAGCCGTGGCCCCGTCCCGCAGCCGTGGCCCCGTCCCGCAGCCGTGGCCCCGTCCCGCAGCCATGGTCCCGTCCCGCAGCCATGGCCCCGTCCCTCAGCCATGGTCCCGTCCCGCAGCCATGGTCCCGTCCCGCAGCCGTGGTCCCGTCCCGCAGCCGTGGTCCCGTCCCGCAGCCGTGGTCCCGTCCCGCAGCCATCGCCCCGCAAGAGACGGGGAGGGTGCTCCGTGTTCCAGCGCGGAGCAGGAATGCCGATGTCCACGCTCGGCAAGCGCCCGGCTTTTGGTGTCTCGCCAACGGCGCGGCTGCCATGGGAGGGTTAAAGGGAGCAGCACGCGCTTTTCAATGTCAGCTTTTAAATAAGGTTTGGCGATTGACAGAACCGCAGAGTCACCGAAGCGATGAGGCTGGAGAAACCTCTGAGGACATCAAGTCCGACCTGTGACCAAACACCGCCTTATCAAGCAGAGTGCCCCCAAAACTCGGATTCACTACCCGGTGTGCAACAAGCCAATAATGCACACTCGAGAGATGTTGATTATTTATTTCACAGTTGCACAAACCTGGGTGATATTCCACAAATAAAGCACACAAACTATCAGAACTTTTATTTATACATTGTACGCTATTCACACATTTCAGCAAAAGAATTAGTGTCCATTAGCCAGAAGTCATATAGTTCTCTTATTAATTAGTGTTCTATTTCTATTGTTTAAAGATTCTCCTCCTCCTCATGTTGTTAGGCTGTGTGCTCACTCTTTATTTGAGCTGGTGGTTTCTTGGGTTGGTGTTGTGAGCCCGTGATCTTCCCCCTCTGGAGTCACCTTTTACCCGGCTGGAATTGATTGCAGCACAGTTGCTGAGTTGTTTTTATTAGTTTCTTCCTTATCTTGGGGGTTCTGCCATTTGTCCTTATGGCCCATCAATTCTGCATTCTCTGTGTCTGCTATCAGGGGTATGTCCTTCTTCCCAAGCTTTAACCTCCCTCCAGGAGGGAGATCACTGAAGCATTTCCACCCCTAAACCTTAACAAGGTAATTCTACCAACATGTAATTTGTTTTTCTAACACCTGGAGATCCCTAAAAGCTTGCTAGTGGTTCTCCCACCAATTAGATCTCCCTTGCCGTTGGTTAGGCTCGAAAGTGTGCATTTTGCAACAAGACCATGGCACTAAGTGCCACATTCTGTCTTTCCTTAAACACCTCTAGGGAGAGGTGTCCCCAGCACAAGGCTGGCCTGGAGGAGGGCCAGCCCTGTCCTGGGGACACCAGGGACATCAGGCACAGCCAGGAGGGCAGCCCTGTCCTGGGGACACCAGGGACATCAGGCACAGCCAGGAGGGCCAGCCCTGTGCTGGGGACACCAGGGACATCAGGGACAGCCAGGAGGGCCAGCCCTGTGCTGGGAACATCAGGGACATCAGGGACAGCCAGCAGGGCCAGCCCTGTGCTGGGGACATCAGGGACATCAGGGACAGCCAGGAGGGCAGCCCTGTCCTGGGGACACCAGGGACATCAGGGACAGCCAGGAGGGCCAGCCCTGTGCTGGGGACATCAGGGACAGCCAGGAGGGCCAGCCCTGTCCTGGGGACACCAGGGACATCAGGCACAGCCAGGAGGGCCAGCCCTGTCCTGGGGACATCAGGCACAGCCAGGAGGGCAGCCCTGTCCTGGGGACACCAGGGACATCAGGCACAGCCAGGAGGGCAGCCCTGTCCTGGGGACACCAGGGACATCAGGCACAGCCAGGAGGGCAGCCCTGTCCTGGGGACACCAGGGACATCAGGCACAGCCAGGAGGGCCAGCCCTGTGCTGGGGACATCAGGCACAGCCAGGAGGGCCAGCCCTGTGCTGGGGATATCAGGGACAGCCAGGAGGGCCAGCCCTGTGCTGGGGATATCAGGGACATCAGGCACAGCCAGCAGGGCCAGCCCTGTGCTGGGGACATCAGGGACATCAGGCACAGCCAGGAGGGCCAGCCCTGTGCTGGGGACATCAGGGACATCAGGCACAGCCAGCAGGGCCAGCCCTGTGCTGGGGACATCAGGGACAGCCAGGAGGGCCAGCCCTGTGCTGGGGACATCAGGGACATCAGGCACAGCCAGGAGGGCCAGCCCTGTGCTGGGGACACCAGGGACATCAGGGACAGCCAGGAGGGCCAGCCCTGTGCTGGGAACATCAGGGACATCAGGGACAGCCAGCAGGGCCAGCCCTGTGCTGGGGACATCAGGGACATCAGGGACAGCCAGCAGGGCCAGCCCTGTGCTGGGGACATCAGGGACATCAGGCACAGCCAGGAGGGCCAGCCCTGTGCTGGGGACATCAGGCACAGCCAGGAGGGCCAGCCCTGTGCTGGGGACATCAGGGACAGCCAGGAGGGCCAGCCCTGTGCTGGGGACATCAGGGACATCAGGGACAGCCAGCAGGGCCAGCCCTGTGCTGGGGACATCAGGGACATCAGGGACAGCCAGGAGGGCCAGCCCTGTGCTGGGGACATCAGGCACAGCCTCCCAGCTGGGCTAGGGAGGGATTGTCCCACTCTGCCCTGAGCTGGAGCAGCCTCACCTGAGTGCTGGGGCAGTTTGGGGTGTCACAATATGACAAAGACATGAAGCTGTGAGAGAGTGCCCAGAGGAAGGCCATGAGAATGGTGAAGGGTCTGGAGGGGAAGCTGTGTGAGCAGCAGCTGAGATTACTTGGTCTGTTCAGCCTGGACGAGACTGAGGGGAGACCTCAGTGCAGTTAAAAGTTCCTCATGGGGGACAGGACTCAAGGAAACAGCATGAAACTGAGTCAGGGGGGTTTGGGTTGGATGTCAGGAAAAGGTTCTTCACCCAGAGGGTGGCTGGGCACTGGAACAGTGCAGGGCAATGGTCACAGCACCAAGCCTGGCAGAGTTCAGGAAGCATTTGGACAGTGCTCTCAGACGCATGGTGGGACTCTTGGGGTGATCTGCCCAGGACCAGAAGTTGGACTTGAGAATCCTGACAGATCCCTTCCAATTCAGAATTCTGTGATTCTATGATACATTTTTACAAAGGCTGACTCTGTAAGGGCACTCGATATGTAGCTCTCAATGTAAGGGAAGGTACCAAGTGTTTGTTAATACATTATAATTGTTGCTCAGCAGAGTCACAGTCTCTCAGGATCTCTGCTGCTCAGAGTGACTCTGAGAAAAGTTCAAAAGTCTCTTTTCCCAGCCCGGCGCTTGAAGGAGTCAGAGCTCTTCAGTTCTCGGTCTCAAGGTTGTTTATTGTTCCTTATCTATAAAATATTTTCTCCTGTCCAGCTGAGGTCCATCCAGCAGGACAGTTCCAGGCACTCTGCCTGCCCCAGGGCAGTATTATGTCTTTATACTAAAAACTACATATACAATGTTTACAATTACTGTCCAACACCTATCACCTGTGTTAGACAGTGAGCTTCTACTCTAAACCAATCTGTGAGTGCCAGCATCACAGCAGAAGGTGGAGGCCAAGAAGAAGGAGAAAGGCTGGACACGCCCAGATCCCTCCATCTTGCCTCCTGAACCCCCATTCTAAAAACCCCAAAATCTGCTTTTTCACCTTGTGATAAATTCACTGTCATTCTGCTTAAACTGTTGTGGCTTGCAGGTCTTCATCTGAGGTTGGTAACTTGCTTCACGGGTCATAATCAAACCCACAGGGGCATTTTGGGCTCTGTGCCAGGGTCTCTGAGCCCCCTGGCAGGGGTCTGGGCTGCTCAGGACAGCCAGAGGGATGTTCTGGGTTCCAACAACAGCCAACATTATCATCATCTTTGCAGTTTTTGGTCATTTGTAGAGTGATGTAACCAAGGGTCTGATTGGCATCTCATTTTTAGTATGTAAATTCAGTAGTGTTTGCTGAGTATAAAAGCAAAGAGATTTGAATTGACTGGTAACAAATTTTTTTAAAAAAAAAGGAGTCAGATACAGGATTCACAAAAGAAACATGAAAATCTGATTTTACTTGTCTGGATTACAATCCTTGATCTCACAAGCTGTACTTGTGTATCTGTCCATATACCTTAATTTTCCCTTTCACCCTCCTACTGCTCCAAGCTAACAAAGACTTTTAGGTATGGTACTTATTAAACAAATTAGTCTTGCTTAGTTATAGGCAAATCCAGAGAATCATGAAAAACCTAAATTTGGAAACTGGTTTTAGATAAGACCAGAATGCCAAATTTGAAGAAGGGTCTAAGAGCTACTGGGTCAGACTCCTTCACAAATTTCATCCTGTACTTTTTAAAAATCCTAAATCCATTCAGATTTCTACAGGTAGGAGAAGATACCACCAATTTTGCAAACACTGCTTAGTGGTGTGAACTAAGTGCTTCTCTTGGAATTTTTTTTCCTACATAGCAATGAATTAGAATTAGTGCAAAATGCAGGCAAAGTGCTGCATTCCCTTAGTGTACAGAGGAACTCTGGCCAGGTCAGATGCTTCTACCTTATGCCCCCTACGTAGGATCCAATCCCCTGAAAGACCCAGAAGTGATGCAGAATGATAAAACACAGTTTCCCTCTACTCTTGCCCGAGCAGTTAGGAGCAGAAATAGATTTAACAGGCGCTGCTCTGTCAGCAGCACCCAGGCTGGTAGCAGCAAAAGCAGCAACAGCAGCTCCTTTGTGCTTGGCTGAAATTCGGCTCTCCCCCCTGCCGCCCCCGAGGGGCAAGGGGTCACTGATTGCATAGTCTCTGCTCCATTGCACACCCTCAGCTATTGTGGAGTCCCCTCAGAGACACACAGCCTTGTAACCGAGCCTTCTCTTCTATTGTTCTGGGAATTCAGATTCTCAATAAATGTAAAGAACCTGTTTGTTTGGGTCACTGTACGTACCGTGTTGGGTGAGGACTGTACGAAATCTGCAGCAGAAATATGTAACTTACACTGGTACCTATTGAAATATGATCATCTTTGTTACAATCTCCTAATCCTTGTAAAGGGATTTGCATGGTACAGGAAGATTTACAATGTAATGGATTACTATTTCATAATCTGGGCCAAGGGGAAGAAACTTCAAATGTTTGCTGGGTTTTTTTACTGCATTTCAAACTTTTTTCAGTTCTGGAAACACAACACTGGGGAGACTGTTGGAGGGTGTTCACACACAGAATGTGGTATCGACTTACCACTTGTTTCATCTGGATTTCCAGGCATGTGTAACTTTATTCTCTACCTGCGTCACTTTTTTGTGCCTCCTGTGCTTGTCATAATTCAAAACCAAAGAAATATGTTAATAGAAATCATGTAGGAAAAAAAAAGGTATTTTTAAACAAACTGTTATTAAATGGCTATGACTTTACTCTGTGTAAAATATATTAGAAAAAAAAAGGTAGAGCAGATTTTTAAAAATTCATATTAACAAACCAAATTACTTCTTAGTTGTGTAGTCAGAGTTGTGTTTTTTAAATTTTAACCACTCAAGGTCACCAACAGAGCAAACAGATCACAGCCATGAAACTCAAAACTAAAGACAATTTTTCAAAAGCATTTTCTATCCAGAAAGTCCAAACAGTCCAAAATTTTGCTTTATACTCCTCGGATACTAAAGGTGGCCTGCTAGACGTAAGTGCCAAGAATGACACTTCCAAAAGAAAATACACTTATATTCAGCCCTCCCACCCCAGTTTGTTGCATTTCTTTGATTCAATGATGAAAACTCTCTGTAGCCAGCAGTCTGAAAACAGATAGTGGCTTTTCCTTTGAGCCTTTAAGATGTGTAGAGGTGAACACAAAGCTGTCAAATCTGTGTTTTTTCTCACAAAGCTGTCACTTCCCCACATCACACAGCAATGAAAAGCACAGGTCCAGAGGCCTTGGGTGCAACAGAACCAGGTGCAGAAACCTCACCTTTTGCAGAATGGCATCCCTGCAAGTGAAACATCCGTAATGACAGTTAGCTCTTAACCCTTTATGGCCTTCACAGCCAAAGGCTGAATTCAGAATCTGTTCAAATAAGAAAAGCTTGGAAAGAGTTAAGTGAAGTATAAATCAGAACACGTGAGTGCCAGTTTGTATGCAGAGGGAATGAACTGTAGTCAAAAGGTATTTTTATTCCTGTGATAAGGAAAAGTTAGTGGTATTGAAAGCAGAATTGCTATTCTGAATTTAAATGCTCAGTCAGTTTGAAAGTCTCATAAAATGATGACCATATTCCCCTTAGTATACCAAGATAACAGACTGAGGCATTTTTTATCTGGGCAAAGCCCATCAGACCATTCGTAGGGCTCACCCTCAAACCAGGCTTAGGCTTAAGATTGAGAGAAAAGGTAAGCCTAGGTCTGGAGCTGAAGTGGGGCTAGAAGGGGCTGCCAAAGGAAAGTATGGGCTGCAAAACAAAACTTTTATCTGGACAGGGGCAGGTTTTGGGTTGTTGGGTTTTTGGGTTTGGTTTTTGGGGAGGAGTGGGTGGCAGGGAAGGGGCGTTATTTACTTGGGGGATTTGGGTTTGTTGTAGTTTAGCTTTTAACAAAAATTCAGCCTGGAATTAGGTTTAGGGTTATATTACAAAGCGTGGGACTCAGTATATGTTGCAAACACATTTATACCTCTACGGAAGTGCCTCCACAAAATGTGCATTGTGGAACAGCTTGAGGAAAATGGGATCGTTTCAGATGCTGCAGGTCACTGGAATCCAACTGAGATCTCTCCAAACAGGTAATGTTACAAAAATAATGAGATACTTAAAAAATCACTGATCTTCAGGGTTACATTGGCTGTTTCTATCCAAAGGGTAAAAGCAGATAAAAGAATTCATAAGCACATTGAGGATAAACCATTGTTCACAGAGATAGCAGCTGGAAGCATCTCAAACTTTTCTGTCTCATAATATTTGTGTTTCTACAGGGAAAGTGTCTGTTTTCTACAGGGAAAACAGACCTGAACTTAGACTAAATGATTGTGCAGAAAAACTACAAGAAAAATCCTATCCCAGTTTGAAGTAAAATGAAGAATTTACCTTAGATCACATCTTTGCAATGAAAATATATGATGTTTTTCCATCCACAGTAAGGAAACAAGCAAAGACAGGTGGCATTCCGATAAGCTTTCAGTCAAACTAGCAGAACTGTGAGGGCTGTGCATTAAAAACAACCCCCAAAAGCAACTTTTTTTTATAGTATCTGCAAGATGCTGAGTCTCACAAGAGTGGATGTCAGGCATTTAGCAAGCTTTGGAAGGAAATAAGTAGACAAATTACCTGGGAAAAAAACCCTTCTTGTGCAGGGATGAGCATGTGCAGAGTTATGTCCACCAGAGCTGACCAAAGAGTGGAATCTCAAAGTGTGCGAGAGAAAAGGAGAAAATTGTTTGAGCTGCAAATTTATAAATCCCAAACGAAAGGAACATTAGGATATGTGTGCATAGCTATGAAAGGAACCAGGTGCTTAGTGCCTGCATTTCCAAGGGCTTATTAGGAACAGAAATGAAATGCAAGCAGAGGAAGACTATGACATTTGGTAGATTGTGGGAGAATAGGGACTAACAGAAGCCAGTCATACTTATCAGGTCTGTTACACATGCAGTGAAAATTATGTACCTGGGTGTGCACTAGATCACAGCTGGTCCCATTGCCTCCATTTTGACAGATGTAACAAAAACACAATTTATTTATTTGTTCAGCTTCACTTTCCCTAAGTTGGGATTGCCGCAAAAGAATGAGGAACAGCATTGATGATGATGGGCAGCAAAAACCCCAGTTAGAAGTCAGAGATAGAAGCGTTCAGAAAGTAGACTCAGGCCCAATTCTATATCTGTTTACCCTGCTTTTCTCACAAAATTATTTTTAGTTTTGCAAAAAAGATGGAAGGAGGCTTTTATTCATCACATTGCATTAAAAATAAATAAATTTGTGGTTAACTGGGATGAATTCAGTTCATTGCTTCCAGCAAAGGATGTGCTATTTTACTTTCATTTCTATGTCTAGAAATCCAGAGTTACTTTTACAGTGATTATGACAACACACAGATGTGGAATATTTCAAGAATTCAGGATCTTGAAAGATTTATTGCAACAGTTCAGTTAAATCTTTGTAGAGGAAATATAAATACAGGATTTTTCATGTTAATACTATTGAAAAGACAGTTACTATCTCTTGCTGTAAACTTCTAGTGAAAACTTTGCAGGAGAAGATATAAAGGCAGCTTGGGAAAATTACTTCCTCAGAGACAATCTGGATACCTCAAAGATTTTTACACCCAGAGGTGTAAAGAATGTGGGGAGGAGGAAAAAGAATTTCTTACCCTGCATGAAAAATGTAAGTAAAAAATAGCAAAATGTAACTGTGCAATCAAAGCGTTTTTAGAGCAGGTAAACTAAAATATTATGGGTCTAACAAGGAATCATTAGGTAGCATTAGGCTAGTGTTTCCATTTCTGTGCCAGTTTGTTTCAGGTTCTCTCAGTCTAGATTTTTGTTGACAAATTTTAGCCTCGTTTTCATTTCATTTCATTTCACTGAAAAAAACCCTCCTAACATAAAAATGGAAATATCCTTCAGTAAAACTGCAAATTTTCCTGATAAATATTAATTCCTGCTTCTTTAAAAGGTGCTTTTTTGAGGTATTATGAGTAGTAGCTGTGTGTTAAATCTCCCATTCTTTGTACCAGCTTCTTTAAAAAAAAAAATAAACCAGCCAATGAAAAGTGCCTAGACTGACGCTGTCTCCCTCGGTTAATCCAAGGCCAGCAGAGGGATAATTTGATTAAACTGAGACCCTAATTTATTTAGCTTTAGTTCTGGATCAACCTCTTCTTAATAGAGTGCTGTCGTCTCCAATTGTTTGATGAAAATTAAAGTGACATAAATACCATGGGACTTTTTCAATCTGATTAGTCAGCTAACTTGCATCAATGCTACCCCAGCCATCAGGCGCTGGCGTCCTTCCTTTCACCAGCCTCACGAACAACTGACAAGTTCTCCTTGAAGCCCGGGCACCCACGCTGCCACTCAGACCCCCGCACTTAACCCATCATCCCTCCTCAATGGGTCCTGCTTGACAAGGTGCCCACACCTTTTTTCCATTGCTGTTCATCGGACAAAGCTAAATATTGTTTTATTAGCGATCAATAGCCTGTTAATCCCGAACGATTTCACAAATCCACTGGGCTCTCAAGCTGATTAAAAACGTTTGGGTTGTTTTTTTGGGGTTTTTTTACAGCTGCTAAATTTTAGGTCTCTCTCCTCCCAACCCTCTCACTCTGATATGGCACATTGTAGCTGGTAAGCAAAGCCACAAAAGGGAAAGAGGTCTGTTGTTTTAGTGCTGCCTTTAAGTAGACATTTGCAAATGTTTCCCAGTTTAAACATGAGCAAGCCTATGCCACCAAACCCTCGGCACATTTACTGGCTCCTCCACTTTCAATCCATCCGTTTGAAACCTAAGAATACAAGACCTCCTGAGCCTTCCCTTTTCTTTTTACAGCAATATGGTAAAATCTTGCTTAGTCTGTGGGCTGGGGCACTAAGGAGAGAGAGAAGTAAGCTTCTTTGACTTACAATACATAAAATGCTACCAAAGCAGCGGTTGCACCGCTGAGCCGTTTTGAATTCACCTCCAAGGCACAGAGCCAGGCTGGGATGTTACCCGTGGGTGCATGGTGGCCCACAGAAGATCTTCTGAGAGGCACAGGGGCAGCAGCATTACAAACACGGCTCCTCTTGGATTGTCTCATCCTCACTGCCTGCCTGCCTTTGCCCTGGGACGTTGGGTGCGAGAGTCGGTAATCCAATGGCACTTTGCTCCGGTGGTGCAGGACAATTCAGGGTCAAGGCAGGCAGGCACTGTCCGTAGGCACACACCGAGCCCCTGAAGCACCCAGGGACACAATGCTGACTCGGTGAGCTGGCTTTGCAAGTCTGGGTTTTAGTCTGGGTTTCACTCTTCCTAGCCCTGCTGAATTGTTCCTGTAGACGGGCTCCCTCTGCAACAACAAGGAAGGAAGGGCTGTGGGCAGGCTGACAAGCCTCAGCAATGCTGCACATACTCTGCCTGAAACAAGTCTTGAAATGGGCGGTCTTGAGTCCTCAGTGCAAGGCAGTTAACTCTAGGAAAAGTTCTTGTTGACACTGAAGGAGTTAACTAAAAGTAAAAAATGAACTGACGCACATTTTATGCTCTTTGCGCAGGGACTTAACATAACCAAGCTGTGTTTTAAGTAGAAGGGGAGAAGTTATTTCAGCTGATAAAATCCCCTGGAAAGTCTATTGAAACAAAACATAGATTTCCTAAGTCACCAGCCTTGAGAACAGGTTCCTAGTTCTGAAACAGACTGCAGATATAAAGTCTCAGAGGCAACATTTCAGATCAGGGACTTCCAAAAGTCAGCACAATTTACTGTGAGTGTGTCTACTTGGAGAGTAATGTTAGAATAGCTCTAAATTTGGCTGTTCAGTAATTGTTTCAAATGATTCTTCCATATAAGCTCAGGTCTTTTACAGACTCTTCTCCAACTCTTCTTTCAGCAACTTCTTCTGTCAGAACATATCTATACTATTGAAAATACTCATCAAAACAGTGGAACATACAAACAAAAACCCCCCAAAACACCTACTCATCATTTTCAAAAGAGCCTGACCTGTTAAATCTCAGACGTTTTAAATGGAACACGTAACTTTCTGCCAACCTAAATAAAGCAGCAACGGTGTATTACTCTCTCTTTAGCTAATGTGCAGGACCCTGTTGCATTTGCCAGTAGTAGAAAAGAGCCACAAATGTTGAAGAACATTTTTCAATTTTGTATTTTTAACAATAAGAATTAACAGGAAACAATGCTAAAATCAATACTCACTCAAGTCAGTATTTACTGTGGTTTGCAATTCCTCTCCAAACCTTCTATTTCTGAGGCCAGCAATGGTAACTTTAGAAAATGATTGTTGATTGAAGATCTGAACAACCTTACTGCTCTCAAATTC
Organism: Emberiza elegans; assembly: GCA_024865655.1. Lineage (NCBI taxonomy): Eukaryota > Metazoa > Chordata > Aves > Passeriformes > Fringillidae > Emberiza > Emberiza elegans. Next base: position 6,273,291 of record JALJVW010000011.1, read on the forward strand.
TAGGATAAAGCAACACCCATTTTGTTTCAGGCTGGCTGTTCTGCACAGCAACTCTCATGTAATTATTTTTTATTTGAAATTTTAATTATATCTGCAGATGTACCGTGCAATAGCCTGTGCTGTTTGAAGCAGAAAAAGAGTTTACTCCTTGTTCATAGAATTATTTTTTTGTAATAACAGGAGAAAAATGCCATTGATACCTAATCTCCACCTAGGCATTCTGTAAAGATTAATTGAACATCTGCAAACACCTAGGGAAGGAAACCTGAAACCTTTTCTTTGGCAGTGCAGTGAGAAACATGCCATCATCATAAAGAGGTGGTAAGGGCTGGAGATCAGGAAGAGCTCTTGCTCTGTGGGCTCTGGGTTTGTCCTGACTGCAGCAGTCTCTGCAAGCCAGCTCAGACGTGGAAAGGAGTGCATCCAGGTCAGCCCAAAACTCCCCACTCTTATTTACCATGGACAGAAAGATTTTCAGTTCTTGCTCAGAGTACTTGTCTTGAAAGTTCCGCAATGTGTTTTGCTTTTAATGCCCTGCTTTTTATAGGAAAGCCTAGTAAATTAATGAAATTACTCAGGAAAGCAGAAGATCCACTTTTTCTGTCTAATCTATATTAGTGCAAGGTTACAACCTCAACTGTGTGTCAAGGCTGCAGTGGCTTCATCTATCAAAGCATTTTGTTTTGTGTTGGAGCAGCCCTAGAGGTTTGAAGGGATCCCATTTCTGTTTTGGCATTTGGACCTGCAGACCCCTTTTAGTGGATGCACACTGGATTCTTTTCAGAAGAGCGTGAGCCAGGGTCTCCGCTCCAGGTGCACCAGGTGTGTTCTGTAGCTGAACTGAGGGTCTGAACTGCTTGTTTAGACAGCTCCAAACCACAAGTGTGGTGCAGATCGTGAGCCCAGGGCACCAAATCTGATCTGGATTATAAACCCCTTGATCCTAGAATGATAGAATGTTTGTGTTAGGAGGGATCTCCAAAGATCACCCAGTCAAACCTGTCTGTAATGAGCAGGAGCACTAGACCAGGCTGCTCAGGGCCCCATCCAACCTGGCCTTGATGTTTCCAGGGACAGAGCATCTACAGCCTCTCCAGGCAACCTGTCCCAGTGTTCACCACCCCTATCTCAAAACATTTCTTCATTTTACCTAGTGTCAATCTGCCCTCTTTTAATTTAAAACCACCACACTTTGTCCTGTTGCTACAGGCCCCAGTAAAAAGCCTGTCCCCATCTTTCTTATAATGCCCCTTTAAATATAGAAAGACTGAACTTATTGTGCTGTAGATGTAAGAATTTCAGCTTCTGAAATTCTTACATCTGTCTTGCTTCTGTTTATTGATCTTCTCCTAAGAAACCCTGTAAACATAATATTTTTTGCTGTCACATTGAGCGAGCTGTTGTTCCAGAGTTCTTCCCCACAGGAATAATCTCTGTGAATCATTACAAATTTAGAGTAATTCCTCTAAACTTCCACTTGGTGCTACGAGTCACCTGCCTCTGCAGACTGAGATTAGTGATGCTCATGCATTTTTACAAAACTGAGGTCACCCAGCTTGTTTACTGGAGCTGGCAGCCAAATCCTACAGCTGACAGCCGAGGCAGATGCTCGAGCAGCTGCTGTCCAAGCTACATGAGCAGCAAGGAGATTTCCTGCTTTGCTCAAGTTCTCCAAACCACTGGTACATTTCTCTGGCAACATTCAGAGCACGCTGGGGACAACAGTTATGCAGTTTTGCTATAAATTGATCAGACACAGGTTTGGGTAGTAATTACTTGGTTTCTTTAATGACCATATCTGCATACTGAAATTCTTTCTTCTGAACTTCAACGCCCTAGAACTGAATAACTGTCAGAGTAGCTGGAGACTAGAAATCTAGATCCAGATCCAGGGTAGAATTTGAGCCAACAGCCAATTTCCAAACTAATTCATCTGGATGCACAGGAGTTCAATAAAATTTAGATTAAGTCTCAGTGGTCTATTTTGACTTCCAGCTTCCATGTTCAGAAATACCTGACAATAAATGATTCTTCTATCAATATTATTTTCACTTTTGTTCCCCAGAAAAAATCTGTGACTGCAAAAACATGAAAGAGTCTGTCTTCAAAAAAATTCAAAAAATGTCAATTGCCACTTTTATGTTATCACTACAGTAAAGCTGGTGCAACCCTACTGAACTAATACTTTGCTGTGTTATCCCAAATCTGTCCTCCCCAGGAGCTGGCCTGATTATCTCTTATCAGCCACAGTGGATAAAGTTGTGCTTGGTCTCCTGTTTCCTGCTTTCCTTGCCTGCATACTTTATTTCTGTTCTGTTTGTGCAGGTGTCACTCCTTGCCCTTGAAGAACCAACTCATTTTGAAGAGACATCACCAAAATACAGCAGCATAATAGAGGGAGGAAGGCTTTCCCCAATATCTGGTGTAAGGCCCTTCAATGAGAAAGTGTGTAATCCTTCAGGGAGCCTCTGGTTTGTACAACCCCTGATTTGTATAAAGCACTCTCTAGCAAGAAACACCTTTCACAGAATCACAGAATGCTTTGGTTTGGAAAGGACCTTAACACTCATTCCAGTCCCCCTGGCATGGGCAGGAACACCTTTCTCTAGGCTCAAAGTCCTAGACAACCTTACCTTGGACACTTCCAGGGATGGGGCAGCCACAGCTTCTCTGGGCAGCAGTGTAATTTTCTATGTATTTACTTAGATTTTCCCATTCTGCCTAATTGCTCTTGCAGGCCACTCTGGTTCCTTTTAACTGACTCATTTTAAAACGAGCTGTTCCTCTTATTCCTAGGCTTTCATTAGGAGATTGCTCCAGAGCCTCTTTTCCTGATGCTCAGGAACCATTTCATTTCTAGCAGAGATTGCTCCGGAGCCTCTTTTCCTGATGCTCAGGAACCATTTCCTTTCTAGCAGAGATTGCTCCAGAGCCTCTTTTCCTGATGCTCTGGAACCATTTCATTTCTAGCAGAGATTGCTCCGGAGCCTCTTTTCCTGATGCTCAGGAACCATTTCATGTCTAGCAGAGATTGCTCCGGAGCCTCTTTTCCTGATGCTCTGGAACCATTTCATTTCTAGCAGAGATTGCTCCGGAGCCTCTTTTCCTGATGCTCAGGAACCATTTCATTTCTAGCAGAGATTGCTCCAGAGCCTCTTTTCCTGATGCTCAGGAACCATTTCATTTCTAGCAGAGATTGCTCCGGAGCCTCTTTTCCTGATGCTCAGGAACCATTTCATTTCTAGCAGAGATTGCTCCAGAGCCTCTTCTCCTGATGCTCAGGAACCATTTCATTTCTAGCAGAGATTGCTCCAGAGCCTCTTTTCCTGATGCTCAGGAACCATTTCATTTCTAGCAGAGATTGCTCCGGAGCCTCTTTTCCTGATGCTCAGGAACCATTTCATTTCTAGCAGAGATTGCTCCAGAGCCTCTTTTCCTGATGCTCTGGAACCATTTCATTTCTAGCAGAGATTGCTCCGGAGCCTCTTTTCCTGATGCTCAGGAACCATTTCATTTCTAGCAGAGATTGCTCCGGAGCCTCTTTTCCTGATGCTCAGGAACCATTTCATTTCTAGCAGAGATTGCTCTTTTCCTGATGCTCAGGAACCATTTCATTTCTAGCAGAGATTGCTCCAGAGCCTCTTTTCCTGATGCTCTGGAACCATTTCATTTCTAGCAGAGATTGCTCCGGAGCCTCTTTTCCTGATGCTCAGGAACCATTTCATTTCTAGCAGAGATTGCTCCGGAGCCTCTTTTCCTGATGCTCAGGAACCATTTCCTTTCTAGCAGAGATTGCTCCGGAGCCTCTTTTCCTGATGCTCAGGAACCATTTCATTTCTAGCAGAGATTGCTCCGGAGCCTCTTTTCCTGATGCTCAGGAACCATTTCATTTCTAGCAGAGATTGCTCTGGAGCCTCTTTTCCTGATGCTCTGGAACCATTTCATTTCTAGCAGAGATTGCTCCAGAGCCTCTTTTCCTGATGCTCTGGAACCATTTCATTTCTAGCAGAGATTGCTCCGGAGCCTCTTTTCCTGATGCTGCATTGCTCCGGAGCCTCTTTTCTGATGCTCTGGAACCCATTTTCAGAGATTTCCGGAGCCTCTTTTACTGATGCTCAGGAACCATTTCTTTCTAGCAGAGATTGCTCCGAGCCTCTTTTCCTGATGCTCAGGAACCATTTCTTTCTTTTCCTGATGCTCTGGAACCATTTCATTTCTAGCAGAGATTGATTGCTTTTCCTGATGCTCAGGAACCATTTCATTTCTAGCAGAGATTGCTCTTTTCCTGATGCTCTGGAACCATTTCATTTCTAGCAGAGATTGCTCAGAGCCTCTTTTCCTGATGCTCAGGAACCATTTCATTTCTAGCAGAGATTGCTCCAGAGCCTCTTTTCCTGATGCTCAGGAACCATTTCCTTTCTAGCAGAGATTGCTCCGGAGCCTCTTTTCCTGATGCTCAGGAACCATTTCATTTCTAGCAGAGATTGCTCCGGAGCCTCTTTTCCTGATGCTCAGGAACCATTTCATTTCTAGCAGAGATTGCTCCGGAGCCTCTTTTCCTGATGCTCAGGAACCATTTCATTTCTAGCAGAGATTGCTCCGGAGCCTCTTTTCCTGATGCTCAGGAACCATTTCATTTCTAGCAGAGCTGTTGGATGGAGCTGCCTTGCTGCTGTGGAGCCGGGGCCAGGACCATTCACATGTATCACCTCTCCAGGAGCCTGCAAGCCCACTCTGCTGCAAGCAGGATGAGGGAGAGGAAGGGAAATGGTTTTAAAGAAAAAGGGATATAAGGAGAATGTTGCGGCTTGAATTGCTGCCGGTAAAGTCCAGGGTCAAGAAGCAAAAAAAGGCTTTTGCATAATATCCATAGGTGGTTAATTCAGCCACACCATGAGATTTCTCCTCTCCCCCAGGGCCCTCCCAGCTGACCTTGGTCTCCAGGCAGTATCGAGGTGAGGCCCCATCAGGGAAAAGGGAGGGAGAGCCTCAGGAGCACCTGTGTTCAGGCACAGGAACAGGGGGAAGGAGCCAATGGGGCCTAACTTAGGAGAAGCCCCTTCAGGGCCTCCACAGGAGAACATTTTTTATGACGAGGGTAGTAAAACACTGGAACAGGTTGCCCAGAAACATCCCTGGAAGCGCTCAAGACCAGGTTGGATTGGACTTGGACAGCCTGGTGTAGTGACAAGTGTCCCTGCCTGTGGCAGGGGGTTGGACTAGCCGACGTCCCAAAGCTCCTTCCAGCACAAACCATTCTGAGATTCTGTCGGGGGCTGCTGAACACCCCCAGCCAGCCGGCCCACCTGGCCATGGGCCCTGGGGACACCCTGTGCCGCCCAGCAGTGCGTGTGCCAGGCTCTGGCTGTCCCCTGTGGCTGCTGCTGGGGTGCCTTGGCTCAGCCCTGTGGCTGCAGGCACATCACGGTGTGGCACAGCCTGCCTGTGCCATGAGCCCTTTCCTGCCTTAGAAATTGATGGGTTGCCTAAGCCAGTGTGTGGGGAGAGGATAGGAAATAACTGGGCAACTTCCAGCTGGGTTAGGAGCTTTCTAGTGCTGGGTGTGTTGTCAGTGATGGCTTTGGAATCTGGTCAGCTCCCAGATGGTCTCTTCAGAACTGCTGAAGTCCTTGCGCTAGACTTGGCTGCAGCCGGATCTGGCCGCCTGTAGGAGCAGGGCATCCTGCAAAACTTCCACAGTGTTTAGGCAAGTGATGCATAGCTGGAAAAAACACTCCAAATTGTTTGGACTAGCCACTTTTTCTGTATGTTCTGGGTGAACCTGAGAGCAAAATCTGCTCTGGTTAGCCAAAATAAGTTCGGTTCTGTGCTCTTCTAAGTAGGCGGGCACAGCAATAATGGTGTTCCTCTTGTTTCTCGTTCCTGGCATTTAAACGAGACGCTTCCTCTGTCCGGGGATGTGTCACAAAACTTCTCCCTTTTCCTCTGTGAACGCAGGAGGGCAGTGCGATTCCAGCTTGGATTCAGACATCTTTGGAGCATCAGATGGTCTTAAGCAAAGCTCAGCCCTAGTCCACGTAAAGCCTCCAGTTCCAGTTAAAGGAGTTTCCAATCTTTTCTTCATTATTACACTTGGCAGCCCACCTGTAGCTAGACTTTTAAAAATAAATTCTCTTCCCTATTTATATGAGCAGCAAATCTGTACTGCCAAAGAAAGGATGTGGGGCAGAGGGGAAGGAAAAGAAGGGGGAAAGGAGGAGAAAAGGTGGGAAGAAAGGAGGGGAAGGGAAAGAAGGGGAGGAAAAGGGGGAGTTTAAGATGGGATTTAAGATTAAAATAAAATAAACGAAGTTGCTGTTGCATCTATCTGTACCACACATAAACAAGCTGCTTGGACTCATAGGCATCAAAATGTCTAGTCAGCTACACCTCTAAGAATAGCTCAGAAATTGTACTTGTATTATAAACAGTAGCTGCATGGTTTGAAAACACATGAAACAGGTAAAGGATATCTAAAAAAAAACCCTGCTAACTCTGGCAGATTTGGTCAGATTCCTTCTGATGGGTCACAGCCTCTTCATTCAAATTTCCTCTGTGAAATTTGCTGTTACTTTCACTGTATTCATTTCACAGTGGTTCTTCCAACCAGATTCCCTAGTGCAAAGGCATTTTGCCAAGTAAATGACTAACACCACCCAAACAAATTAATCACTAAAGTAAATGAGTAGTTTGGCACAGTAAAGAGTGGCCTGTTTTGTGCAATAATTTGGTTTTTTACACACTTATTTCCGCCCCACAACACATTGAAGCAAAGTCAGCTCTTTGGAGCAGATGTCTGTAGTTAGCAAGAGGCTGACTTTAACCAGGCTCTTACCTTGGGCAGAGCCTCAGGTGTGGATCCCATCACAAACCACAGGGCTCAGATCCACTGAGAACATGCAGCCACGTGAGGTTTGATCAGCAGGACCACATTGCATGCACAGCACACAAGATTGCACGGAATCTTCTGCAGCCACACTGGCAGAGAAGATTTGGTGCTGCAATAGTTCTTAACTGGGAAATACCAATTCTGTCGGTCATCCATTTGTGGCATTTCCTAGCCTTTTTCTCTTTGATCCTTTTGGTAGGTGATTTTGTTCCTTGGAGTTATAAAGACATTGTAGAAATCATGGACTATATCTGTAGTATTTGCAGGGAATGCCCTGACAAAAGAGAAGAATGATGAGGAGAACTCCATCTTATAGAATAATACAGTATAATAAAGTAATTAATTAGCCTTCTGATACTATATTACATTACATCTAAACTGGATCTGCCAAGCATTCAACTGCCTGCACTGCACAGCATCTGTGGCTGCCAGCCCACAGTCCCCACACACACCTGGATCCAGCTGGTCACTGAATGCAAACACTCACCCCAGAATCCAGTCACCAATTCCCTTCAGGTAAGCAACCTTCCACAGTGAATCCCACCTGGGAACAACACAGGAGCAGCAAATGAGATAAGAATTGTTTTTCCTTTCTCTGAGGTTCCGAGAATGTGAAACCCAGAAATATTCTTGGGAAGAATTGTGCCTGGCTTTTCTCTGTGAAGAGAAATGTGGCGACATGTATCTGCAACCATTAATTTATGCTGTTGTTTTATGAACATTTCCAGATAACATTAGTGCAAGACTTACTAGAAGAATATCACCTTTACAAACTCCTAGTAAATAATAATAATAATAATAATAGTAGTAGTAGTGGTGGTAGTAGTAGCTTCTGACAAGAGAGGAGGTACCCTGCTTCTCTTTGTGGTTTCACATTCCTACTGCACTAACACATCCCCATATGAATGAAAACCTAATTCCTCTGAAAACTGAATCTGCAGAGAAAGGATCAGCCGGGTTGGTGTCAGCGCTGTTTCAAGAGCCTGGTAGAGAGGAGAGGGTGGTGCTGCTCAGGGCAGGGAGGGGACTGCTCTTATCAGCAGCACCTTTGATCTGGACTGGCGCAAACCCACGGCCACAACCCGAGACCAGCTTCCACTGAGTTCGAGGGAGTCACAGCACTCTGAGAGCCTTTCACCATGGCCCCTGTCTCAAAAAGTCTTTCCAAAAAAGCTAAATCCATTTTACAAAAACAAGTTGAAAATATTTAGGTTATAACACACTGTATATACCTTCTTCTGAAAGGATTCCTTTGAATCCTTTGTATGTGATGTAAAAAAAAAAAAAAAATGGCTAAAAATCAAGTGGTAAAAAAAAAAAAAATCACGGTACAATCGGTAGCCTCAGGGAAAAAAAAAAAAAATGAGTGAAATGAGAAGATTGACTTCAAAAAGAGATGCATTAAGAAACAACTAAAACCATTTAACAAGCCAATACTTTGGAACTCGGCTGCACTGATATAAAAATATGGAACAGCTCCCTCTGCTCTTCCTTTTGTAACAGGCTTGTTGTGGGCAAAACTGACAAAATAATCGAAACAGCCACTAGAAAATTATAAATAAATTTCAGAATGAAAGGACCCCCAGAATATAAGTAGTTTGAAAGACTGACATTGTTCAGTGAGATGGTAGAAATTTTAATCTACATTCTTATCAATATTTGTGTTATTCACCACTGCAAGGTATGTTGCTAATTAATATTATCTGTGTAGTCACTTACATAGCCAATAACATTGCAATAAATGAGTTCTAACCTATAAAACCCATAATGGGCTTTGAACTTAGATTAAAACCATCTTGTCAAAGTGAAAAATGATACAAGAGCTTATACAGAGCAAAAAGCATTCACCAAACCATTTGAAATTCAGTTACAGCAGAATAGTATTTTTTCAGCAAATTAGGTTTTCTATTTCCTCCGAGAAAAATAATGAGGTCTGAATTTTTCTTTGTTTTGTTTTTGTTTTTTTCCCAGATAGCAAGCATGAAACTGAAGAAAATGTAATCAAGTTCATAGAGAATCTTCATTAACATTGGTTTCAGTTGCAATTCTCTACTAAGGGATTTTCTATTCTTCTGTGGTGAAAAATTGATGTTTTCACTATGCTGGTTTAGTTTTGGAAAACATTTGAAAAGTGGATTTTGGGCTGGATCATCCTTATGAAGTACCTACATTTATTATGACTAGTTTTGTTATAGAAAACTCCACCTATTCATGAATTTAAATAGCAGAAATCTTCATGTGTATGCAATGAGCAACCAGTTATTGCAAATAATTATTTACAAGAGGGTTATTGGATTGTATGAGGCATTCAGAAGTTAGATTAGTATTAAACTATAGGAAAGTATTTGAGCTTTTACAGAGAGCAGCTGAACCAAACTACACAAAAGCAGCTGAAAAGTACTTTTTGGTTGGGATTTTCTCATTCATTCTGTTACAGTAATAATAACATTTTAAATTCAAATTTGGAGAGTGAGTTGTTCCTTTTGTTTTTTTTTCCTTTGAGAAGAAATGTTGAATCTAATGTTTGTCTCTATTTTACTGGCCTAATTCTGATTTCATTTGCAATCTCTGTGAAATCCCTTCTGATACACAAGAACACATCAGAAAAAATCAAACTTGCCTTTTTTTTAAAAAAAAGCACTCTTAGAAAGAGATTATTCAAAATGACAGGATTGTACTTTTCTTTTAATTTTTCAGGCAGAGCGTTCCTGAAATATCTTCAGGAAGATGGCTGGACAACTGGGAAGGTTAGGAAATCATAAATGTCAAGAATATTAAAATCATGAGATCCATTGCATGGCAGGCAAACTGTTTTGTAAACTAAGATTCTAGATGCATCTTCTGCACAGCCACAGGACATGGCTGAGACAAAGGGACGACTGCCCAAAAAATATGCCTCCAAATCCTACAATCCATTTCTCCATGATTATTTCCAGCCGCCAAAACGAAGAGCAAACAAACCAAGCAATCTGACCTCGGTAGAAAAGACAAAGTGAACTGCAAACAAGTCTGGAGTGCCATGTCCCTGATGAGGATGCCCCAAATGCCCTGGAGAGGAGCGGAGGCGATAGCGCAGCCCAGCCGGCTCCGCAAACGCACCCCTGGGACCGCAGAGCCCGCAGCAGGGCGTGAGAGGAAGCGCCAGATCCACTCCATTTCCATTCAGCGCCGTTCAGCTCCTCGTTTAAGAAAGTTTCATTGCCCATAAATGCTCTGATCATAAGCAGCTGCGCATGATATCATTTAGAGCCTGGTTGCATAACCCGTATTTTCCCCCGAGCTTTGTCCCTAAGCTGCTGCCTGACAGGCATCAGCCAGGCCCAACTTGCTGTTTTAAAAAAGCCTCTGCAGCGTTTTTGCGTTTAGCAGCTGAACCAAACTTCACAAAAGCAGCTGAAAAGAATTGGTAAAGGGTTAGGATAGATTGACTGTTTCCAAATTGGAATACTAATGATGATCTTTAATGAAGCCTGACAGTACAATCTGTTTCTTATTGTTCCCTAAGTGCTGGCTACTGATCATATTCACTGGCTTTAGGTGACGGGGACAGACAGGGACAAATGGGCCCCACTGGTGAGCAGGACTGTGCACAGCTGATCTTTCAACAAGGATTAAATTAATTAAAATGATTCTCCCATCAGAAGAATCAATCTTTTGATTTGTTATCATCGTAGTGGTTATTAATTTTGAATGATGTCTAATTGGTGCCACTACTGTTTGGGTCAACTGGCTTAGTAATCTTCTTAGAAAGCAGTAAAGAATACATAATTTTAGTAGCTGTGTCGGAGAGCAGGGAGCTGAACAAAAAAAAAGCCCTGACTTGATTTAATACCTCTCATAATGCATAAGAACAATGGAAAAAGCAGGCAAAATACCTGCTAGACCCAACTGGCGAACACTGACTTTGCTTTATTAACTTAACTTCTTAATAAAAAAATTTCAGGCACTTTCTCAGAAGGATGGTCTTAAATAAATGTTGTATTATGGCATTGCTAATGAGCACAATTGGAAACGCTTTATTCTCAGTGCAAAGAGAAAGCGCTGAGGGCTGGAGAGGGCTCCGAGGAGAGCCCAGACTGATGGAGCAGGTTTCCACCAGGCTGCAGAGGCAGAACTCAGCTGGGTGGAATCTTCAGCCAGCTCCACAAACAATGTCTCCCTTTTCTTCTCACAAGTCTTTTGATGCCAATGTCCAAAGCAGTAGGATCTGGTCTCTTACTCAAATTTCAATGGTATTTAAGCCCTTTGAAACATCAGTGGGAGTTTAGAAGAGGTCATGGAAGCACCTGTAGGTCAAATAAAATTTCCTATCTGCCTGGTTTTGATATTTAGGCTGGGTGTGTTACCCCCACAGCTACAATAATGCCTAAACCATACCTGCAAAGTGGACGTGGGGCTGCTTGTTGTGTGTTGTTCAAACTGAAGGGACAGAGTAAGAGAAAGGCCATTCTCTGTGCCCTAGAATGGCAGACATGCCACTGAGGTGAGGACAAAGCTGCCCCTGACAGAGCTGGGATAGCACAGAGCACATCCCCCTGTTCACTCCTGAACCATAAATACATGGCTGCATGGGTGATCTGCAGGAGGGACAAATCCTGCGTCTTGGATAGTCACACAATTAAAACCCCAGAGGTTTCTCCTGAGGGAAGTGACATCCAAGTCTCGCTCAGATGAAAACAGGGATATAATTCTTGGGGTTTGTTATTTGTCTTCTACACGTAGGAAATTGTTTCTGCCTTACTCATCCATGACAATAAACACACAAAAGCAAGGAGGGGTTCATCTGGGAAGGCACCATTCCATCAGTGGGATAAGTGTTTAGATGATTCACACCCATATAAATTTACTCATCTGGGGGCTGAATGTGTTACCTCCCTCTTCCCTGCAGCTGGCAGTGGGAGGGATCACTCCCTTTGCAAATCCACCATTTCACCATCCCCTTCTCCTGCTGCACCCTCCAGCCCCACAACTTGCTGTCTCGTTGGAAAAGGAAATATGTTGCATGACAAATAAAAGCGGTCCAATCCTGCTTTTTCATGGAGTGAGCTGTTCTCCTCTAAGAAATCATCACAATTGCTGTAATTCATGCGCTTTAGCTAAAACCTCAGTTAAGCTGGAATAGTAGCACTCGAGTAAAAATTATTCCCACATGTTAGCTCTTTGGAGTCAACAGCAAAACCATCAACCCGGGAGCATTCATCCACTACAAAAAATGACAAACAGGTCTTTTACAATCTTACCTACATTTTGTGAGAAAATTTGGTTAACCCGATCTTGCTTACCAGCCCCACTTCCCACCAAATTACCTTCATAACTCAACTAGTAGAAAGAGATTTAAAAACTCTGTTTCTAATTCCTCATCCTACAGATGGTTGTTCTTTAGAAATCATTCTATCGAAAAGCAAGATAAATCTCAACCAAATTGCAAGTCATTCTAACAATAAATAAAAAGCTTTTGCGTGATAGAGTGCAAATTGTCATTCAAGTTTGGGGAGCTGGACCTGGGTCCTATTTCGTAGGCTAAAAACATTTATTCCTGTTAGATGAAGGTTCTTTTCTTTGCTTTGCTTTTCTCTACATGCATTCCCCCTACTTGTTCTGCTGTGTTTGGTTAGCCTGGGCACACTCATCTTATTCAGCACCATTAATAATTGTTTAGACAAGGGGTTAAGTTACAGATCATAAAATCCAACTATTGTTCCTGGCCTCAGCACTGATTTGAGATAGATCTCATCTATGACTTTGGATAGATTACATTTCTGCTTTGTCTTTTTGTTGTTGTTGTTGTTGTTGTTTGAATATCCTGTTCTGCAAAGTATTTTTAAGCAAATTAAGCTAAACATCATTTCATGTGCTCCCATGAATACATTCTTTTAACCAATCACTCTAGTTTTTTGTTAGTATTCTTTTCAAAATGCATTTTAAGATTGGATGGAAGCAAAGGCTACTGGCCAATATCCAGTGAGACAATACCAGCTCCTAAACATCATGTCTAAGACCAGTAGTCTAATAACTTTTTTTCAGATCTGCAGTCAGAAGAGAAAAACAGGTTAAAAGAATCTCATTGAAATGTGCATTGAGAAGTTTATTTCCATAATGGGAAGAGCCCTGAGATTTAAAAAAACTTTAAATATTTTGAAAACAATACAAAGCTATCATTGTTTGCTTAGTCCTTGAATCATGCTTGAAGCTCAACTCTTCTTATATTCTTTCTAGAGGAACAGCTGTTTTGATTGGGGTTTCAGAATTCTCCCGAATATGAACATGTGTGTTAAAGCAAGGACACTGAAGAACCCATTTCTAAATTCAGCTCTTCAAAATACATGTGTTGCATTGCTATCCAGTATTTCTTTCTCCAAAATACACCTAAATATAACACTTCCTATTCTTCCTTACAAGCGTGATGCCTTTGAATTAAGCATCACAGCTGCCTTTTACACACCATGAGGCTGCAGCACAGACCTGCCGTGGAAAAGCCACATTGCAGCAGTGGCAGAGCTGCTGTTTAATGTCCTGAATCGAGCCAGTGTTTCAGTGCAAGGTGGAATGAGCATCTTCCCCCCCATGAGAGCTGTGGAATCCAATAGCGACATTTTTGCAAACTTAGTTCTGAGAGTATATTCACTTTCACGCATGCACAAAGTTTTAGTCCTGATAGTTGTACTGGTCCTTTAAGGCTGTGAAAGTGCCTTCTTTTCTTCCCTAAACCCCATTCAAAACCGCTGTGGACTTGTTGATATCCAACAAAGGCAACAGCTGTGTTGTCCCCGACAGCCAACCTTTCAGAACCCCCAAAGATCCAGGTACAAACCCCCAAAAGTGAGAGAAGAAGCCCTGCAACCCAGATCAAAAGGAGATCCAACACCTGAACTCACTGCTTAGACAATTAGAATGTCTCTGGCCACATATATTATAAACTCTTCTTCAAAAGAGGACAATATAACTTTGAGATTTTTTATTATTTCAGGTTTCCACCAAGTAAACTCCAATCCCTAGAGAGACGTTGCTCTGAACATTGCAAGATCAGAAACCTCCAACAGCTTTTCCCTTTGATTCAGACCTGGCTGTAAAAGTACCACTTGCTTTACAAGCTCTTAAAAAAAAAGAAGTCAGATCCTGGGGGGCATAACTACATCAAAGGAAAGCAACATGGGAAGAGAAAACTCATGTATACATGGAAAACAGAGCTTAAACAGAGCCCAGCTTAAGTATTTGTGGAGAATGCTCTCATCTCTTTCTGGTGACCACGATTTCCACACAACCTATTTGGACACTGTCAGATTTTTCTTAAGAGAACTCGGCTTCTAATGGTGGGTTTTAGTTTATATGGTGACAGGCTTTCTGGAATTCCCTGCCTCTGCACTCTTTTTGTTCTTCTAAATACTTTCCCTGCTGGAAAATGCACTGATTCCAAACAGCCATAATGGCTAAGTCCTCTAGCAAATGTTTTAAGTACCTGATTTTGAATAACACCTTGTCCAAGGAATTGGTCAGTTGTTAACCTTTAACCTTGTGTACTGCCATGCAGGAGGAATCCGCTTAAAATTCTCATTGTAAAGATACACAAGGAGTAGCATTAAGGCAGTTTGGCCTCAGGATTTTCTGAAGATAACTTGGACTTAATTTTCTCACATCTTTTTGCATTTGAGAATAACTCCTTAAACAAGAATTTTAACAAACTTACTTTTCATGGTATTTTCATTACTGTTCTTTTAATTTTTTCCCATTTTGTGATCCCATTTCAGCAGTGAGTGAACTGAGAATTCTTTCCAGAAAAAGTTTAAACAATTTAGGATTTAGAAGTGTATTTACTTTCCCTGGGATGGGGTACATAAGCTGATTTTCACAACTGATCTTTCTGATAATAGAGTTATCCCAAGGGACCAGAAGTCATCCATTGGGAAAAGTGAAAAGCTTGGTACAGACCTGCCTTATGCATGCCACTGGGAAGAAAACTCTGTGTTCCAGAGAGATGCCATAAAAATGCCATGTAATGGAAAATGACAATCTAGAATAAATACATAGAACATGTAAACATAGAAACTTGCCTGAAAAAGAAGGCACAGCATTGAGAGAAGGCAAGGCACGGTGGGGAAGATGCAAATGTAGAAGGTCCCAGAGCAGGGGCACTGCTCCACAGTCTGTCACCTGCTTATGGGTGATACCCTGAGACACAATTCAGGACAGAACTCAGTTACTCAGGCTAAATTCGTAATCTGGAGCTCCAAAGTTATCTTGATCAGGCACCTCCTCTTGTCTGAAATATTTCACTCTGTTAGTGAGCAGAACACAGGCTTTCTTTAAGCAGTATAGAATTCTTTGCTGATGGCCCCACAACATTCTTAAATATAGTTCTGGTAGGCTGGGAATAATATATTCTGTTTAGCATGGTGAAGGACTGTCTTCAAAGTAAGGGAGGACGAAAATGGATTCGCTTTTCTATGAATTCATTTGTTTCCATGAAGTAATTTAAAAATTACTTGCATGTAGACAGATCCCAAATTCGATTACTCTACTCAATTCAATTCCTTGCAGCTGTAGATTTATCCCAGCACTGGAACTCAAGCTGAAACTCTCAGCAAGTCTGATGCATAAAACATTCTGTGTCCTGTTTACAAGGGCAGAGTGTGTTTGGTTTTAATTTTTATTTAGTCTGCATATATGGGAAATAAATGTTTTACAGTGAGTTTCTCTACGGTGGTGTTTGAGGGTCCCCAGGATGAGGGAAGAGATGAGAATCTTGACTCCATGTTTCAGAAGGCTGATTCATTATTTTATTATAGATATCATATTAAAAGAAAATGATATATTAAAGCTATACTAAAAGAATGGAAGAAAAGATTTCATCAGAAGGCTAGCAAGGAAAAGAAAGGAATGGAATGATAATAAAATCTTGTGGCTGACCAGAGAGTTCGAGCCAGCTGACTGTGATTGGCCATCCATTAGAAACAACCACATGAGACCAATCCCAGATGCATCTGTTGCATTCCAGGGCAGCAGATAACCATTGTTTGAATTTTGTACCTGAAGGCCTCTCAGCTCCTCAGGAGAAAAAATGCTGGCAAAACGATGTTTCAGAAAATATGTCTGTATTCCTCAAAACAGGTGTATGGTTTATTAAACTCCCAGCTTCTATTGGCAAAAATATTAAGTAAAACATCAGGCTGAAAAACTTATTTTCCTTAAATCTAGAAGAGGATGATGCTCTTCAAACTAAAACTGTTATGAATGCTGGCAATATCATTGTGTAGTTTCCATTTTAGAGCCAAAGAAGTAGATTTCAAAGAGCATTTCAATAAAGCAGGTTTCACTGGAGCGCTTGAAGTTGCAGTATCACTGATCCTTTGATTACAATCTGTGTGGAAGTCAAGGACACTCAGCATTTGAAGGATTCATTTCCAAGAGACAAGTGAACAGTGCCTGGGAAATTAAACAGGTATTAGGGGCTGATAGTTCCTGGTCAGAAGTGAAGGCAGACACTCCTTTCTCTTCCAGCCCCCAGGATTTACCCTTGTGGGATCAAGACTGGCAGCTGCCTAAGCGCACTGCTGACAGCACATCACCTGGGGCTGATGTGGATCCTCTCATCCAATGGAAAGCAGCATGAGCGGATTCTTAGTTCAGTTAAATTTTCATTTAACATTACCTGTCACCGATTCATCCCTCAGCATGTATTCATTCCCATAGCCCATGTGTTTCTCTCCACTGGAGCACAATTGTTCCACGCTCACATTCATTTTTGAACAGGGCATTGTTGTATTTTCTTGACCAATGAAGGTGCTGCCTTTTTCTCAGATGCAGCATGCGCTCTCTCCAAGGTGTCAGAGGTAATCATCTGTGTCTTAAAGAAGAAAAGCAAGAGATAAAAAACAAACACACAGAACATTTATTGTGTAACTACACTCTCAGAACCAATTCTTTTGCTCCCATTTGTGGCAGCTACTACCAGTGCTGTTAACTAGTCAAATGTTTCTTTGATGTTTAACACTATTTCTGATATGGTCTGTCCAAGTGCAAGCAGGCTTTTTCCTACCATGTCTTTTTACTTAGGTATGATGTATTTCATAAATTTCATATCCTTCACCTTCTCAGCTCTCAACTGAAACAGAGCTATCAGCATTAGGAGGTGCTGCTGATAATTGAAATATTAAAAGAAAAAACAATTTTTTTTCTGTTGTTCTGAAGAATTTCTGAATCTTTCTGAGGATTTATGTTCATTGTGAACATTCAGGGATTCTGGCTTTTGGGATTTTGAATAGGTGCAGACTTGCTAAACTTTCCTTGCCTTCTCAGTGTCTGAAGTAACAACATACTTATCCTTATGACACAGCATAAGGATAAACAGAAGTGATCCTTTTGTTATCTATACATAGCACAACAACATTCCATCAGCAGGACTCCACTGGGCCTAAGCAAAACAATCCACGTTCTCCTGATCATATCCTCCAGGTTATCTGAGAGGCAGGCAAAGAGCAGGGTGACATGAATGATAAATAAACTAGAAATACGTGCTCCATTTAAGCCATTCCATTATGTCTGGCTTTTACCCCACCCATTACTCACAGAATCACAGAATCACAGAATTTCTAGGTTGGAAGAGACCTTTAAGATCATCGAGTCCAACCCATGTTCCAACACCTCAACTAGATCATGGCACCAAGTGCCACATCCAGTCTTTTTTTAAACACATCCAGGGATGGTGACTCCACCACCTCCCTGGGCAGATGATTCCAGTATTTGACCACTCTTTCTGTGAAAAACCTCCTCCTTAATTCCAGCCTGTATCTCCCTTGGCGCAGCTTGAGACTGTGTCCTCTTGTTCTGTCTGTTGTTGCCCGGAGGAAGAGACTGACCCCCAGCTCACCACAGCCGCCCTTCAGGAGGGTGCAGAGAGTGATAAGGTCAGCTCTGAGTCTCCTTTTCTCCAGGCTGAACAACCCCAGCTCCCTCAGTCGTTCTCCATACGGCTTGTGTTCCCAGCCCCTCACCAGCCTCGTTGCTCTCCTTTGGACACGCTCAAGCATCTCAACGTCCCTCCCAAACTGAGGGGCCCAGAACTGGACACAGCACTCCAGGTGTGCCCTCACCAGTGCCGAGCACAGGGGCAGAATGACCTCCCTGCTCCTGCTGGCCACACCATTCCTGATACTGGCCAGGAGCCATTGGCCTTCTTGGCCACCTGGGCACACTGCTGGCTCATGTTCAGCCGGCTGTCAACCAGCACCCCCAGGTCCCTTTCCACCTGAGCACTGTCCAGCCACACCGTCCCCAGCCTATAACGTTGCAGGGGTTATTGTGGCCAAAGTGCAGGACTCGGCACTTGGACTTATTGAACTTCATCCCATTAGATTCTGCCCATTCATCCAACCGTTCCAAGTCCCTCTGCAAAGCCCTCCGTCCCTCTAACAGATCGACACACGTTCCCAGCTTAGTGTCGTCTGCAAATGCGCTAATAAAAGACTCTAAACCCTCATCCATGTCATCAATAAAAATATTAAACAGAACTGGCCCCAGCACAGAGCCCTGAGGGACACCACTGGTGCCTGGCCACCAGCTGGATGCAGCACCATTCACCATCACTCTCTGGGCCCGGCCGTGCAGCCAGTTCCTAACCCAGCACAGAGTGCTCCTGCCCAAGCCACGGGCTGCCAGCTTGTCTAGGAGTGCTCTTTTTAGCTTTTTAGCTCATACAGGATCTTGTGTGTCACAGGCAAATTCATTACACACTGGAGCAGGTTACCCCAAGGCAAAGGTTGACAGACAGTGGCCACAGAACACCTCAGGCTACAGCTTGCAGACCAGGAGAGCAAGGCGACCTTAGTACAGGTAATGAATGAGCAGATGAGCCAGCCTCGCTTATCTAGATCCCTTGGATTCAAGAGCTTGATAGAATTGATCTGAATTTTCAAATTTTGGACCCCTGTTTGGTTTTCAAACACCTGAAAGTGAAAGGCACGAGAAAAGTTCAGCACAGAACTTTGCCCTGAAGATACCCATTTAGTTAGGGTCAGTCAGAGCAAACACAGAACAATGGATACGTGGGCATTAAACCTAAGAGGCTTTGCTTATTGACATTCGTGGACTCACTTTTGAATACTTTGCCCTTTAAACCTTTGTTTGAAACTCCCAGTGTAGAAGATGACAATTCCAACTTAATCGATTTAAAGATGAAATCAGACCTTTGAACTCATTAAAAGCTACCTGTGCCCCTGAATTTCTGGCTTTTACTAGAACAGCTCAATACTTTAATGAGGTCCTTCAATTTTAAACAGCATTTAAATGAAACTGGAGGTACAGCTGGAGGTATTACTATTGTAATGAAAAGAAACCCCCACAACATCACATCTTTTTTGGCAAAATCCTCAAATGGGCCTTAAACAGACATTTACATTAAAATGCAACCTTTCCTCTGATGACTGGGAGAGATAAAATCTGTAATTCATTGGGAATCTTCTAATCAATTTTGGCACTTGTCTGATGATGTCCTTATGGATTTCTGCTATGTTCTGTGTCCCTCCTAGGCAGAAGAAACTATGCTTCTATATGTCATTGTTCATAAAGTGGAGATCTTTGAAATAACTCTCTAGTCCTATCTTACTTTCCACCAAAGCCCTTTTGGGAAAAAATGAAAGCTGCTGTAGGCTTGGCACTTTTGTTTGCATGTATGGAATATTTGCTGTTCACATAAAGAGCACATTTTAGGAGATTTTAGACAAACATGTAGCAGGAGTATCAGCTAACAAAGTGCTGGCATCGTGTGCTCTGGTCTGTGGATGCTGGTGCCACTCCACTTTTCCCCACTGATCTGGTGAGTAAATGACCAGCAATGCAGGATTCTTTGCACAGTGAAGGAACTTTTTAAAGAAATATCACAGCAGAAAGATGTACTGGACTGCTGAAATGGCCAAAACCCCAGAGAAATTGCTCATTCACAGACACAGTGTATTTTGTTCTCACTGCATATTCCTGGGCTGCAGGTTTTTTCATGGAAGAGAGTTGGCTGGTTGTGACCAAGGAAAAATATAGGTTAATCATACTTCCGTGCTTTATATTTTATTCAAAAGCATGTGAGAATCTCATATAAATGTTAAGTAACTGTCAATTAAATTTCCCCTTTGCCCTGCGCTGGCAATTTCCCAGGCAGCTGGGGTGGAGGGGGAAACCCCCATGTCAGTCTTGGGTCGTTGTCTATGGCTGAAGACCAAACCAACGGGGTTTATTAACTTCATATCGAGCAGCAAGAGGTTTGCCTGGACCCACCACAGCCCTAATAGATGTCCTACTGGGCCACAAAGCCCAGCACAAACGGCAGGGCTGCCGGCACAATCCCGCCCTGAATGGGCCTGAATGAGGCAGCGCCTAAGAGGCAGTTTGCTAACACCTGTATTAGTACAGCATCGCTGCGAGGAGCACTGCTGCCAGACAAGGCATAATCCCATAAGCTCATCATTTGCATAGCCCTCATTAGCTGATTGGGAGCTGAAGGAGGCAGGGTGGGCAGCCGGTGGGTCCGCGGCTGCCTGGGTGGCGCGGTAATGAAGCCACGGCGCTGAATGTGAGGTTTATATGTATGGAAGGGATTAGGAGTGTTGGAGCTTGTGTGAACTCATGTTGCCATATTCTCTCCACTGGATCACGGTAATTGGATGGGAGGAGCAAGAGTGGATCCATTAGTTTTGTCTGTTTGCCCAGGAGCTGGGTGCTAGGGATTCAATTTTGCCTCCTTTTGCTCCCCTGCTTTTGTGAAGGCTGGTGCTTTGTCTAGGCGAGCCCTTAGCACCTCTGTACGCTGCCCACACTGAGGGATTCAGCCACAAAGGGAAACCTCAGAGACAGCCAGCATCAAATGCAGCCTAGACTCAAGTGCTACTTGAGGGCAGCGCAATCCTGCCCAGCCCAGTCCTGGGAGAGAAAGTAAGAGATAATTGAAATCTATAAACACCTCTGGAGCCTTTTTATTATTTTATTAGTTCTCCACATTTGGGCTTAGCAAACCCCACCATCAAAGAAGCCGTGAGCTCCTTACAAGTAAACTGAATGGCTTGAAATTTCACTGACTTAAGAAGCAATTGTTGGGATTATTTGCTGGGCTTGCATACTTCTAATGCAAAAAAAAAATCCATTTCCTACATTATTTGTACAGCTGGAGTAATCACTTTGTGTGACCGATGATGTAAAAAAAAAAAAATAATTGCAAGCCTGTCTCTCCCATAGAGCCAAAAATGCACCTTCAGCCACAACAGGAAGAAAACACACAGAATAGTTCTGGGGAGCCTGGTGCCAGTGATAGGCTTGGCAGGGTGTTAAGGCACAAGTTACATGCAATAGACATTATTAACAGACATTATTTGGATGGGGGGAACAATTCAGGCATTTAACATTGCCACATCATTTCCACAATGGTTTGGAGGATGCTTTCTTTCATTCAGGATAGCTAAAACTTTAAAAAATTACTATGAGAATGAAGCTGTGGGGCACAGGGAAGATGGGGCTATTCGAAATAGTAAAAACAATAACCCACAGGCAGCATATCCTTTCCCTTTTTAAAAACTATTTTCATCTCCAAAACATAACATCATCATTCTGTTAATTACACTTCCCTGAAATGTGATAGTTTGTTTTATACCATTCTTTTATTTTATGTTTTTATCCCAAACAATGGTAGTTGATTTTTGGAATAAGAGAAACTAAAAACTCCTTTAGTCAGAGTTGTGTGAAAACTGAGAATATTCTGGTATTTATGGTTAAACTTTAGAACCAATAAATGCACAGCAGCAATACAGCAGTAAGGATAATGTGTGACCTGTCCTTGTGTTACTCCAGGATTTCCTCACTGGAATAGTTTTATCAGCATGGAATTATAATGACACAGAACCCATTTATTAGGCAGTGATTCAATCTGTATTGCTGATTCCGTGTAAATCAGTGTCTATTGGAATGATTCTGTGATCGTTATTGCCTGAAGATCATGAAGCAAGAACTCCCTTGTGTATTTTTGAGCGGATGTAAAGGGCAATGCTTAAATTCCAAACAGAACAACATTTCCTCCCCAATCCCGTCCATCCCTTTGTTATCCGGGCTCGTGAGCTGACCAGATGAGGCCGCCCAAAGCAGCCCTGCAGCTCCTGTCCTGCAGGTCACCAGAGGACAAGGACAGACGCCAAGGCGGACAGACCCAAACCGCGTCCCTGACTGCACGGGAGGGGCTCTCTGGGAGGGGACATGAGCTGGGCATGCACTGGCTCTGTCACCCTGGGGGACAGAAACTGCAGAGCCGCCTGTTCCCAGGGCCAAGCGGAACCCTCGGATCCAAGCACTCCTGAACTGGAGGGTTTGAGACGGTGCTGAGAGCTGAAGATTAAAGGAGCCCAAGGAGCGGAGTTTCTGCCCTCACTGACCTCCACTGCCACCACTGGGTGACAACCACGTCATTTGCAATATTCCTTCTTAAACAAGGATCCTGGTCTGTCCATTTCTCATTTAAAAAAGTGTTGATAGCAGTCAAGAGACCAAATAAAAATCTACAAAAATTGTGTTCCTGTTTTTCCACCACTATAAAAGATTACTTAAGAAGTATCCTCATCTAGGTACCCTAGAAGGTGCTTAAAGTGCCTCATCCCCATCCTCTTCTAAGAAACAAGCAACTCCCCATGTCTTTACCTACTTCTCATTTGTGGCAGCCACTCAGCCCTGCCAAGAACAGAGTTCAGACGATGATTGTCCTTGTGGGCATTTCAGGAAGCTACAGAAGGCACCACCAGCTTGTGCAAGCAACCGCTTTCCTCTCCTGGTGACAAAGCCCTGAATTTCCTCTGTTCTTTCCCTCCTTCCTGCTGGAGCTGAGCCCTTTGTAGCAGCGTGATGCTGGTTTGCAGGGTGATGCTACTTGGAACACCTGACCTAAGCTCTTGGCTGTGAGACGTCAGATCCTCTGTGTATGATTAAAGAGAGTGCAATGGCTGTGAAGCCACCACGGAAAGGACAGCACAGGTTTGTCCAACTCTCATTTCCAGACTCTCGGGTTCAGCCAGGACAAGCGACAAAGAGGAATGGGGCTGTTCTGAGGGGAGCTGTGGCTGTTTCAGCAGCTCTGTCTCTGCTGGTGAAATCATCTCAAATCTCAGCTTTGGAAGGGAAGGAGGCAGCAGGAGCTGCCAAGTTACCTCTCGTTCCGCCCAGGATGCTTTTAATTCGGATTATTTTCGTGTTGGGGTTTATAACTCAGACCCAACAAATGGAATTGCTGCCAGGAAAGAATGGACACTGAAAATGTGAGTATTTGTGAGTGAGTTGGGCTGTAAGTGCAATGCTGGAAGGTCAGAGCCAGTCACGTGTCTGCTACAAAATGAGAAGAGGAGCAAAACAGAGTTTCCTTTGGCAGCCAGATTCTGTGGTTCAAGTTAGCCCTTGCAGACTGACGTTCCTATATGGAGGCAGGAAATTATTTAGGAAATCACGGAATTCCTTTGGGGCTTTGATCTAAACATAACCACCTTGTTTCTTCCTGAAAGAGCAAGTACACAGGTGTGTTTTCACCACCGACTGCAAATTACTGTCCAAATAGCTTCATGCAGGAGAAGCGCTGTAAACGAGCCGGTCAGAACATAGGTGGTTAATATGTTGTATTGGATTGGACAAAAAAGAGAGTATGAAATAACCACCCGTGTTTCTAGCAAGTGCTTCCCACCAAATCCCACCTGGTGCTATTTATCTCTCAGAGGTGTGTGGTAACCTCCTCGGTTACAGCTGATGATGCTGCAGAACATGAACCATCGGGTGCCACTGGTTCCCTTGCCTCTGGGTGGAACACAGCATCTTTCAAGGTCCCTTCCAAGCTGGGCTGCTGTCTGTGAGGTAGAAAAAAAGAATTAAATCAGCAGGCTGCGAGAGATAGAGAGAGATGAATACAAAAGTGCTTGGCAACTTCGGAAACAAAGGAACAGAACATTTTTTGTAGATGACAGAGGGGTCTTGTAGTACTGTCACTGGAGGAAATCCCTCAGGCCCTGCTGAGGATGCGCCTTTCCAGAAAATAAAAACTGAAATGCAGAACGCACACTTCATGGAATTCGAGAAAATAAACCACTTAAAATAATTCCATTACTTCAGGGAAAACAAAGGTCGTTTTCTGCCCCAAAGTGAAGGGAGTTCAGCACCTCTTCAATTCAACATGTTTTAGTTGAGAATCACAATGCCTTTGGAGTAGATGATGATGATGATTGCTGTTGGTGATCACACACTTTATTCATGGGATGTGTCTTACTATTCAGCTGAGTCTCTGTGCAGAAAGACCAACAGTTCTCTAAAATGACTGCACTAAGCTGTGGGAGAAGGCTGCCAAATGAATCATGCTCTGGCTGCCCTGTGCTAAATTCCAGAGCACGTAATAATGCTCCCATTTGTTTCTTTGAATCATCTCTTGGTGCTGCACGCACATTTAGCTGATGGACCAACACTAATGCATCATGCTGTTCTTGGAGTTGGATTCATAAAATATCTCATAAAAATAAACAGCTTTGTTGCCAGGCTCACCGTGAATGATAATCCCACAGATAAAAGCCATTAATCAGAGACTGAACCAAGGTAATTACCAAGGAAGGGATGTGTTTTGTGGAGTTTGTGGGTATGTGGTTAGGCTACGTTCTTTTTGCACAAAGCAGTTGCCTGCTGCTGAAATCCCTCTGTGTCCACAAGGATCAGATGTCAGTAAAACCAGTGTTCAGCCAGCCCGCGCTCATCCCAGCTCTATCAATGTACGGCCTGCACTGAGCCTTCTCCCGTCCCTTTCATTTAGCACACATGCAGACATCTCAACATCACTGCTGGGAACCAAAAAAATCTTCATTGCATGCTTAAGTTCAACAAGGTGCAATCCATAAACCAGAAAAAGGGCCTGACTCTCAGAGCTGTCACCTCTTCGTCAATTCTGTTGCTGGTGAATAATGAGAGACTGAAGTACAGAATGAGGGCAGTGAGTTGGTTTTTTCCTCACTTCAAACCTTTGTATATGAAGACCAAACTCACTTTTAAAGTGGAAACATTTTGCACACAGCTATTTGCTGATAATTTTTAATTTCTGCCGTCTGTGACAATTTATTTTGTTTCATCACCACGCCGTGTCCAGCACTACCGTGACATTTGTGGCAGCCACTCACTCCTGCCAAGAACAGGGAGTTCAGACTCTGAACTTGGACTCCCTCAGGGCCGTGACAACACTGCAGGAAGCTGATTTTCCCTCAGGCCTGCTTTGTTTCATACCTTCTCCCTCTGCCACCAACCCCCCAAAAAACCATTACAATTACGAGAGGGGAAATGCTATTACAAAATCCAGCCTGGGCTATTCTCCAATGCACAGCTGAGCCCTGGGATTCTGGACAGCCAAGAAACACCTGGAAAGAAAGCTCCGCTGTCTCATGTAGGAGGAAATAAAAAAATTATCTGTACATTGGTTCAGAAACACTAACTCTCAGTTGTTGGAGTAATTCCAAATGTTTGCTCAGCTTTCCTTATTGCATATAACCAGGTATCCATCCCTAAAGAGCCTGTGGCTCACGTGTAAAATGGGCAGAAAGCTCATTACCCAGGTTATCTACACTTTCCATCTTTATTTGGAATTCTCATGATGAGTAAAAGCAGTGTACAGAAAAAAAAAAGGATCCTCCCAATGAGATCAGCAAGGTTCATTGGAACCTGTGTCACATGAGGTGGCCTTTGGAGAGAGGAGCCGGGCCCAGGACACCTCCCAGTTTGGGCTGTAAATTTGGGCTAACCTGTACCGCCCCAGGCTTGTGGGGATGCTCGTAAACCACAGAAACATTTAGGCTGGAAAAGCCCTCTAAGATCATTGAGTCCAACCATTACCCCACCACTGCCAAGCCCACCATGAAACCCAGGTCCAGCTCATTTTTGGACACTTTCAAAGTCTCCACCACTTCCCTGGACAGGCTGTGTACCAGGGCTTGACAACCTTCCAGTGAAGAGATGTTTCCTAACATGCAGAGTAAACCTCCCTGGTGCACCTTGTGGCCCTTTGCTCTTGTCCTGTCGCTCGCTGTGCGGGCTCCCTGAAATGCTGGCACGGTTTGTACGGACACCTCCACCTTGCCATTGATGGGAGCCTCCTGGCCCTAGCAGTTGTCTCGCTGGCCTCCCTCCCCTCAGGAAATGCATTCCTGCTGCCCAAGGCCCACAGCTGCACGGGATCAGCTGTGTGGACACTCAGTGAGAAACATCTCAGCTGCGAAACAGAAATCTGAACGTCACTTCAGGATGACACTTGAGAGAACAGCTGAGGCTCCGCTGCACTCACAAGCCATCACCAAGTCTCAAAGGCTGAATAATTCTTTGAATTGACTTTATCTCCCTGACCTTTTTGCCTACCTAACGGTGCCTTGTAGGGGTCTACATTTTATTCTGCCAGTGAAAAGGAACAGACTTCAATAGACCTTTATAATCTGGAAATAGATACCACAGTGTCGTCGCAGCTCAGTAAAAAACATCATCACTTCTATGGCAGTAATAAGGGCAATTGTAACCCCGAGCCTTTCACAGAGAAAAGCACGTCCTTTTTTGGGTCTTTAGAGAAGAACCAGAGACATGCTCATATTTTAAAAAACGGCTCTCATTTGGGCTGTGCATGATTGTTTATATCAGTGGCATCTGTTTGTATCAGATACAGTGTCAACAGGTCAGTTGTTGGGGAAGTGATTGTAAGTTGCTTTTTAGATCTTCTTGAAGAGAAGGGGTTAGAAGTCTGATCCTGAAATCAAGACCTTTGCTGTCCTAGGCAAAAGGACAGAACAAAAGGTTGCTCCCGACTGTCATAGCTGATTAAAATAAGCCCACGCTTTTGGATCCCTTAACTGCCCATCAGCTGTCAAAGTACAGTTACTGCTCCTCGGTCAGAACTTCATTGCTCCCTCCTGTTCTTCCCCAGCTGTCACAAAGGTGGGAGGTGCAAACAGGTCACGGACTCAGCCTGGACACGGCTCCCTCTCTGTTCCCTGTCCTCTCCCTCCAGCCAAGCACCAAACAGCATTACTGATTCTGGAAGGGGCTTGTATTGGGGAGCCTGTGTGTGCCCACAGACACACTTGCATTATTTAACACACGTTCACCCCTTGTTCTGTCTGCTCTGTCCCCACCATTTACTGCTAAACAGGTCCCTTATCTTTATTGATCACTTAATTTATCTTTTCTTAGCTCCCCTTGCTCCGTCTGGTGCAGTGTGTCCAAGGTATTGAGCTTAAACATCCGTCTGTTCATCCTGTCAGGGCTGGTTTGCCTCTGAAAGAATAGGGGGAGCAGGTGGTGTGACTAAGCAGAGCCCTGACAGAATAGGGGCACCATGGCTGCGTCCTGTCCCAACCTGCCAGCAGCTCCCCACCCTCCCAACTGTTCCACATTAAGGCACTCAACTGCGCCTTTACAGTCCAAGTTTTACACAGCTGTTTTACAAACCAGCAAGAATTTCTTTTGTGGAAAACCTTTTGTTGGGCAGCGCAGGCCGGGGAGGGGAGCAGGGTGGAGGGAGCGGGGACAGCCGGTCCTGCGAGCGAGCGCATTTTAATGTGCGCGCACAGACACCACGGGATGTGCCAGGGTGCTGAGGGAGCCAGCTCCGCGTCTCCGGGCTGCCTCCGAGCCCTCAGCAGGCCTTCCAGAGCCTTCCTTTCCTTGGCTCCTCTTCACACTGCTACTTCAGTTTGTTAGACCAAATAGCACCGAAATCCAAATAGAATCAACTCTGACACTTTGTTTTTTCTCCATAAGAATAGAATATCCGTTTTTCACTGCTGCGAAATTACTAGAAGTCCATCTAACTGGGCAGACAACCCCAAAGAAAAGCCCAGACAATGCTTCAGCTGTGTTCCAGTCTCCAGACTGGGCCCTGCTGGGGGCACTGGGCTGCTCCTGATCCCGGACACCTCACAGGGTTTGGAAGGGTGCATTTCCACCAGGGTGTACGGCAGAACCTACACGTGAGGCATCCCTGAGGAAAGCTGCTCTGCAACGTTTGGTCCGCAGGAGACAGAACAGGAATGCACAAAATGGAGCCCAACAACAGCAGGTGTTTGTTACAGCTCTGAAACCGCTCTGGGGTCGCCGCTAGAGTGCTGCAAATAGTTGCAAACCAAAGATGAACCCATCAGACTCTTCTGTTAGTTTGTTTTTTCTTTGCCCCCTCCCTGTGAGAATTCACAACCACATAATTCACAACTTTTTGAAAGCCAAACACAAGGTTTGGGTGTTTTCCACATTTTTTTAAAGCTTATGCATATTCACATTTTGCCCTGCAGGCTTTTCCCACAGGCTGAAATGTATTGAACGTTCTTTTTCAGGCAAAATTGCAAACCAAGAGACAGAGATGCTTTTCTTTTTTGAAAATATTGCAGTCAATTGCTCAAATCTTATAACTGCAATGGCAAAGAGAAAAAAAAAAGATACAGAAGTTGTCCTTTCTTCCCTTCAGAGACGTCTGTCTTTCTGCCCTTGCCCTTCCCACAAAAGCTGAGACCCTGCTCCTACAGGAGTCAATGGTCAAATTTCTGAGGCCTGGATTTAACCCAATCTGCTGGGTCCTGCAGCAGCAGCAGAAATCAGAGACTGCTGGTTAGACAGGGAAGGGTCCACCTTTGTTACTAGATCCTTGGGAAAATGCTGAGATAGAATCCCATAAAAGCACTGGTTTCTGTTAGGAGACTGATCCTCTCAAATATGTATGTGGTGGACTTTTCAGTCCAATTTATATGAAGCATACAGTTCAGACTCATGGGGGTTTTTAGCTTCCTAATCAAACACAAACTATAGAAATATTTAAAAAATGGGAAAATATTTAAATGCTTTAGAATGAAGCACATGGAGAAGAGAAGAGAAGAGAAGAGAAGAGAAGAGAAGAGAAGAGAAGAGAAGAGAAGAGAAGAGAAGAGAAGAGAAGAGAAGAGAAGAGAAGAGAAGAAGAGAAAGAAAAGAAGAAAAAAAAGAAAAGAAAAAAAAAAAGAAAAGAAAAGAAAAGAAAAGAAAAGAAAAAGAAAAGAAAAGAAAAAGAAAAGAAAAAAAGAAAAGAAAAGAAAAGAAAAAAAGAAAAAAAAGAAAAGAAAAGAAAAGAAAAAAGAAAAGAAAAGAAAAGAAAAGAAAAGAAAAGAAAAGAAAAGAAAAGAAAAGAAAAGAAAAGAAAAGAAAAGAAAAGAAAAGAAAAGAAAAGAAAAGAAAGTATTCAGAGAAAAACTGAAATCTGAGTGTCTTTTCTGCCAGAGCAGTGTCCTAACTGTGAAGTTCTTCAAGCCTTACTTTTCATTTTCTATCTCACTGAATATTTATTCAATACATAGTGAAGCACCACACACAAGAAGCAGGGGAGGCGCAGCTCACCCTCTCACCATGGTGCTTGGGGTGGTCACCTTGCAGAAGGAAGACAAAGATTTGGTTTTAACCAGACTGAGGTGAATAACAAAACTGGCACTCCAGAAATATGAACAAATACACTTCTACAAAAATATTAAATAAAAAGAGATCATTATGACTTCTTTTCAGTCCAAGCTTTTTCTGAAATGCAACAAGATTTTCACTTTTTTTTTTTTTTTTTTGACAACCAAGATTATTTTACAGTCAGATTGGTAGACAGTGGTACATCTCCAAATGTTTATTCAGACCTGGAAATGATCATCAAGAAGATGGGGATCAGCATCACTAAGAATGAAACATTCTCAAGTGAACTGCCTAAAAATTTACACCACAAATGCAGTAGAAAATAGAGCTTGATATTTTAGTATTGTGGGTAAAGAGAGAAAGAGGGTATCTACAGAGATCTATGAGGAGTCTTTGTTACTTAAGAAGGTGTACCTAGACATTTTCTCAATAATTCATTAAAATCTCTGTTAAAGCTGGAGGGAAAGAAAACATCTTATATCTCTGCTCATTTCAAAAATATTGCCATTAAATGTGTATCTCAGAAGAACTCTGTCACAAATACTGCATTGCCTTTAAACTACCAAGCTGCCCTAAAACCAAGAAATCACAATTATAGATCAGAAAATCCTTGCTTATTGTTCATTTTGAATATTGTATATGATGTCTCTAGTACCATGTTAAGCCCTCTCATTTTGCTCCTCCTAACTTAACTTAAATGCTGTTTTCTCTCAAATTTATATATGAAACATCAATACCTTTAAATGGACAATGTACAAAATGCAGGCATAAAAGACAGGCAGGAAGCCCACAATTATTCTGTTTTATCTGCTCCTGGAGCTTTGTTTAGATTCTAATTGTGTACAAAAATATTTGGAGAATTACTAAACCAGTTATCAATTCATCCTTATGTTACACAGAGAACCAAGTGGGTAGAAAAAATGTGGAAGTAGACAGGAGATAATATGATGTTTCCAGTGACCTGAAATGCAAGTCTGAATTAGATCACAAATCATCTAATTAGATTGAAATGGGTCTCATGGACTTTGCAACCCTTGATGGATGTTTTTCTGCACCACAAAAGTGACCATACAGTTTGCCACGTTTTGATACAATTACATTTTCCAAGAGGTTTATTGCTCGCAAGGCTCGGTTGTTGTGGTTCAGAGTAAGTTCTGTAAGAAAAGCTTACATGGCAACTGCCCAAAACTGTCTAAAACCAGCAGTGCTTTCTTTAAAAGAAATGAAATCAATTAATGAAACAACCCAACACAGGGATAAAAGAAACTTGGTTTTATGGGACAGTCAGCTCCATGCGCCTCTTTATTCAGAGGTACAAACAAGCTTTCTGCACTGGTATATACAACCCTCAAAATATTTTATGTGGATTTTGCTACTTCTGTGAAACAACATTGTCACTTGCTGCACCCATCAAATTCGATTTAACTTGCCTAGAAGTCACATAGTGGTATCCTTAATATATATAATGCCATCATTTCACTCCCCAAATGGATGAACAAAATTACAAGAGGAGGGGAAAATAAAAATCATTTTAGCATCAACTCATCCCATTGCAAAAAGCAATATTTGTGTAATTGTGCATAATAGTTTAAAGTTTAATTTCATACATCCCTTTAACAACCCACAAATTATCACTTGACAACTAGAAATAATAGATCTTTTTGTTAAAAACAGAAAGCATGTGAAGACTAAAGGTTAAACAGGTCTTTTCATCATGATAAATCACTGGTTAATGAGCCTGGTATTGTTGGGTATTATGCTTGCTCACTTCAATGCCATTACCTTCTGGTTGTAAAGCTGACACTACTAATGATCTTCATTCTTTGAACTTTTCCACAATATTGACTGGTTGCATAGAGCAGATGTTACTTGGATTTGACTGCAAAAGCGGCAATTCTTCTAAGGCTTGGAGCAGGCCTGAAAAGAATGATACTGAACACAATGTATTTTGATATTTCTACATCAAAAGAGATCCTTCTCTAAGCGTCAGCTCTCGCTCTTGCAATTTCTTGAATTTATTGGTATCACACGAAAACCAACCATAACTAAGAGATCAACATTCTTCATTTGCCTTCAGCAGTCTCCCTTCTTTTGGCGAAGCTGGAATATGAACTAACACAAGAAAATGTGCATCTCATCTCTGTTGTTGTACCCATAACTTCTCCTGCATTACAGTACTAGCAAGTAAATAAAAATCTGAGCTGTGTATTTCCCAGCTTTTCTCACTGGGGTCCCCAGGAGCTGTGCCAGGGAGCCCAGTGCTGACAAAGCAGGATGCACACATGTGCTGGGGCACCCGCATCCATCACTTTTTGTTCAGAGGGAAGGGGGCCCAGCAGACCTTCCCTGAGCAGGCACTTAGGAGAAGCAGAGAGCTCCCTGGCACCCCTTTACCATGCCAGGGCTGTGTGAGGGACCTGCTGCAGATAAACCCTGGCACAGCAAAGAAAGACTTCAGGCTAAGGAGGCAGGGCCTGATAAGTTTAATTAAAAACTGAAGCAAAGTGTTTATCCCCATTCCTTTCTCTTCCTGACCTTGCCCTTTCCTTATCCTTCCTGCTCTGTTCCTGTCACTACTTGACTCTAGAAAATGTGGGCTGTAGAGCAAAATTCAAACCTTAAGAAGGCAGAGGTAGTCTTATCTCAGTTTACATACAGTCCTGGACCAGAAAAGTTTTGCTGCATCCTAGAACGAGATTGGGAACAAATGAACTCACCCTTCCCTAAGTCAAACACGAAACCTTGCACATTCTTTGGAGACTTCTGTGCAGCTGCAAGCACAAAAGCTCCCCAGTTCAGCTTGTATAAAGGCCTAATTCTTCCCCCTTTGCACCACTGTGTTATGCCAAATTTACCTTAAGGACTTCTAGATTATTTTCTACTTTGCTGTAAGTAAGGGTGTATTTTTCTTTTCTTTTAGTGAGTTTGTGGAGAATGAGGATGTGACTGCATTTACAGATAGCATTCTTGTCCGGTGTTGTCTCATGTGAAGTGAATGGAAAAAATGGAGCAATTTCTTTAAAGAAAGACAATAATGCCAAAATAAAGAAAATAATCCTGAAATTCCATACTCAAAAACCCAAGCTACCAAAGGCATTTCACATGCACCAGTAACAACTCACTGGGATGTAAAAAGTGCATAATGCAAATTTAATCCTGAAGGTTCAATCCTTAATCAGCATGGGAAATTAAAGAAACTTTTCAATATAAAAATGTAAACATGAACAAAGTTCCAGCCCATCACCTGGGATCCTACTAGACTCTGTTGGACCGAGAGAAACAGCCTGCACACAGTAAGCCTATCACACCAGCACCTGAGGCTATCTGATATACAAAGAAGGCTTCTCTTCACAAAAACAGATCCACTCACATACAGGATAAAATCCTGAACAAGTCAGCCAAGGCACCAACAAAACAAAAGATTTTACTTGAGGAGTAGTTGGATAGCGTTCATTTATTTGAGAGGGGGTGAGAGGTGTGACATGATCTCTAATAACCCCAACAGGCTGCAAGTGAGGAATTTCTCATCTTTAAGATGTCATCTCTAAAAACTCATCCTCACATGGGATCTGCCCCAGTGTCAGAGAAAAACTGTCTCTTGTCACTGTTTCCAAAGTTACTGTTAGATATACCTAAATATTCATTTATTGTCCCACAATCAGAACTGCAGTCTTGCAAGACCCAGGCTGGCTTACACTATAGAGATATAAATCCTCTCCTGCTCAGCGTTTATCAAACACATGGAATGAGAATTTTCATTTGAAGAATATTTACTTGCTAGTGTAAGCAATTTGTTTCTATTTTAGTGTCTACAAATCTGGTTTTAAGCATGTAAAAATTAGTCAAAATACTTTGAAAGACATGTTTTTGATAATTTTTAAAATTGCTTTTTAGTGTGGGTAATACCAACATTTTCCCCTTTTGCTTATTAGTATAAATGTTTCCCACTTTGTTGATAAATCAAGAAAAAGAAGAGTGACTTCTGCTTCTGTGAAAAAAGCCCTTTGAATGCAGCAGACTGTACACAAACGCTCCATGTATTTTAAGATTCTTTTTCAACCAGTTCCACTGATATTGTTGGATGCCAGTATTGCAAACTGCATTCTCACTGTCTCTGTGGTCTTCTCAGCCAGCCTGCATTTTGCCATAAAACGCTTGAATTTTTAAATGCTATTCTGATTTTTTTATTGTGCCTGATGCAAAACCAGGGGCTGGACACCTGCATTCATTTGGACATTCAGATACAGTTTACTACCAGGTATTCAAAGCACTTCTGCACTATTTGAACCATGAAACGTCACTAGTGGCAAATACTCCAGCACAGGCTAGTGCAAGTTAACCAGAGAAGGCTTGGTTAGACAAACCACATTTCCAACAGAGGCAGATGCTCTGGGAGTCCTGGTTCCATGAAGCTGGGTAACCTCTTTAATCGAAGAAATAGCAGCTTCTGACATCATCCAGGCTCCCACTCCAATGCCCTGGCACCATGCTTCCTGCTTCTGTCCAAAACAGAAATCCAAATAAAAGCATATGAGTATAAAAATTCTAACAAGTAATACCTTGCACTGCTTGTTTCACTATTTCTTTAAGCAGAAGAGGTTTGGTTACAAGGAAAGCAGCCCATGTAAATGTGTATGTGTGTGTGTCCTCAATGCTTGCGCAGCACACCCTGCTGATGTGTAACATTCAGTTAACATGCTTTCCCCTGTGCCAGCCTGGGGTTTATAAATTGTGGAAAAACCTCCAGCCTGGCAGCAGAACTGGCTGGAAAGACAGAGCCAATGCATTAGGGCATTTTCCCCACAGATGCATTCCTGCAGCCTCCTCTGCCGATCACCCCCTTGACCACATTCACCCCCACCGGCCCTTTGCCTTTGACCTCCCTCTGCCACTGCCTCCGGTTTTGTATTTGTTTTCTCAGGACCTGTTATCAATCACTTCTAAGCACCCTTAAGCAGGACATTTAACCTAGGCATGTGAAAGTGCTAGATCCTGCCGTGCAAAGAAATAAACTGCTGCAGGCAAGACATAGTTTGCGTCCCTTAAGGCAGCAAAGCCAGGGGAAAAAAAGTTTTGCGTGTTTTAGCTGCCAAAAACCCAAGAAAACAAAGGCAAAATAAAGAAGCTCCTGTACGCGATGCAGTTGCCAGAA